>JAPEVW010000111.1:167500-573585 GCA_027921565.1 Artemia sinica | reverse complement strand
AACCCCACCTCCTTTCACACCCCCGCAGGTAATAGGAACAAAGAATAAAGTATCATATTTCAAACTCAGGCAACTTTGTTGTTCATGTACGAACAACCAAATTAATGGGGTTTTAGAAGATATAAAAAGATGTTAATTACGCTGCAAAAACAAAACAAAAGGAACCAGAATACATTGGCCAGAAAGAAACGAATCTTAATCGTAATTGTATGGAAATCCTCAAGAATATATATTCGGTACAGTATCTGAGACAACGTGTAAGGAAGCAGAAAATGAATGGGAAAGTCGAAGTGACAAATCACAATCTTCTACACTTGGTGACAAACAACTAACACTCTTAAAACATTACGAAACAGGATAATCAAAATCGTAGAAAAAGTTAATCAAACGAATCCATTACACTATCCATTTTTAAAACAGGAGATAACCAATGCAGTATTCATAACTCTAAAACGAAAAATAGGAAATCAAAGTGAAATAATAGAAGATACAAAGTCTTCAGATGGCTCCTACATGTTATTATCTATGTGCCATCATGAAATTATCCCCATGAATTGTAAATCAATTGAGTTAGAGTTTCTAACCCTTTTGACAAAAAATTTACCAGCACGACTTCTAAACCCAGGTAAATTAATAAAAAGTACTCAAAACCATAGAAAGGTCATTTTGATTATCAATTGAGACTAGGGACTAACCCAAATTTCTAGAATATTCTATACTTTTAATATAGGCAATGCCGGAAAACTATTTGCACCTTTAAGCAAGGGGAGTTATGAATATTGTTTAAAAGTACCCCGAGTTTAAAAATGAAGAATAACGCACTGTTTCTGAATAAATGCTTTCCCTACAAGGTTGACAAACACCACAAGCTGGATTAGGATAAATAATTTGTCCGCCATATATAGCCTTTCGCACTTAAAATATAGGACACACAGAGGCAACAATAATAATAAATGTCAAAACAATAAACTGCACCCTTTTGAAACTTAGGGACTATATCACATCTACGCGCAAGAAAAGTCTATACTGTGCTATTAAACTTTGCAGGAAGGAGATGGATCACAAATCCCCCATCCCAAAAGAATGTGTGATGTTTTGATATAGTGGAGCAAATTAATCTTGAACTATGGAAAAAAAAGCGAAAATGATTTCATATTCAGGCGTTCCACAACCTATTATCGGCGCAGTTTGAGATGCAAAAATTCTGTCAGGGGGTTGAAGAATACAAGAGATAATACGATAGAAGGATGGGCCTATTTAATATTTCACCCATCCTGTCCGTTTTAACGACAATGAGAGACAATTATATCATCTCCAATTGTGGAAATTACGGGGATAAATATGGAAAAATAGAGTATAAAAGCCCGATACCCCAAAATAAATCTTTTTAAAGCAAACAAATTTGGAACACAAGATAATGAAAAAATTAAGAAAGTACAAGATGGATTAAAGAAAATTAATTGATATCTCCATACCAGAAAAAATAAAGGAGAACACCAGATTTTTTTGTAACCCTGAAACTCTAATGATAAAAATCTGGACATAAATTATCTCCACTTTCCAACAGAAATAGAAAGAAACCACTTACTATAAAGGCTTATTAGCCTATACTTGGGGATATTTCCATAACTCCTAACGTTGGGTTCTGAGATTGATTTATAATGTGGTTTTAAAATTGTATTCTATGAAACATCACAAAAACACAAAACGAAATCAAAAAAAAAACAGAAGCTGACACAAGAAAAAACAGCTACGACCTCCGGGGGGAAGGATATAAGAAACCCTGTCTGTAAACAAGAACCATAATCTATCGCAAGGAAACTAAATATATATATATATATAAAAAAAATGTTTATCTACGAACCGAAGACAATTCGGTTTGGCACGATGAGTTTCATAAATATGAAAATAAAAGAGAAATCCTATGAGGAGATAATGGGGCGAATTTTGTTACTGTGTCCAGCAATAATACTTGGTTACTGTAAATAAATTAGTATATCCGAGTGTTTTACTAATCAAAAAGAGTTATACCACTTTTTAGCGTTGCTTTGTCAAAAAACTCGACTTAAAACAAAAAAATGCTTGTTTGCTTTCAAGTAACTTCTCAAATTTTTAATCAAATACATTTTTTTTGATAAAATGTTGTTCTAAGTTTTTGTTACTTAGACAATGCCTTGTGTAAGTAAATACACAATGCTTGTATATATATATACGAATGTTTTTATATACTTTAAGTTTTTAACTAGTGATTTTTAATGCTATATAGTAAATGTTTGACTTTGAGTCAACGTATAAGTATATATTTATACTGTGAAACAATCTGTTCAGTGATTAATATTTATATATTACGAAGTAAAAAGAGGAGAAAGTAATTAAAAGTATTAACTTTTGTGTTTAAAAACAAAATACGTGATTTTATACAAATTTTGAGTTGTTTCTTAAAAAAAAAAAAAAAAAAAACAACCCACCCCCCACCCCCCCCCCCCCAACCCATGTGTATTCTACTGTGAATATTGTATTTTTTAGTTAGCAGCCTTAGCTTTTTTTGCTGGAAATCCATTTTTTGTAACATCCTCTTCGGATGCACCTGTTGTTCAATCATTTTTGAACGCATTTTAAAAAGTAACAAATTTTGAAATCCACTTTAAATGTAACCTGTACCTAACATCTCATACCATCAGCAACCAAACCATATCTGATCAACTGAGCTATGTTTCAACTGTTTAATTTAATGGGGAAAATTAAGTTAAACTCTTAGTTGACGAGTTCGCGAGTGGCTTACCTGAGTGGAGTCGGAACTTCTTGCCTGGGGAGCTTAAACCAGTAGTACGAATGTAGGGAGCTTATATTAACGACCATACTGAGTCGAAACCAGATTGATGAGTTTCAGTTTCCCTTGGGAGCGAGTGGAGCCACAAGGACTAAACGAGCTTGAGAAATACTAACACAAGAGAATAAAATAAAAAATAGTAATGCATTTATTGTTACTTACATAATAGTCGCAGAGTTCTTGGTTGTATCAACAAAATAACAAACTGCACTAAGACGAAATCACTCAGAGTTTGTACACTACAAGAGTTTATCACAACACAATCATGGTAAAAGACTGATCAAAGAAAAAAACTGCTTGAAGACTGGCATAAGACTCAAAAAGACTGCTAAAAGACTGACAATAGACTGGCGCAAAATTGCTATGTCCTAACTATCTATCCTCTGCAATTTTGCCGGGGGTTACGTTTAGGCGTTGCTAAAAGTATATTTTACAATTCCTATTGGTTGAATTATTTGTCCTTCATCACTATTGGGCCGGCTTGCACCAATGGGCTACTTGGGTTTAGTTAAAGTTTATGACTTTTAAGCTATCACTTTGGAATTTTTCTAACAATTCAAAATTTTACACTGCAACATTTTGCTAGCAGTGTCGCTTAATTTATGACTTTTAAAGTATTACTTTGGAATTTTTTCGAACGAACAAAGTTTTACATTGTAATATTTTCCCAGCAGGGTGTCTCTTGATTTTCAGAAGACTTATAATTTATTTCTGTGAAAGTTGGTAAAAGGTATAACGATTTAATTACATTGAGATTGCTAGTTTTAAACTTTAGTCTCCAGAACAATGCAATTAGCTTATACAAGTATATTTTGCATCTCGAGTGACTATTTTTTTGTATTATAAATTTTACTCTCTTGACAGTTTGGTATTTTCGAGCTCCTAAGATTCAAATTACATTATTCGTTGGCTGTCATATAAGATTTGGTCAAAATGATATTTATTGCGTTTATTGGCGACACCTGGGCGGATTTATTTATTGGATTTTCTGTGGGAAAGATTCTTACTATGTTTGTTACAATGTATAATTAGATACAATGTTAAATAATTGACTTACTTGGTTCATATTTGAATAATTTTACTTGGGTAACTTAAATTGGGAGATTTTGGGGTTTTTGAAAATTGATCCCATTACATATCATCCTCCCCATTCTTAACGATGTCCTCATCGTTGTGTTAAGCTACTCTTTTTACACTTTCAAATTTTGATTTTTGTTTTTTTAAGGAATTTATCTTATTATTTATTACTTGAATTAGTTCTGCTTTGGCAAAATTTATATCTTTGTTCCATATCTCCGATTGCTCTATTAGACTATATATATATGTGACAACATTACTTTAAAGTCCATCACCTACTCACTCTATTTGGCGAAAGGGCCAAAGAGTCTCTAATGACTAACACATAAGATTATATGATTGCATGATAATTATCATTCCTCCACCTAATATCAAAATTACCTTCACCTGATACGTTTATCTTATCACTAAAAATGGTACATATTTGCCTTTTTTAACACTTGACTATACTTCCACCTGACGCTACATAGGTTTAATTATATTATTATTCCTTCACCTAATATTAAAATTTTTTTACCTGATGTTCTAATACTTCTACACGGCTCCGTCTAGTTAAGTTCCGCTTTTGTAATTACTTTATTATTAACGTGGTACATATTCGCTGCTTCTAATTCTAGTTTATACTTCCACCTAACGTTATATTGGTACGATAGTTATTTGACATCAAAAATATTTAACTACATCTAAAACATCTAACTACAATACACTGACATGCTTGAACTAAAAATAGCTTGGAGGGAAAAAAAATATTTACACACTTAACATTTTTAACTTAATGTTTAATGGCAACACTGGGATAAGGTAGCTTGCACTGGTTTTCATCTGTTTTCTGATAAGTTTAACAATATTTATCAAAGTTGCTAGTTAGATACATAATGCTTCACACTTACTTCATCATTCTACGTGTCTATAATACTCACATACGTTATCACTCTTACTTTGGGCTTCCATTCAGTTAATTATTAGGTTGGCTAATTGTTTATGGTTTGTCTTCTTGTGTTTCGTTTTCTGGCACTTGTTCCTTGGGATGAGCGTTTACATTGTCCGCAATCATGACTATTGCACAAAATCGTTCGTGTATGGTTTGTCATATGAAATACGCGGGTTTGACGTCACAGGAATGTTGAAATGTCTATTGGGTACATATCCCTTGGGGAATTGATTACATGAAATGAGCATCTTAACGTTGGCTGGTTAGTTCTTCTTGGACACTTTTATCCTCGGAAAATCTAATACTCGTACAGTCTGTGTTTTCCGTAAATTGATCACGTTCATTTCTTCTTTTATTGGGCACTTTTGTTTTGGGAAAATCTAATACTCGTACAGTTTTTGTGTTTCCCGTAAATTGTTCGCGTTCAGTCTATATCTTGGACTATGGGCTGTGTTACAACATTTAATGTTAACTATGGCAGGATCAAAACTTGATCTTATGGCCTTGGCTCGACGCATTGTCTTTGATTCCCGGTCAAATGATTTACAATCATTGAGGGCTTAATATGAAGATTAGAACAATAATAACTGGTTGTTTCTCTTCTCCGAACACTTCATTTTGGGAAAAAAAATTTTATCACGTACAGTCTATATTTCCCATTAATTGATCATGTTTGATTTTCTTCTCATGGAGGATGGTTAGGTTTTGCGACATCTAATAATGATTGGATAGAGTCAAAACTTAACTTTTGATCTTGGTTAGCATATTGTCTCTGCTATAGGGCTTAAGATATATAGTCTTTGAAGGACTGACTCTAGGGTTATTCTTGGTGTTTCAAACATTAAATCTTAAGGCCGTTGCCGTCTAAGGATAGTTATCGACGGTCTCTACGTAGTTTTACGACGTTGCGGTCGGGTGGTTCCCCAGGTAATTATTAATTCAGATATATACGGATATGTGGGGTTCTTGGTTTTGCCAACATTGCTTGAGATAAGGTTACCTGGTACTAGGCTTGGGTGACTTGGAATTTCGTCAGGATATTGTCTTTGAGACTTCCTTGGTGAGTACTTGTCGGTGGTTGACGAATGATGAAAGTAGATGCTACTGGGTTGTATCCGTGTTGCCTGCTGGTACACCACTAATTAATTTGCACTGGTTACTCTGCTTCCTAGAATATAAATATCTGGGCAGAATCATATGCTCTTTATAATTACACAAGTTACAACACATATAGCAATAATATACAATTTACATAATACCAAGTGGGGACTATTTTTGAAATAATAGTCGTGATTAGACATATGAATAATATCAATTCTAGTATGGGTACAGTTAAACTTAACGAGAGAGCAACTAAGGGCAACTCTCATGCTTTTACATGCATGTTGCAGCGATCACTAGGTTACTGTGATATAAGTAAAGTTATTATAGGGAAAATTATTACGTTTTCAAAAAATAACACTATAAGATTTTCAAGAATTGGTGACTATATGTATACATGTACACATGTGCATTTGACACATGTTTTATATTCAATGCATTTTTAAATGTTATTAAACACTCATCTACTTTAGCATTTAATTTTCTATTCTGCTACTACTTTCGAGATAGATTACGTGGTTTTTATTAGAGGTCTCGATTTACTATAAGTTTTTCAAATCTCTTACTGTTTATGCGCGTCCACGCTGCCCAAGAAATATATCTTTGCAGCTGCATGGGCTTGCACAATAAAAAATTAAGTGAAAATTTGGGAGTGGACATGGCACGAATGAGGACCTCTACTCCCATTCGCTCGATCATGTCCTCCCTTACTCTTTGCTCAAGGGTTATCAGGGAGTTCCGGGTTTAGGTTTTGCATCTCACTCGGCTCGATGTGTTCTGATTTTGCTCTTTTTCTACGTGTTATTCTCAACATTCTTCCGTAATTTAGGGTTAATAGCATTCTTATTGTCAGAGAGATCATGAACACGAATCCTACCGTCAGGAGGATATTCCACCAAAAATTTGTTGAGAATAGTCCATATCTACTTTCTACATATGTCAATCTTTGGTTTTCATTAGTGAAGAGGGGAATTTGAGAGTCTAATGCTTCTCTTATTTTTGTTAGTGGTAAAGTTTCTTTGACATTTTCCATTATTGACCATATTCTGGTTTTTACTTCTTCATTTTCAATGTTAGGAATTGTATATGATAAATTCACTGCTTTAAAATTGACCACTTTGGGGCTTATTATATTCGTGCTGGTGGTTATCAGAGGTGTTTGTACTGTGGCTTCTTTGGTTACCAGTCGGCATCCTTGCTTTATGGTTATCGTACCTACATCTTGTAGTAGTAATTCGGTTCTGTAGCTTGGATCGATTTTTTCTGTGTTATTATAACAAGAGATTGTCCCGACTGTTTCTTTTGGAACAGAGAATAGCCATAGATCATTTCTAAGATGAATAAATATTTCTCGCTTAGTACTACCTATTAGTGCTTCACATGAACTTGGAATTTCCTCTTGTTGAGTCTCTTTTAAGAATATATCCAACATACATGATCCGGGTTTTACATTATAAATGGGCAGTGTTAGTTGACATACTAGGTTTTGAATGCTACACATTCCTTGAGGTCCTGTGGATTTGCTAAGGCATATTTCCTTCTATCTTGATCGACTAGCAGGTAATCCGCTTCGGGGGTAATAGTCATGAACGAATTGGTTCTACCTATGTTGGCTGGAAACGTAGAAATTTTATACAAGTCATATATTGATTGTTGGTTTATTAACGGGATTGTTACCACTGCAAATAATTGTTCGTTTATCTCTGTGATGTGAACCTTCAGCTTGGTGTAATAGTGAAATAAGTTTGCTACTTCCGGTTCTGTTGGTAGGTGTAGTCCGAACGTTAAATGCGTTTTTATTTCATCCAAGATACTTTTTAGGTTCGAAGGATCCACTAGGTCGTACGACAAGGTTCCTCCGGTAAGGGCAAATAATGCAAATTCAAATTTGCTAACGTCAGTTGCCAGGTTAAGTAAGGACATTGTCACTATGTCTAGTGATACCATGGTGAGGCTCGAATCGGTGATCACACGATCTACTTCATTTTTTAAATAATTCATTATGTTTACTGTCTTTGATATTTTCTTCGAGATTGCCTCAATTTTGTCTCTCTGGTAATTAGCTATGCTGGCTTGTATTTTTTGAACATGTAAGGTCACGTTCATGGCGTTATTTAGTTTTCCTACGTTTTCCCTTAGGATATTTAGGTCTTCTTCAGTCGAAAGCCCAAACAAGCGTGAGGCTAATTCTCCCACGATTGGTATTAGACTAGCTGATCTTCGGTATTTGCTTTTTCGAAAAAATACCTCGAAGATTCTCGTGGTACTTTGCTTTAACTTTTGTATTTCTGTGTTTGAACAATTCAAATAGTGCTTGCAGTCTCTGTCTATATAATATTAGAAAAGATTGGTGAATCGATACTTTTAGAGCGTTTTTCTCGTTTAGCTCAGGTAATGGTTCAATATCTTCCCTTGCCGGCTCGTCGGCCATTGCTAATCTTGCACAAGTACGTTTACCGTCTATTATCCAACACTTCTTATGTACGTAATCGTCTTCTTTTTCTTTCATACTTTTATTTTTCTTTTGTTCTGGTTGAATCGCTTGTACTTTGATCGTTTGCATCTCGGTATGCCTTACTGGGATTCTTGCCCTTAGGCCTATAGTGAATACGCCAATCGGCTGGGTGCGATAGTACGTGGGCCCTGTTGACCACGTCCATTTTGTAAGTATCGTTGGTCTTAGATAAGTTAGCGTGGTCAAGTTTCTAAGTGATTTATTGTTGAGTGCGCTCATTTCTGGGACTGTATTTGTCGTAGTTTCTGACATTGAAGATTGTATATCTCTCATTGGGGACTCATATGTAGGCGTGGTTGTCTTGGTGTCTTTTATGTTTCTTTCTATAGGATTTTTATTCTTATCATCATGTTGTATATTTGAGAATTTCAACTCCTTGAGGTTAATAATTTGTCTGTAGTCTTTTTCCTTCGCGAGTTTTGACAATATTTGCTTCGTAACATTTTGTTCAGCATGATTTTGCCACAATTCTTTGAGAAAAGTCCATAGGCTCGGTAATTCATTTAACATTGCGTAGTTTCCATCATAAAGTTTATTTTGCTTGGAAGTAGTCAAGGAGAAACTTGTGGTAGATTTAATTGTAGTTTGTTCGCTCATGGAACTATCCACATTATTTAATGCTCTCCTTCTTCGGCTTTCGTTCTTGTTAAGTCCTAGAGCCTTGTCAATTTCTGCCATTTTCTTGTCGAAATCTTCTATTATGAATTTCGATTTTAGTTTAGGAAATACGGGGGGTAGATTTCCTTTATTTTCCTTATGGTGCATTTCTTTTGTTGATTGCAGGCTTTTGTCTGATTTTAAGAATTGGAATATGGAGTCCTTTAATTCATTGGTATTTTTCTCTAGTCTAATTACTTGTTGGAACAAGGTCTCAAACGGTTTGGGGTCCAACTTCATAAATATTTTCCAGGCATTATGACTTGCGAGCAACGAATTCTCGTGTTTAAAAATTATTCCATGTTTTACGATATCTTGGGCTAAAGTTTGGGAAATGAAGATTGTTATGACATTTGTTATCCACATCCTTTTTGCTGTTTCTGGAATTAATACTTCATTAGACATAATATAGGAAAACTTCTTACGATTGATAATTGAACATGATTTTGGTTCCTATTATTTGTTCTCTTTTTTTTTTGAAGGAAAGAAGGTGTTAATTATGATATTATATTTATATTATTTTATGATAATCTTTGTTGCCCAAAGGAAACAGGGTGAGACTAAGATTTGTGGTCGTTCAATTTGTTACTTTGCTTATGGTCATCGTACTGTTGACTCTTAAGCTGGGGGGATAGATATCTTAATTACTTTCACGTAAGAATTTAATTGTTTTAACGTAAGAGTAATTGGGTTTTAATTATTTGATTGTTTCAGCTTTTTTGTTTTCTTGATCACTTTTGATTTTGACTGATAAGTTTTAATTCTTTTAAACACAATTTCATTTCTTCTCTCTCTATATAGTACACTCCTTGGATTGTACAGGTACTGTTTTGGATTTTATTTCTTGGAGGGGTACTGTTTGTAATATTTTATTTCTTGGTTGGAGGGGGTCATGTTTTCCTTGATATTTTACACAGTTAGGATTTCCTTCAATTTTGTAAACTAGTTTTTGCTTTCTACATTTGTCGAGGAGTAATAAATCTGTCTGACAAGGACCTTTAACATACCAGTACCGGATTTTATATTGTTTTTGTAATTTCCTAATTTCGTGTTGAATAAAATGGAGGTATTTTCCCTTTCTACCGTTATATTTGATTCCTAGTTTGCCTCTCGCTGGCCGATATTTTGGGGTTTTGCGAGATCTAGACCGAACTCATAAGATTTTACGTTAAACCCTTAAATCATACTTAACGTCCCATTTTTTCGCGAAGACTTCCTTAAACTTATCACGACGATCATTGCAGCGTCCCATTTTTTCCGAAGACTTCCTCCCATGACTGATACATATGTCACCGTACGATAATTGCAGCCGAGTATATGACGTTTTTTTGGTGTTTCAGATACATATGTACAATCCGTATCAATAATTGTTTGCTTTTGGCCATTGTTCTGAAATGAAAGGTAGTTTCTATTGGTCTCTGTTTAGTTAATAATTTTTGTCAAGATTGGTTATGATCATGGTACACTCTAGGTCGAGGTCAAATTACCTTTTCACCGGCATTTCCTCAATACATCGGGTACTTATTCATTCGACCATAATTCGAGTCATCTGAGCTTCATATTAACCAATTTTGAGTGAAAAACAAGGTAACTTCAGGTTGAGGTTGAACTACTTTTTCACCGGTGCCTCCTTGCACCTGGCTATTTGTGTGTTCGAACATAGTTACTACCCTAAAGTTCCGTACTCTAGTTTAACGACTTTGCGGTCGTTTTATAGTCTTAAAAGTATAGAGACTTTTGAGAAACTACCTTCTTGTCAATATATTGATAATGCACTCAGATCTCGCGACATTTACTCCAATTCATAGTTCCACAAATATCAATACAATACTGGTTTATAATGCATTTTTTTTTTTAATTATGATAATAATTGATTTTTTATAGTTATAACACTTCAGGTAATATTATAGGGTTCTTTCATCATTTATTTTAACAAGATTATCTATATACACAGTTTCTCCCACTGAGGTTGGGTTTTAATTTCAATATGGGTGCATCATCCGGCAGTGCCGCCTTTGAACTTGGAGATATAAGCATGTCCAGAAGTCGGTAATTTTCCCATGACGAAACATTTGGGCTGAGAAATTGGAGTTCAAACACTATATCATTTTTACCGTTTTCGGGTATATTTAGGTACATTAAATACACTAGTAGTTGGTTTGGGAGGTGCAGGCCTTCCAAAGTGGCGGTTATATCATTCCTTCGCATATTTTGACGAATGACTTTCCGGCACAACTGAGATAATGACAATGGATCATTCAATATCTTTACTACAGAGAAACTTAAATTTGTGTGTGATTGGCAACAACATAGTTGCTCACGCACGATTACGTCTAACCCAGGGACTATTTTTCTTCCAAAATTTTCATCTTCTTGGAAGAAATTCAGGGTTATTTTCTTTATGTCTTTATATTCTCTTGGGGTAAGTTGAAAAATTGCGGCTCCCATTGAAGGGTTTATCGGATTTAGATACGTGTTATTTACACAATTGACGTACAAGATTTTAAGAAGGGTTTCACTTTTTAACATATGTCCTTGGTCTATTAATATGGAGAGAAATTTAATGGGCCAAATTGTAGTTATATTATTATCATCTTGATCGTACCAAATATTGTTGGCGATATATTCAGACAACGAGCTATACATTGATGATGGGATATGTTGTACTAAAATTCGGAAGGCCAGGTTGGCACTTCGTCTAGTGTGCTCTAGTGTTCTTGTCATCTCACGTGCACTAAAATTATAAAGCACTAGGCTTGCCGTTAATCTTAGGATCACTCTTTGTTCCAACCTTGTCTTTTGAGATTTTAGAAGATAATATAGTTTTGGACAGTCAAGATTTTCTACTGCTTTAATAAGTTCCTCTTCTTTCATTAAATTGTTGACAAGTCCCCATTCCCTTAACGGAGCATTAATATTGTCTACGCTATGTCTTATCTTAAGGTTCCAAAAGATTGCATTTTCTCGTCTACGATTATTTAATTGTTGATGGCTTAGGTATCTTATCATGGTTACGTTTTTTTTTTTTTTTATTATTCTACTAAATTTTAGGCTAATATAAGCAACATACCGTATGGTCGCTTGTTTCGGCGATTCCCTTAACCAGTGGTTGAAGGTCTTCACGTACAGTATCTGTAAACGTGTTCTTATATAAAATTTATCATTAATTATGAAATAAGTGATTACTTAGTAGTAACATATTTCCAAAAATGGTTATGGTGATTTAAGGTATAATGATGATTATGAAATAATTAAGACAATTAAATAGTTTGCTACACGGCGCGTCGCTTAGCGCTATCAATTTGATGATTAATTGTAATATTTGCTGTTTACTTGGCTTTTCTGATTTATAGTATTTAACTTCTATTGGTATCCTTTGATTTGTAGTCCTGTCTGAGTTGTTCTTCGTAAGAAATACTTCGGCACGGTGCCCGAACACAAAATCAAACTACTCGCGTTCCATCACCGTGTCAACGCACTCCCCACGCATCGGAATTTTTGTCCATTTTTATTCCATACTCTCGTTGTGTCACTTGTGTTATCACATTTTCTCTAATTGTGAGGGTTAGATAGGGTAATTTTAACAGCTCGCTTAGTTAATTTTACTATTTTTTTTTGCATTCTTCTTCTGTTTTAGATGTATTTCGCAAGAGATACCTTCACTTTGCACGCCTTTCCCAAACAGTCAACGGAAAAGCTTACAAAGCTATGGCATTCCCCACGTATTGGGCTTCTGTTCATTTTCATTTCATATTTTTGAATGATCCGTTGCCTTGTCACATTTCTTCTAATGTCGGGGCTAGGTATGGTCATTTCTGCGGGTTGCCCCTTTCATTAATCTTTTGACACATTTTTTTTTCAATTGTATACTGCAAGAGACACCTCAGCATAGCACCTGAACACGAAACTTAATCACTCGCGTCCCCGCGCCATGCCAACGTATACCCCACATATCAAACTTCGTTGTCTTCTTTATTTCGTATTCTTGCACTACCACTTTTGTCGTTACATTATTTCCATGTGGTAGGGATGAGTTAGGGTAATTCTTGCGGGTCACTTTTTATAGAGAGGTTAGTTGATCTTCTCGTGAGAGTTCCCCGGTCAGACTGTTATGACCAATGAGATAAAAGGCTTCACAGGTCACAACAGCTGCCCGCTGGCTCCCCACGATTTACGGTGGTTTTGTCCAATTTCAAAACTGTAGTTTCTCATTATGTGATGATCAATTATTGTAACTGTCTGGTCGTACCTCATAAGAGAGCTAGGGCCCAATGGTAATGGCAACAGAAAGACAATAACACCATTGCCATTCCCCTTTGGCCACCGCTACCCACGACCAAAGGTCCATTTGTTTAAGGAGTTTGGTGGCTAGACCGTTTTAGTACTTGCCAAGTAACGTCTTATTGTGCAATCAATTCTCGTTTCTCCTCTCTTAACTCTTTCTCAACGGAGGGTGAAAGTCATACACCATGCTCATCCCTGGCTCTAACCTCCCATGCTTGGGGGTCCATCCGTTTTCACTATTATACGTCGTGTGGATATTTGAGTTATTTTTCCTCTACTATTTTAAGGTATTTTATGGTGTTGTCCCGCCGACGGTTATTTTATTTTGTTTTTATGAATTAGAATTGCCATGTATACTGTGCTTTTATTAATTCTTGAGAAAAAAAAAAAATTTTATTGTCCCCCTTGGAAGCGTATAAGGTACTACTACTGACTTTAGCTGAAAGTATCTTTTACCCGGTTAAAGTGGGGTTTTGGGCTTAAGTAGTTATGTAAAGGGTCGTATTATATTGTTCGTTTGCATGTTTCAAGCAATGCGATATGTGTCGATTAGTTTGAGGAAACTCTAAGGTCTTCTGTTAGAATTTAACGTGGCACTCGATTTTATACTTGTTGAATCCTTGTTTACCACGAAAATTCTTTTCTTAAGTAACCTGTAGTTGACGAGGCCTTTTTTTTTTTTTTTTTTTTTTTTTTTTTTTTTTTTTTTTTTTTTTTTTTTTTTTTTTTTTTTTTTTTTTTTTTTTTTTTTTTTTTTTTTTTTTTTTTTTTTTTTTTTTTTTTTTTAACAACCCCCTCTTTTTTTTTAAGCGTACTTAATTTCGACCAATATCATTAAGGCCCTTTTTTGAAAATATAGATTTATTCTTTAAGGCTTTTAAAAGTTAAGTTATTAAACTGTAATGCATTTTCATCTATTTTTATATCTCGTTTAGCTGAAACTGGCGCAATAAAGTATCTATTCTTTCATTTTCTTTAGCTTCTTATATCTTGATTAATGGGAGTTAAGTGAGTTGAAATGTAACTCACTTACTTTTAAGGTGTTAAATTGTCCTTTTCCCGTGGCGGAGTTAACGCCACGTGGTAGAGGTACTTATTATCAATTGTGGTATTACATAAAGTTTTGTAGTTTGTCGTAAGGCATAAAAATTTTTAAATTTTTTGTATTTCCCAAATGAAAATTAAAATATATTTATGCTTGGTGCATGTAGGCGCCGTGCCAAGGTGCCGCGCGATTAGGGGGGGGGGTTCATAAATTTGATTAGAACATTTCTTATGTATCCGTGATTCTTTTTCTTTGGCATTTTATGGCGATAATCTTTAGTAGGTTATCCTTTTGTAAATTCTTGATTCAGGAGAAAGTTTGATAATTTATCCTTGTTGATTTAGGATCTTAGAAATGTATGTCCGAACAAAGGGCTACATTACCTCACAGGTGTTGTAATCTATTTTATGGCTTCTGCTTTCACTTAATTGCATTAGAAATTACCCTTCAGTTATTCATGCTTTGTATAAATGTTCGTTTTGTTATATCAATTTTAGTTAAGTATATGCTCACTAGTGTGTGCACATTCTCCGAACTCTTAAATACTGTGCTTTTCACAAGGTTTGAATTTTGTGAATAACATGTGGTTTACCACGTCATATTACTTATTGGGGGAATTAAGGATTAGCAGAGACCTGGGTCGTAACTGGCTTATAAGGTTAGTAGAAGTTATTACATACTGTCTTGTGATATGAGTATTTGTGACTAATGGTCAATTTTTGGAATGATTTTCTTCCTTTTGCATTAATTGGTTATTTTTTGCATTGCTTTACATCTGAATTATTTTGGTCATTAGAGTATTTCGACGGACCTATGTTAGTTTAATTTAGTCCTGTTCGTCTCTAGCTGTATGTTACGTGGTTTGCACCAATTGTGAGAACCTGCAGAAATTAAATCACATATCAGAAGCAGAATATGTCTGCTATTGTCATATAGCTATCAGCCTAATTGCAAAATCTTTCCAAGTTAAGAAATTGTCTAGCCTAGGAGAAAATTTTTTTTTTTTCGTTATTTTTTTTTTTTTACAGGTTATTCTTTTATACTTTAATTGCGCGGTTCATTTGTATGCTTTAATTCTATTTAAGGTAAAATTGGTTGAATTTATTGCTGCAAATTTTTTACGGTTTTTGGTGGTTATATTATTCCTTGCCTATCGGCTGTAAGCATTCTGCTGCTTTTGCTAATTATTGCAAAACTAAGGTGTTATTTAGCTCTCGTTAGTTACGATTTTAACTTATGGTACAACAGTTATCTATTAGGGAAACATATCCTCAATAGTTGGCATCAAAAGTTGAAATTTTAATCAATACGCGTTTTTTTTTTTTTTTTTTTTTTTTTTTTTTTTTATTACATATAGGCATATAGCGTATAACTGATCTTTGGACCATCAGCGAATGGTTTTATCGCAAGACTCGCCACTCTCTACCATCCCAGCCATGCGGTTCCATTTCCCATTACTACCGCCACTTCTAAGATAATTTCCCGCTAACATTATTGATATAATTTTTTTGGGGCGATTGTTTTATCTTTCACTTAGCGATTGTACAGCAATAAAGCTATTTTTGTTGGTAGATATACAATTACTGATTTAATTAGCTTAGACATTGGCCACAAATTAAGTTCATGGTACCACTATTTTTGATAGTAAGACGCTTCCTCGATAGAGGGCCATCTCAAGTAAAAAAAAAAATAAAATTAATCAATGCTTTTTCTTTTTTTTTGCCTTAAGTTGTCTTATTTGCTATTCGCAGGTACAATATCTTACGATTTTTTTAACTATTTTATATAATTTCTTGATTTAAGGAAGGTTTATTTTGTCTTTCAAATTGTTTAATCTGCACGAATGATTACAGTGATTACTTGTCGAACTAATTTTATTCATGGTTTTATCACACCTGGCTTAAAGATATCTTAATTAGTGTTCGACTACGCCACTACAAAAATTCAACTAAACAAATTGTTTAGGAGGTTCGATCATAAAAGTCTCCCTTTTTGGTTTTCATATGTTTTTTTTTTGAGGGTTATCAAGGAGCCTATTTTTATGACTTAATAATTACGCCGCTCTCGTTGTTTTACTTGTATCTGCGGATATGCCTCTTATTAAACAATTTATCGCATCTCTATAGGTCAAAATTTATGCACCAGATCGGCATTTTAAATTTTACAATTTTAGCTTATTTTTACCTTTCAGGGTTACTCTTGTGTTTTGCATTAATTATTTAGCAATTAATTTCCTTTGTTCATTTAGGTTTCGAAATGGAATTGTATTTTATTTGTTCGGCTTTTGTTACACCAATTTATAATCACTACATGATCAAACGTTAATTATTATTAATAAACGTTGATAAACGTTAGTTAATTATCAGTTTTTTTTTTTTTTTTTTTTTTAGACGAAAGAACTATCAGTTATGGGTATGCGATTAGTTCAAAATACACATGGTACACGGGTCTGCAATTTTTTGTTAATTACGAAATGAAAAGGGAAAGTTTCGTAATTCGAGATTATTACGCTTAGATACTTTGACTATGCTACCATAAATCTTAATGGCTTCTACCTGGTATCATTGGTGTTAATTTCTTATCATATCAACGCTTTACAAGGGTTATTGGAATCGCAGAATTATTTAACATTGACCGAAGTGGTATTTGCTTAGCAAAATTGGCGAGAAGGGAATTTATTTATTTTTTTTTTTTCTTAGCGACTTGTAGGGTTTGTTTAAGTAATTGACTTCATTTTAAGGCTCAGATAAAGGCCACGAATCATATATGCTGATTAAATATTCGCTATTTTACCCAGAAAAGATACAATTTTACTTATAGCTATTTTTAATTATTTAATTTTTTGTAGAGTCTTTTTTTTTCATTAGGCTTACATGGATAATTTTGAAAGATTAATTAGGCTTGCTTCTGTTACGTAAGTTGACAGAAAACCCTGTACTTATGACCAGGTTAGTCATTACACCCTTATGTGCAGGTAAATTTTGCCTCGCATATTACTATCCTCACACGTATATACGCATACATATTTATATACATATACGCATATATACATATGCACATACATATACACATAAACCCAACTGTTTGATCATTAGACTGCCGCTAATTATCTGTTTTCCTAATTGCCTTTTAGCTTGGTAATTAACACAATAATAACTCGTACATATATTTTTTGACTAAAAAAAATTTTTTTTTTTGTTTGACGTTTTATATTCTATACGGCAAGTTTGGGTGGTGGTTATTTCCGGTCATCTTTTCTTGTGATTAGATTTAGTATATTTTGGAGTTCCGTATTTGATTATGTCGTTGGCGTGATAATTAAAAATAAATATCCCACAAAATTGATTTTGTGAAGATGTAGAATCTATTAAAGCGCCGATCCGAATATTTTTTTTTTTTTTTTTAGTTAAAAGCAATTTTTGGAATGTAGTGGTCTGGGGTTATGGATTGATAGACGGCCGAACCTAGGATACGGATTTGATCCTCGTGCCCCGAAGTAAATCACCTCATTAAGTGATCCATTGTGATCGTCAGGTTTACCTACTCTGGGGGGGGGGTATCCGAAATGCTGTTTAACCATTCCTTAGTATGTAAGGATGGCTATTCATTGCATTTTTTTTTTGTCATTGAATTTGTAACCTGCATTTATTTATCTATTTATTTTTTAAGGAAATACTATGTTCTGTCTAGCGGAAACATAATTATTTAGTTTAACGAGTTTTCGTTCGAATATTGTGTTATT
Source organism: Artemia sinica (assembly GCA_027921565.1). Classification (NCBI taxonomy): domain Eukaryota; kingdom Metazoa; phylum Arthropoda; class Branchiopoda; order Anostraca; family Artemiidae; genus Artemia; species Artemia sinica. The sequence continues at coordinate 555,403 of JAPEVW010000111.1, read as the reverse complement.
TACTACTTTTTGTCGGTATACATCACATTCTATAAAATGTAGTAACTTTAATGTATTAGAAGGGGATTTTGACGAAAAAGAATTTTTACCTCTTTTTTTGATTTATTCTCATGTCTGGTATTCCTTAGTTTTCTGTACCTTCTGGCAATGGTTGGGTTTTGGGTGTTCCTTGTGGTGCATAGATTTCTGAGGAATGTTGGCCCGTAGTAACATTCTCTTGGGCGTCAGGGTACTGGGCCCTCACAATTATATTATTATCCGTTGGAGGATTCTGTTGATTAGTTTCCACTTGGGGTCTTATGTGCTGATGACGGGCTTGATTTGGAATCGCAAAATATGCGGGTTGGGATGACCCTTCGTTGTAGGTGTTAGTGAGAAGATTTTCCAAATGGGGACTGAGGGGTAGGTCAATTTCGACAGTGAAGTATGTTGCAACTATTTTTTCTAGGTTTGAGCAGAAATCTTTCTGTTTTTGAAGTTCTTCGGTGATTTTGGCATGGTTCTCCTTTAGTCGTTTCTCTAAGCTGTCCTGTTGCAACTGAATTATTTCTTTCTGTGCTTTTAAGTGATCGTACTTATGCTGCAAGTCTAGGATCTCTGCTCGTTGGGGTGCTAGGGCTTCTTGTACTGCCGTTGTCGCGGACAGAACAGTACTGTTTCTATAATCTTGTACTTTTTTACCAATTTCCTGCATTTTATCGTATAATACTTGTAATTTTAGGATCTGATCGGGATAATTATATCCCTCGAAAAGCGTGGCATCGCTTATTGATTCCATTTCATTTTGGATTTTGGCGGTCTGTTCTTTAACTTCCATAAACTGGGTTTCAACCAACTTATCCATTTGTTTAGTTATTAAAATCTCATTTATTCTTTTGTTCATTGTTTCTTGGGAGGCCTTCACTTCCCTAAGGGATTTAAGTGTGGTTTCTATCATATTGTCGATTTTCAATTTTTCTGCTACTAATTGTGCCGAGTCGTCGAGAAGTTTTGATCGTATTTGAAATAGTTGATCCATACTTGTTCTGTCAGTAACGAGGTTGCACTAGGTATTTTTTTCTTTTGGAGGATGGTTTGAACAATTCTTGTTCTTCTTCTATCTTTGGGGTTCTTTACCAAGCCAGGATATAGTTTGTCTGGAAAAATTGACTATTAACTTCTTCTGACCTTTCATGGGTATTTTTCATTATAATATTCTACTCATGTACCCTTGTTTTAAGGTTTTTTTTTTTTAAATTGTTCATTTCGATTTAATATTGCTATATAAGTTTTTGGGGTATTTTGTTCCTAGGTGTATGTCCATTTGTCTGGCCTTTTGCTTATTCTGCCAGATTTCGTTGTAACTTCCTGTTCACCTTCTTGTTTTTTATTCTTTTTCGATTTTCCCATATAGAGATCAGATCAAATTTCTTATACTGTTTTAGTAGGTATTTTTGACCTTTTAATTTTGCGGCTTTCGCATGGGCCGCGGCAGAAGCCGGTTTTTGTTTTGGTGCGTTATGGGGGTAGTCAGGATCTGATTCATCGTCGGACTCATTAGAGCTAGTATCTGAGGATTCATTATTTGGGCTTTCGGGGGCGGTCCTTTGCGATTGAGGGGTATCTCCTGCCCTTGCTTCATATATTTCGTCTGCTTTTGAGGTTGAGGGTTTATTTTCCATTTCCTCGCGTTGAAATCCTGTTTCAGGGGAGTTAAAAGATTCTTGGGAACTGTGGGAGGAGTCAAATACCTTTGGAGATTGTCTCCATTGCTTGAATGCCATATCTTCCGGGGGGTGAGGTGTATTTCGTAGTAGGGTCTGTTTCCAGGAGTAAGATTCCTTGGGTTTTACTTTAGATACCGTTATGTGATGGTATTGTCCCAAGTTTTCATCTTCCGGGTGTTCCTGTGTCCAAGGCAAAGTACTTTGCCTTGTTTTTATCGGATAATTTACAATGTCCATGGCCTCTCTCAAGCTTTTTGTATTTGTATCCCTAGGAGGAGTCTTCCTCCTTTTTTCACCTGGGGTTTCCACGGCTCTGTTCAATTCCTCCTGTAGCGATAGGGGTCTTTCTATCGGGGTTGCTGGAGATACCATGTCGTCAGGAAACCTTTTGGGGGGACATGGGGTCGAAATTCTATCGGGGAAAAATTGGGTTTTTGGCGATAGCGTATAATCCAATTCTTGCTCCGAGTTTTCTGTGGATGAACTTTCTGGGCTTTTTGGGTTCTTGCAGGCACGGGTATTAGGGGTTTTCCTTTAGGGATGACTAGGTTCTTCATGGCCAAAAATTCTTCAAAATCTACCTCTTCGCTATTGTTTTCAAAATAATATTGTTTAAAATTAAAGGTTTTAGTTCGGATAGCCTGGACTTCGGGAAATTGATTTTCCGCGTTTGATGATTCTGAAGATGAGGGTTCGGGTGCCCACTTAACGGGGTATTTGGCACCTTTTAAACGGCTAACATGTGCTTTATATGTTCTCCCATTTTCCGGGTTTATCATTTTAAAGGTAAAATCGTTGTCATATTTTTTGATTATTCTGTAGGGTCCTGAATATTTATTGGAAAGTTTTTTGCCTTCCAGTTTAGCTTCATTTTTTAAATTGACACAGTCGCCTACCTTGAAATTTATATTCCCCTTGATTTTGGATTCATTCCTCAACTCTTGATTCCTTTTACATTTTTCTAACTCTTGTCTAACTATTTTATAGGTTTTTCTCATCTTATTTATAAAATCTTGCTTATAGTCCTCTGTACTATTGTAATACTGTCTTGATTCTATAATTTCTTGATAAGGTATTTCAAAATCGCGTCCGAATAAAAGAAAAAATGGACTTTCTTTAGTCGCTTCCGAGTATGCCGTATTAATTACATTAGTTAAGTAAGGTAGGTATTGATCCCAATCGTTTCGATTGTCCTTTGTATAAATATTCAAGACATTGGAAAATATTTTGTGCCTATTTTCGATTTTTCCATTAGCTTGGGGATGGTAGGGAGAGGTTACTAGTTTCTCTATTTTTAGGAAACACATTAAATCCTTCGTTACTTTAGAAACGAAGTTAGATCCATTGTCGCTAATGACCCGTTGAGGAACGCCAAACTCCAAAAATATATTTTTGCTAGGGCTTTACTTGTGGCATATGCGCCTTGATTTCTCAACGCTTTGGCAAAAGTGAAGCCGGTAAAATGGTCTATTACTGAGAGGATGCAAGTATGACCTCTATTAGAAACAGGTAATCCTCCACTTGTACCAAAAAGGTCAAATGAAACGATGTCGAAAGGGAACCTTGCCACTGGCACTCTTCCCAAGGGGGATTTGGGTACGTTTGTGGATTTTTTCTTAAGTTACAAGCTTCACATGTACTTATAAAATCTTTGAGTTTTGTTAATGCCGACGGAATATAAAAGTATTGTTTTAGCTTGTGAAATGTCTTGGTTATTCCTAAGTGTCCGCCTATTTCCGAATGGAAGTACTCAAAGGCAGGTATTATTAAGTTTTGGGGGAGCACTGGGATTATTAAGGTTTGATTTCTATTCGTTTCGCCTGTTACTATCCTGCAAAGGATTTCTTCGTCAAAGTCATAATAAAAATTGTCTATTTCCCGTCTTAGGGCTTTGAACTTATCAGGGAGATTATCAGAATTCACAAAGTAATTAATGAGAGTCAAACACATTTCATCCTTAACTTGGTTTCTTTTAATATTGGCTAGGGATAAGGGAATTACTCGTGGTCCTTTTTCTTCTGTAAGGATTTTTGGTATATTCTTCTTTTGTTTTTGTTTACTGGGATTAATGGCATTTATTTGTTTAGTTTCATTATCTGAAGGGTTATCCTCAGGGTATCTACTTAGGTAATCGCAAGGGGCATTCTGTTTACCAGTCACGTGTTCAAATTCGTAATCCAGATCCTGGATTTTCATTATCCATCGCGCTAAAATTCCGGTTGGATTTTTGAATGTGCTTAGGTACTGTAAGCTTTTATGGTCCGAGCGCAGTTTTAAATTTTCGTCCTACTAAATAATGTCTGAATTTATCTAAGTGGTAAATTATAGATAGTAACTCCAATTGCGTTGCTGAATAACTACTTTCGCCTTTGGTTAGAGTTCTGCTTGAATAGCATATGACTTTCTCTATATATTGAGGGGGTCCTGTTGGGGATCGGGGTTGTTTTCCACGGGGATTATTTGGGAAAGGATTGCACCGATACCTAGAGCTGAAGCATCGGTGGTAACCACGAATGTACCTTTTTCAAAGTCTGGTAACGCTAATATTGGTTCAGAAGTAAGAGCTTTCTTGAGAGTGTCCAAAGAAGTTTGAGCTTCCTGAGACCAGGTAACATTTTGGGAATTTCCTTTAGTTAGATCTGTTAGGGGTTTTGCGATTTGGGCGTAGTTACGTATAAATTTTCTAAAATAACTGGTTAAACCAATAATGCCTCTTAATTGTTTTATAGTTTTTGGCGGCTTAAGATTCTCTACACATTTTATCTTCTCAGGGTCCGGTGATATTTGACCTTGGGTCACTATCATTCCTAAGAATTTTATTTCGGATTGAAACAAATTTACTTTTTCCGGTCTACATTTCAAATTACCCTCTCTGAATTTTTCGAAAACTTTGGTTAATGTGTTTAAATGGTCCTCTGGTGTTTCTCCCACACAAATAACATCATCCACAAAATGGATAATATTTTCTATACCTCGTAATAAGTGTAACAGAGGTCTACATAATGCACTTGAACTGGTTTTGAGTCCAAAGGGTACTCTCAAATATTCATAAGAACCGCATTCCGTCGTTGAAAAGCCGTTTTGTAGACGTCATTATCTGCTATCTTAACCTGATGATAACCTTGCGTGAGGTCAAGAGATGTAAAAATTTTATTTTTGGTTGAAATGGAATCTAGGATTTCATCAATTCGGGGCAGAGGAAATTTGTCACTTACTACTTGCTTATTTAAGGCTCTATAATCTACTACAAGTCTAAGATCCTTGTTCTTTTTTGGTACTAGTATAACGGGGGCTGAATACGGGCTTATACTCGGCCGTATTATATTATTTCTTTCTAACTCGCGGATTTTATTTTTTAACCAGCCTTTGTAGGGATGGGGGATGCGATAGGGCTGTTTAGCTACAGGTAACCCTGTGGTTTGGATAGAGTGTTGATAAAATGGTATCAACCCGATATCTTCCTCGCATGTAGAAAAAATATCTCTAAAATTCCAGAGCAATCCACATAATTTTTCCTTTAATTGCGTATTTTGGATATGATCTAATTTAAATTTTTCCAAAAATTGGGGTTTTGTTAGGGGGTAGTTATTCTTTGGATTCCTATCACCAACACTATTAACTAAGCTTTCCTTGGAGTTTCTCCATTTGTTTAGCTCGTGCTCAGAAATAACTTGTATTTCAACGAGACATGTTCCTTTTTTCAATGTAATCATATCGTTTTCATGTGTGTTAGTTAACCAAATATAACCTTCGCCTTTTTCGTATGAAATGATCTGTTCTTCACAAAACAGATTTTCTGGAACTTCTTTACACGGGGATGCGAACCAAATTTCGGAATTGTCATTTACAGGGGTGACCATTTGAGAGATTTGTACTCTTTGCATAGTGTTTGGGGGGATTTTTGTTTTACGTACCGCGAACCCATAGTATTTTTCTTTCGAGTCATTTTCTATTAAGTTAAGACTAGCGCTTTTTTGCGTCAAGTCTTCCGCTTGTGGGGTTGGTTGTAAGGGTAAATCCAAGTCCTGTCCCTTACAATAGTACTTAGATTTATTATTTCAGTCCATAATTCGGTTATTTTCTTTATTTCTGTTTGTCTATACTCCTGCATTTTCCCTATTTTTGCTTTTACTGACTCGATCCATTTGCTGCTTGAATTTCTCCCACGAGATGAGAGATAGGGTACAAAAGATTTTATCCTATTTACTGTTGTTTCCCCTCTCTCCACGCGTTGGAGAATAGGATCGTATGGATACACGAGTCTGTTATTTGCTATATCTAATAACACCTTATTAGATTTTAAAAGATTAGCACCAATTATAGCTTCATATAGGAAATTTTTGCAGATTATGAAGTTTGTAGGAAAGATTTTATTGTCTTTTGTCACATCTAAACATATGGAGCCTACAGCCTCCAGCCTATGACCTGTGACACTAGTTAAACTGGGAATATTGAAATTTTTCCGTCGCTTAATATATATTGGAGTCTATTAAATACATTTCAATTTATTATGTTAACAGATGCACCTGAATCTATTAATGCTTTGAAATTAATACTCGCAACACTAAAATTATTTAATATAGGTAATATGTCATCATTATCACTTAAGGAAGGTAAAATTACTGGATGGGACCTATAAAAAATATTGGCCTCCAGGGTCCCGGTTAATTTTCTTGGGGGCCTAATTCGTTTCCCTGTGCGCTTATCTGATAAGTTGGCGTTTGAGATTGGGGTTCGGTGGGAATTTCGCTTGTTAGGGAAGTTCCAAGTTGGTTGACATTTGATTGTCTTGTCTGCCACGTATTATTGCGTGGGTTAAAGTTTCTTGTGCCGACGGCTCGCGGCATTTGTTCATTTTGTATTGATGAAAAATTTCTTTCGTTTCCCGGCGGGAAAAAATATCCTCTGTTATCGGTTGTATTCCTGTTAAATCTAGTTGGATACACCGTTCGTGAATTAAATTGGTACATGTTTTGTCGCGTGTTTGCGTTGGGGAACCGATAATTATTTTGTCGGTTAGGTGAGGGATTGGAATAGGGTTGTTGAGGCGTATATTGGGAAAGGTTCGAGTACGCAAATCCTTGTTGGTACGGGTTGCGGAACGATGGGAGACGCGGGGGGTTATTTCTATAGTTTCCTGACCCATTGGCATTTGTGTTTGTTCTCCCGAACAAACGATTATTAAAACTTGGGGTTGCTGGTGTATATTTGTTTTTAGTACGGCATTTCCTGGCGATATGTCCTTGTTTATTACATGCATAGCATATAATTGGGGGGTTCTGTACGTAGTTTGTTGTATCCGTGGGTACAAAACGCACTATTCTTTGCCTCGTAGGGGTTGGAGACCTATTTTGGTTCGGTCTGGGTGAATTATCTCTTTGTAAAAATCCTGGGGAAATCCCTCGTGATTGTCCCGGAGTTGAATTTTCTACATTATTTATTCTTGACTTGTTGTGATTTGCCACAATCGAGTCAATTTCAATCATTCTCTCTACCTCCTGAACTGCTAGCTCTAATGTTTGAATATTTTTTGAAATTAACATTCGGTATAGCTTGGGGCTTAATCCTTGCATGAAAGCATTAAGTACAATTTTATCGTATAAAGGGCCCGATTCTTTTCCATATTTTGCCTCAATGGATACCATTACCTTGTGTAGGTATTCCCTAACATTTTTGTGTTTCATCGAAACATACCGTACCATGCTTTAGTTTGTGTGTTGAACTGGTTTCAACAAATCTTTCTCGGAACGCTTTTAGCAATTTTTCGATTGAGTTTATTGGGAGGTTGTTATCTTCCCCTATCGTTTGTTCTATTTGTTTCAGGAATGTTAATGCCTGTCCCTTAAGTCTCATTAACAACATGCCTACTAATGATTTTAAGTCCGTTTGAGTTACTTCTACGAATTGGTTTAATTGAATAATAAATTCGTCTACGTCTTCATCACCGTTATATGAAGGAAGCGATTTTGAAATTTCCACTGTTTTGGCAATGAGTTTTTGCTTTAATAATTGTTCGTTTTGATCCAACGACATATTGATTTGTTTTTTTTTTTTGGGTTTAAAATTCGGTACTGGTTTTATTTATTTTGATACTATTTAAATTCGATACTTCTTAATTATATGTATTTTTTTTTGCTACTATTTTCGGGGATTTAGGTTTAACAAAATATTGTACTTCAAAATATGCACAAATTATGACACTTCAAAGCATGCAAAAAAAAATATGACACTTCAAGACATGCGGAAAAAATGGTACTTTAATGCATGCACACTTTCCCTATGCGTAATATTTCTCAACAATCTTTTTTTTTTCAATGTTGTCCTTGTGTTTTTGCTCCTTTAAACAGGCCGCGCCAATTCTAATGGGGGGGGGGGGGTTTAAATGTGTAAGGGGATTCTGGTTTTTATTATTCAATAATACCTTCTGATAAGGGAGTCTCAATAAATAATTGTTTGTTCTTATGTCAACTGTTTAATTTAATGGGGAAAATAAGTTAAACTCTTAGTTGACGGTTCGCGAGTGGCTTACCTGAGTGGAGTCGGAACTTCTTGCCTGGGGAGCTTAAACCAGTAGTACGAATAGGGAGCTTATATTAACGACCATACTGAGTCAAAACCAGATTGATGAGTTTCAGTTTCCCTTGGGAGCGAGTGGAGCCACAAGGACTAACGAGCTTGAGAAATACTAACACAAGAGAATAAAATAAAATAGTAATGCATTTATTGTTACTTACATAATAGTCGCAGAGTTCTTGGTTGTATCAACAAAATAACAAACTGCACTAAGACGAAATCACTCAGAGTTTGTACACTACAAGAGTTTATCACAACACAATCATGGTAAAAGACTGATCAAAGAAAAAAAACTGCTTGAAGACTGGCATAAGACTCAAAATAGACTGCTAAAAGACTGACAATAGACTGGCGCAAAATTGCTATGTCCTAACTATCTATCCTCTGCAATTTTGCCGGGGGTTACGTTTAGGCGTTGCTAAAAGTATATTTTACAATTCCTATTGGTTGAATTATTTGTCCTTCATCACTATTGGGCCGGCTTGCACCAATGGGCTACTTGGGTTTAGTTAAAGTTTATGACTTTTAAGCTATCACTTTGGAATTTTTCTAACAATTCAAAATTTTACACTGCAACATTTTGCTAGCAGGTGTCGCTTAATTTATGACTTTTAAAGTATTACTTTGGAATTTTTTCGAACGAACAAAGTTTTACATTGTAATATTTTCCCAGCAGGGTGTCTCTTGATTTTCAGACGACTTATAATTTATTTCTGTGAAAGTTGGTAAAAGGTAATACGATTTAATTACATTGAGATTGCTAGTTTTAAACTTTAGTCTCCAGAACAATGCAATTAGCTTATACAAGTATATTTTGCATCTCGAGTGACTATTTTTTTGTATTATAAATTTTACTCTCTTGACAGTTTGGTATTTTCGAGCTCCTAAGATTCAAATTACATTATTCGTTGGCTGTCATATAAGATTTGGTCAAAATGATATTTATTGCGTTTATTGGCGACACCTGGGCGGATTTATTTATTGGATTTTCTGTGGAAAAGATTCTTACTATGTTTGTTACAAGGTATAAATACAATGTATAATTACTTACTTGGTAACTTGAATAATTTTACTTGGGTAACTTAAATTGGGAGATTTTGGGGTTTTTGAAAATTGATCCCATTACAATTTTGGAAACTGTATGCAGTATTACAGACTTTGCTAACAGTTCATTGTAAAGTGAGATAAAATCAGAACTTAATTTAGGCCTAGATAATGTGCTACATAGCCCAAATGGCTTATGTTATTGAAATATGTGAAAATGCTTTGTGCTGGAAAAAATATTTGAAAATTTAAAACCCAAAAATGTTATGTGTAATTTATCCAAGGCATTTCTAAAACCAAAAATAAACGGTATATCAACCACATCACACAGACAAATTAAATTGTAATGGGAATTAAATTTAAACTCAAAAAATTTGTAAACATTTTGAATATAACTTTAAATCTAATTTAAGCAGAACCACTAATTTAATGCTTAAGCTGCTGTCCCCTTGTTCAGTCCCAGAGACAGAGAAAAAGAGAAACAAGGATGAATTTCAAATTGAAATCCTTGGAAAAAAAAGAACGTGGCCTATATTGGACCAGAAACATGACCCTAAGGAAACCCATTGAGGGTATATGCACATAATGACCCAAAGATGGCAGCATAATAGCTGTAAACAAAATTAAGTTGTTTTTAAAAGTAAAGTATTGAGAGTTGTGGGCAACTCTTCTTTAAATGGGGAGTATTGTGGTAAAGCTTCTAATTTAGTCAATTTGGAATTTATTAAAAATATATTAAGACGCAAATACAAAGTTTCGAAATACCACTTTTTATTAAGATAAGGAACATATCCTACAAAGTTTTCTGCTTAAAGGTAATTTGAGAAACCACCACTTCCTAGCTAATTGCGTTGGTTGGGTACAGGAAGGTGTGGTTGATAAAAATGTATAAAAGATACATTTTATGGGAAGGGGGAGACTGATACTAACTTTATGCCAGACTGACCTCTGGTCTTTTGTTTTTAGAAATACCTTGGAATCTTGTTGGATCATTGTAAGTGTCTAAGTATCCTATCATATATTATTGTAGTTTCCCGAGGCTTGTGGTCTACTTGGGACAGCCAGTCCCAGTAGAAAATATATATCTGGTATTAGTATATGTTAACTGAATAAAAGTATTGTATTATAGCCAACCTCTCTACAATCTACTTTGAGTCCCTTGAACATACCCAGCTGATACGCTTCATTAGTTCAGTCATAGCCTAAGGCAAGCTACCAAAGTTTAATTACCTTAGGGCCATAGTTTATCTCCCCTATAAAGGGAGAATAAGGGCATCTACCACTACATCACCATAAATACAATAATATTACCTTACCACAAAATTTCACATGAAATAAATCTGCATATGCTGGAAATACATATAAGATACATTTCACATAAATATACATATCTGTATACTGTTCAGGGGCAGATCTAGGGGAAACTAGGCCCCGCAATTTTTCCTGATGCCCTCAGTGTTTTTTTTCTTACTCTTTCTTAAAATAGACTTGTCACTAAGATTTTGCTCTAGATCCACCTTTTATGCTGTGCTTACATGATAATCAGTTCTTATTTATCTTGTATTTTCTTTTCATCTATAATTTTAATTGATAGTTATAGTTCTCCTCCTCCAAAAGACCCAAATAAAACCCTAAGAAATGGTGATTTTATTTATGGGGAAAAAAACCTTCATCTTGATTTTCCTGGTGGCTAATGGTTAAATCATAAGATATGAGATTTCAAGAGCAAAAATCTACCTCCATGTCAAGATTTATTAATAAAAGGTATAGTGTGTCGAAATTTTGGGGACCTACCACATTTTCTGAAAGTGTAATACAAGTCATCTTAGCAACAATGCTGACACGCTCCCTATTCCTAATGAAGATTTATGCCGAAAATTAAAGTAAAATATTTTTTGTCAAAATTCAGGTAGCCTAAGCCTAGGTAGCTTATATGGTAAAATTCTAGACATCTTTGGAAGGGGCTATATCAGAAAACCGATACTTTCAGGGATGGACTTAAAGACTAAAGTAAGTCCTGGGAAGGTATTTGAATTACCTACCTCCACTCCTTTTCCTTCTAGAGGGCAGTGACTTTTGATGACATTAAAAAATCTTTGTTTTATAAAAGTGAAACCTGGTAAAATTCTAGTTGAGCTACATTTTGCTATTTCGGAAAGAGGTTATGCTAGGTTAGGAAAATTAAACTTTCATTAATGATTCAGGGGCCAAAAGCATGTTTAGATAAGGTATTGACAAGCAACTAATTAATTAACTAATTAAATTATTTATAACCCACAAATGAACATTAGAAATTACACTGCAGAGTAAATACAAAAGAAAAAAATATAATAATAATAATATCAACATCAAAACAAAAACAAAAAAAAACAACAAAAATACAATTTAGCCCATATCACAATGAAAAAGGCAAACTAGGGAGTTGGTGACAGAAACAACATTACAAGTATTTGTAATCATATTAGCAGCCAGACTGACCAGTCTGGCTGGCCAGACTGAGACACATATTAGTCAGTAGATCAGGGGCAGATCCAGTCTGTTGTTCTAGGGGGGGGATTCTGACCAAAAAAAGTGGGGGTAGTTTCCTTTTTGTTGGACAAACAAGGCTGATTTTTTTGCATTTTAAGTGTCCCTGTTGGTCTCTTATTTAAAAAAATGGTGTTTTCATATATTACAATAATGCTTAAAAAAACTGTACTTGATCAACTGACAACTGTTTACAAGAAAAATCCAAGCTTCCTGGCTCCACTGTTTCCAAACCTGTTGATTACCCTGTCAATGCTGATATTGATGTCATGGAGCACATTAAGGAGGGCCAAACCAGTGAGTCTAGTTTGCCCCATCTGTGCTCTTAGCCAGGTTTTCAGTTTCCGTAAAGTTGAGAAGCTATGCTCAGCAGATGCCACACTCACTGGAAGAGATATGAAAATAGCAAGAAGTGAGCTGACATAAGGATAAATTTCTCTGTCACATTCCTTGGCAGTTTCTGCTGCTGAACAAGGAAAAATACTTCCTTCTCTTTTAACCCAAAGCCATCTACTTTTCCACACATACGCTTCTGCCAAAACAAGCATTGCACTGGTAAACAGCATGGTTAAGCCAAGAAGTTGACAGTAAATGCTAGAGATCTCTTTGATGGAAGATTGCAGCAAATCATCAGTACAATTCACAATATTTGATAGAAGCAATATGGTTAACTGGAAAGAGTTCAGCATGTTTCTTTAGAATTGGCTCTTTAAGTCACTTATAACTGAGTCAAGCATAAAATATTGGAAACATGGCCGTTGGCAGCACCCAAGTCCAAAGTCTACTTCTGGAATAGCCAACTAAGAGGCAAGGTCACAACAAAGATTGCTGTGTAGACACTGATGGAAAACCACAAATTCCTCACTATGTAACACTGTCACAAGCCTCTTTGCATTTGGAGTGGCTACTGATTCACTCCAGTGACTGATGTGTTCCAAAGACTGGATGATTTTTGGAAGTTCAGACACAAACTGCATAAGTGACTTGTGCCACTCAATCCACCTTGTCTTGCACATTCCCGTGAGCTTAGCTTTCAGAACCTTATTCAAGACATAATTTCTCTTCACATATGCATTAAAAAATGCCACAGCTTCTTTTATAATGCCTATGGCATTTCTGATGCTCAAAACAGCTGAGCTTCTTGACAAGAAAAGGTTCAGGGCATGGTTAAAGCAGGGACAATTAGACGTGTTTTCAGTTTTTGTCTGAATTTCCACTACAGCACCACAGTTAATTGATACCATCATTGCAAACCCATCTGTCCCAATTCCAACACAGTCAAGTAGATTCAAACCAATTTCTTCCAAGAAGCTTAGAACTAGCTGGCCAATTACTTTTCCATTGACAGTTGGTTCTTTGTCTGCAGAAGAACATTCAAAGGTGGCATGCTGAAAGTCAACAAAACCTGTGAAGTCCTTGCATCTATGGTTATCAAAGGCATAGCAGAGAGCTAAACAAAGTTGTAATAAATGTAACACATCTGTTGTCTCATCAAAAATGATGCCAAAATACCTTGCTGACTTTACTCTCTCTAGAATGACACCTATGACTTCTTTTGCACAGCACTTAATCAACTGGTTTTGAGTTATTTTGCTGATAAAGGTAGCATTTTTTCCTGATGTTTTCAGTTGTTCCTTTAATTTGCTGTTGCCACTTTCAATACAATAATGTAGTGGTTCTTGGAAGTCTCCTTTGTTGAAAAGCAGCAAGTCATCCAAGTTTAAGCTGCCATTATTCCAATTGCCCCTCAGTGTAATATTCTGTCTTCCTAGAAATATGATTGATTCAAGAATCAGCTTAAGCCTCTCTCTGTTTTCTTTTACTTGCTTCATTTGCTGTTTGTTAACACAGTTATTTACAGATTTGTGTGGAGAATGGTAAGCCCTTAGAAACAAGCTTCCACCTTCTACTGCATCACAATGGTACTGGTAAGTATCATGTACTGTCAGGTCTCCATCTTTTTCCAGAAACTTAGGAAATTTTGTGAAAGGCTTTGTGACCAGCTTTTGTAGGGCAACCTGTCTGTTTGAACCCCTGCTAGCCCCAGTTACAAAAAGAGGGCAGTATTTGCAAAAAAGGTCTTTCTGGGCAGCAGATTATACAAGCCAGTGAAAACTCTGCAATGAGAATTGTTCAAGTATCTTTTTTCATCTTTCCCCTGCTTTAAATGAGCAGAATGAAGCACTTGGTATCCAATTGACAGTTTCCATGGCCTCTCCAGAACCTCACCCTTTATTGGGTTGTCAATGGCATGTAGTGCACCAATGCAGATCCCAATATTGTTTTCCAGAAACAGGGTAGGGGGTGGGGTGTTGTTGGATGATCACTCTGAACACTTACAGGGTTAACAGAAGATTAGAAAAGTGTCTGGAATTTGTCCATGTTTGCCACTTCCAACAGAACTAATTGAAGAGCTACTTGCAGTTACATTTACAATATTTGTTCTTAAATTACCTTAAATCGCATCTTCTAGCGACTAAGGTTGCAGGAACCTGTAGAAAACTGTGAGACTTTTAAATGGCAAAGCTGTCAAACATCATTTTTCCATGTTTTCCCAACATTAATATTGCTTATACCACAAAGTCCTTGTGAAAGAGGTACATTCAAATTTCCCTGTACACTGGAATGAAATAATTGTTTTGACATTTCAGAGCATTCAGGTCTGGTTGCATTGCATCTCAAACAGGGAGGCAAGTGGCAAGAACTAGCTAAAATTTACCAGGTAAACTGTTGTTATGCTCCCAAGTACCAAGGAATTACCCATTAGTCAATTTAAATCTGAGCTATGTGTGGGGTTGCTTGGTAAGTATACCTTTAAAACAGATTGAGATTAATGAAGTTAAATTTGACAGTAACTTTTTTTTCGGCTTTGGGATCATGATATTATGTTGTTTTATTGTGTATGATTTATTTATGTAAATTTATTTTCAGTACATGGTTTCACCCTTCTGCTTATTATAGATTATAGGCCTACTTGTTATTTTTTTTCAATTTTTTCTTTGTTTTGTTAGTAGCACACCCTTGCAAGTGATGCTTTTGGTGTGCAACTGATTGATTTTGTTGCTGTTTTTTTTCAATAATAAATTTCTATTATTACTATTACTATGAGGTAAGAAATACTCAAGGAGGAAACAGCAGTGGAGGAAAAGCTGTGGACTGCTACAACTGCTACTAAGCAGCTAGAAAATAAAAAAAATAAAATTATTATTGTTTTTACTACCATTTTGACAAAGATTACAATTAGTATCCTTTTTTTGGTCAAGTATCTTAGCTGATTTATTTGTTGTATTAATTTGCCTGTTATCAATATTTTTGCAATTTTACTTGACTGAATGTCAAAACCAGATCCACCTGGCCCCATTTTGAACAGGGCCAGTCAAATATAAACTTTGATTTATTATCTTTTTTGTGGACATTATGTCAATATTTTACATTTCGAATTCCCGCTGTATCGACAGACAATCGGCCAAACTGCAAAATTACTTGTTGTATGGACAGCCAATCTTCAAAAAAACTTTAACCCAATCTTCAAAAAGAGATTTCTTCATGTATGCTTTTAAACTGTTAATGGATCTAAACCTACAACACCCTATGTATAGTAGGTCAGTTTATGCTGACTTTATTGAATTGGACAAACCCTACTATGATTATACCACATATTTTTACCTAATTAGCTGATCTACATGTTTACATAATCATCCATGTTTTGAATATTTATAGGCAGTGTTTACAATAATGCTATTTACTATAATAGTAACATAATTTTTGCAACTAGAGAATTTACATTGTAAGGCAACATCTCATTCAGCAGCAAGTGAATTGTCCCAAGAAGAGGCCTACAAATTTATCACAAGAAAAGAAGAAAATTCAAAGATTGGGATACATTGTCAACCCAACCCAGAAAGAAGAGAGGCAAATGATCTGATTTTCATAATGCATATCTTGATTGTCTAAAGTTGACTGAACATAATGTAAAAAGGTTTAGAGTCTAGTTAGAGTAGTTAAAACATGCATTGATGCAGACTTCCATAAGTGCAGTAAAACACAAGAAAAATACAGCCTGTCTAGGGGGGAGGGGATCTGTCCCCCTCTGGATCTGCCACTGCAGTAGATCCATCCCTGAAAGTTTCATTTTCATAGCACCTTACCCCTTTCCAAGACAGCAAAAAATAGCTTGTCTAGAATTTTACCAGAAATAATATAAGTAAGTAATTTACAACTAGGCTACTTCCTTCTGAACAGGGCAAACCACTGCACTAGTAGGCTACCAAATTTTTCTTTCCTTGGAGTTATTAATGTACAATGTCACTAAATAGCCAATCCCTCAACACAGGGTAGCCTACAGCATAAACTAACCTATATTTGGAACCAAAGTCAGGGCTAATCTAGGTCTCTTAACCTAGGATAGTCTATCACAGATGTTTCCTAGCCTTGCATAACCCAGTAATCAGAACAAGCCTAGATAGCCTAGGCTACAGAGTCTATAGACTCCTCAAGCAATGTATAAATTTCACAAACCCTAGAAAAAAGAACCAGGTAGATATGGTGGCTTGATAGTACCTTTCCATGTTTTCCATGTTATGCTTCACAGAACTAATTCTTACAACCCAGGAGATAAATATTTAGCAGTTGGTATTATTGACTTAGGAACAAAGTAAACATAGGCTACCACTTGATGCCTTTTTTATGCTCTTTATATATCTGCATATTAGGGAGGTGGGGGTAAAGTTTATTTCTGATGCAAATATGAGGTAAGTTAAAACCTTACCCCTACCCCCCCCCTAATGTGCAAATATATACCCTGAATTGGTATATATAGGGATGGGGGTAAAATTCATTTCCAACAAAAATGAATTAGCCTGTATTCATAAAGAGCATAAAAAAGGTATTGAGTGGTATGTTTACTTTATTTGTAAGTCAATAATATGAACTGCCAAACATTTACCACCCATGATTAATCCCCAAAAGTTTTAAATGTAATATAAGCCATCCTACATAGAAACAAGTTTGTTTGTTCTAGATAGGCTAGTTTTTTTTGGCTGATAGTGACACTAGCAAATAACTAACCAGCATTAGTTACATATTTGGGCCCTAAGTGTCATATCATAATTATTCCTTTGTGTTAGTATTTTTCTGTACATTCTTTTCAGTGGAATATTTTTCTGTTTCTTCTTCTTCTTCTTCTTCAATTATAGGCTTCGGATGAATCCATTTAACCTTTTTCGTATTGTATGATTATGTCAGGGGTGTCCTGGGAAATCAAATATAGAGATTAGACTATTATTATTCAATAATAGGCTTTATACATCATTGATGAAACCACCTATATTTAGGCAGTTAAAGACAGCTTTGAACAATTCAGCATCATCAGTTGAAGAGTGTCTCCTTTGTGTTAGTTGGTCAATATTAGGGGTTAGCTTGAGGCGCTTGAGTATAGCAGATAAAGTTAGCCATTCTTTTTTATGGTTGAGAGTTGCCACAGGGCAACCAAAAAGAACATGGTTGATGGTCTCATCATAGGTTTGACATAGGCGGCAAAGAGGGCTCATTACTGTTGGAATGGTTGTGTTTTGATAGAGATAAGTTTGGCTGTTAAGGCCAGTAGCATTTGATCGTATTCTGTGGTACATCTTTGAGTCTTTCCGGGATGTAAATGGAGAAAGGTTTGGTGGACATTGGTTTGCTAGATAAATTTTTAGGCGCCAATGGTTTACATCTCTTACTGGGATAGGTCTTCCAGAAATTATTTCAAGCTGAAGGGCAGATTTAGCTATTTCATCTGCCTTGTGGTTCCCTTTTATACCCATGTGACTTGGGATGTACTGGAATTTTGTGGATATACCTTGTTTAAGTAGTTGGTTCAATAGTACAAGAGTGGTGGAGGTATCATTGTCTGGGTAGTCTGAATGTTCTGGTGATATTGAGGCAAGGGCTGATTTTGAGTCTGAATAAATTATAAGCGGGGTGTTTCTTGGGGGGTTTGGCATCTTTATAATGGTTTCCAATGCAATGTTGATGGCAGCTATTTCAGCTGTCATGATACTCACATCATTTTGGAGCCTTTCAGCAGCTGCTATACCTAAAGATGGGAAGTGGACTCCACAAGCAGTCCTGGAATCTGTTTTTGAGCCATCCACAAAAATTGGGAGGTGGTGGATATATCTCTGAGACTCAAATTCATGAAATAATGATTTTACATAGGCAAGGGAAAGGTCTGTTTTGATAGCTGGCGCAAACAAAAGGTTCACTTCTGGGTAGAGGTTAGCCCAGGAAGGTATCCGGGGGTAAATTTGAAATAAAGAAGATGAAGGTATGGGGTAGGTCATTTGGGTGGTTGCAAATTCCCGTGCAAGGCCCCTAAAAGCTCCAGGGTTTCTTAGCCAGTCATGTAATCTATGGGAACTGTTACCTTCAATTTTTGTAAAGTAGCGGGCAAGTAGAATGTCTCTACGCATGGCAATAGAGGTGAGACCACTTTCACTGAGGAGGAAGTTGGTTTTGGTGTGATTCCTGAGGCCAAGTATAGCACGGATCATAGTATTCTGGACAGTCTCCAGACTGCATAGTAGGGTATTTGAGCATGAGCCATATACAATTAGTCCATAATCAATCTGAGATCTAATATAAGTCTTATAGAAATTTATTAGAGTTTTTTCATGGCAACCCCAAGGCGTATTGAGTAGCCTTTGTAAGATACGCATTTTCCTGAGGCATTTTATTCTCACATTTTCAATGTGGAGCCTGAAGGTTAGTTTTTGGTCTAGAGTGAGGCCAAGATATTTGATGTGTTGTTGCTCTTGGATGACAACACCATTTAGGGTTAGTAGGGCAGATTGGGGATTTCTCCTGTTATGAAACTGTACTATAGCTGATTTTGATGGGGCAGTGGGTAGGCATGAATTGTTGGAGAAACATTCAAAGGCATAAAGTGACTTTTGTAACTTGGATTGCGCTAGTTCAAAATCATTTGAGGTAGACCATAGGACTATATCATCTGCAAACTGAATATTTGTTTGGGGTAGGTTGAGATCCCATAAATATAGTGAAAACAGGAGACAGCTGAGGACAGCACCTTGGGGAAGGCCTTTGGAGACAGACTTTTTAGAAGTGATGTAGGAATTTACTTGGAGAACAAAAGAGCGTTCAGATAGGTAACTTTTAAAGAAATTCACTACAGGTATTGGAAAACCCATTTTTGATAATTTTTGCAGTAGGAGTGAATGTTGGATATTATCATATGCGTTCTGGAAGTCCAAGAAGGCTGCAACTAGGATTTGGTTGTCTTTCAGACACTCAGATATGGCGTTGGTTAGGCGAACAAATGCATCAATGGAAGAATGATATTTCCTAAATGCTGTTTGGGTATGTGGGATGAGGTGGTTAGACTCAGCAAACCAATACAATCGGGAGTGGATTATCTTCTCATATAATTTTCCCAGAACTGGGGTAATCATAATGGGTCTGAAGGAGTTGGGGTCCTCTTTGGGTTTATTTTGTTTTAATATGGGGATGATGAGTGATGTTTTCCAAGCAGATGGGAAGAAGGAATTGCTCCAGGCATTGTTGAAGAGAGATAAGAGTACTTTTTTAAACTCTATTGGAAGGTGTTGGAGTAAAGATGGATGGATCTGGTCGTGGCTGCAAGTTGTTTTGGGTTTGATTGAATTGATTGCTTTATTCAGCTCAATCATTGTAAAATCTTGGAGTAGATAATGGGACCCAGGCAAGTCAAAATGGGGTGTTAGGCTGATCTGAGGTGGATTATGAGAGGTGTTTTTGAATTTCTTCTCATAAAAATCTGCTAAAAATTTAGCCTTTTCTTCGTTGGTTTCCAGCTGCTGACCATTTAGAGTTAGCTGGTAATGGAAGGGGTTCTGTGTGGAGAATTTGCCACACATCTTGTCTAGGAATTTATGAATCTTTGACTCTTGCGTTTTGTGGGACACTGATAAGAGAAAGTTTTTGCAAGCCTCTTCTTTTGCAAGTTTAATTGTTCTCTTAAGTTTTGCCTCTGCTTGTAGCTTTGCAATATATTTTCCAGTGGATGGATTTCTCTTGAAGGATCTGATGGCATTCCTTTTATTGTGCCAAGCCTCTTGGCAAGAGGATGTCCACCATGGCTTAGGGGGTTTGTTATTTTTCAGTGTTTTAGGGCGTTGGGACTGGGGTATGGTAAGTTTTGCAGCGTCAAGAAGTAGTGATGTGAGATTTTTGGAGAGTTGGTTTGGGTCAGTGGAGAGTGAAGAGTAGTCATGGTTTGAGAGAATGTGGGAGAAGTTTGGCCAGTCTGCTTTTTGCCACACATAGTGGGAAATGAAATTGTCAATGATGGCTGGGTCACCAATTTTTGTGCATATGGCAAAATGGTCACTTAGGAGGTTGTCTATTCTGTTGACAGTAGTTTTATTTATTAAACTTGATGAAACTAATTGAAGATCAATAGTTGAATAACTCCCACTTCTTTTGCTGAAGTAGGTATTTAGGTGTCTAGGAGTCGCTAGTACTATATTGGTAAAATTGGTGAGGAATTCCTCTATGTATTTTCCAGCATTATTTTGAGGTGAATAACCCCAGATAGAACTATGGGCATTGAAGTCCCCAACAACCACTAGATTTGAATTTGAGAAATTATTAGAAATAAAATTGAAAAAATCATGTCCATTGTTATTGCCATTTGGATTATATAAATTAATAACAGTGACCTCCATGTTTGCCAGCCACAACTTTACACCAATTGCATCAATGTCATGACTGAAATCAGGGAGGCTTATACCACAGAATTTGAGGTGAGATCGTACAAGGATGGCAACTCCACCACCAATTCTATTGGAAGATCTGTCTTTTCTTAGGACATCATAACCAGGAATTTTTAGATTAACTGATGAGTTTAAATGGGTTTCTTGAAGGCATAGTATGTCTATGTTGTGTGAAGAAGTATACTTAAGAAGGTCAGTGATTTTATAGTCATTTAATGATCTCACATTCCATTGCAAAATTGAGGAGGACAGGGGTAACTGAGGGTTAGCCATTGATAGATAGATTTAGTTTATTGAGTATGGTTCTGAAATTTGTGTTGGCTGTGTCCTTAAGATTTTTTGGGAAGTAGGTATTAGCCATCTCTTCTAGAATTGAGGATTTTTGATCTTCTGTGAGGGATGTTCTGGAGAGTGAGTTGAAGTTGAATATGTAAAGGCATAAGTTTGTAAGTAGATTTGGATTTTCTTCTGATATTTCCTTTGGCGATTTTGATGAGGTTGGTTTTGTAGGTTTACTTATAGAAGATTCAGGGTCTTGGTCTCTGGCTGGAAGGGGGGGAAAGTCTAAGGTCTTGATTCCAGGGAATGTTTTTTGTGGTTTGGTCCTTGTAGCTTTTTGCTGTAGAGTTTTTTGATTAGGTTGTGTGTTTGGTTCAGAGAATTCAGGTGTATCTGCATTGTGCACCATGAGTTTAATTTTTGCAAACTGAAATGGGATATTTTCTTTTTCAGACAACCTGAGAGCCATTGATCTTGCCTTGTATTTTGGGCATACAGATCTGTTGTCAGAAGAATGGGGACCTTTGCAATTAATGCATGATAATTTCTTGTTTGCACAGTTTGCTGTGTTTGGAGGATGGATGTTTTGGCATAGGTTGCACCTCTTCAGGTTTGTTTTGCAGTGTTGTTTTGTGTGACCCATTATCAGACATATTTCACACTGTATTGGCTTAGCCTTGTACTCTTTGTAGGGCTTTATCTGGCCAAATAGGGATATAGGTTCACTGAAGTTCTCTAGGGTGGAGTCCAGGGTGAAAAGGTAGGATTTAGATGTGTATATGCCATCATTGTTGGGTTTTCCAAGTCTGGTGACTTTTGATACTGATATTTTTTGGCCTTTGCAGTTCATAAGGCCATCCTTTAAGTCAGTTTCAGGAATACCATTAGGGATATTGTATATGACAATTTTTGTTTGGGCAGGGGGAGGGCGAATCCATTGCTTTGAATCGACCTTAATGCCTCCAAGGGAGTTAAGTGACAAAAGAGTTGTTTTTGCATTTTCAAAGCCTGCTTGAATAGATATTAAGATTGAACCATCTCTGTTGATGTTGAGGTTGAAATTAATTTTCAGGATTTTGAAGAGCTCAAGTCTAATTGTTTGGATGTTTTTTATTTGGAACATGGTTTCAGGAGAGGTAGGAAGAATGTGGATGAAGTGCTCTTCTTCCAAAAAAGATGGGGGTGTAGTAGAAACTGTCTTTAATGGGGAGAAACTGGTGTACCGTTTTCTCTTGGATCTTTTAGGGGTGACTGTTTTGAAGCCATCATCATGGAGATTTGGGTCCTCAGAGTGGACAGTGACCATGGTTTCATTGGAGTCTGAGTCCTCAGAAAGGTCACTTGGTAATGGGGAGATGGTGCCTAGCATTTGGTAATTAGTATCTCCCTTCTCAGGGGGTAATTTCATTGGGATCATGGTTGAGATAAATTCCCCACTTTATATAAATAAAAATAATCAAGAAAACTTCACTTGATAGTCCTGTTTTCACAAAATTTTCGAATTCTCTAACACAATTTATTTTTAACAATTATTCCTTGGTAGGCCTAATTTATAAAGTTTGACAATAATAATAATTTCCTTATTTTTCTATCTGTTTTAATTCCTTCTTCTTCTTCTTCTTCTTCTTCTTCAATTATAGGCTTCGGATGAATCCATTTAACCTTTTTCGTATTGTATGATTATGTCAGGGGTGTCCTGGGAAATCAAATATAGAGATTAGACTATTATTATTCAATAATAGGCTTTATACATCATTGATGAAACGACCTATATTTAGGCAGTTAAAGACAGCTTTGAACAATTCAGCATCATCAGTTGAAGAGTGTCTCCTTTGTGTTAGTTGGTCAATATTAGGGGTTAGCTTGAGGCGCTTGAGTATAGCAGATAAAGTTAGCCATTCTTTTTTATGGTTGAGAGTTGCCACAGGGCAACCAAAAAGAACATGGTTGATGGTCTCATCATAGGTTTGACATAGGCGGCAAAGAGGGCTCATTACTGTTGGAATGGTTGTGTTTTGATAGAGATAAGTTTGGCTGTTAAGGCCAGTAGCATTTGATCGTATTCTGTGGTACATCTTTGAGTCTTTCCGGGTGTAAATGGAGAAAGGTTTGGTGGACATTGGTTTGCTAGATAAATTTTTACGCGCCAATGGTTTACATCTCTTACTGGGATAGGTCTTCCAGAAATTATTTCAAGCTGAAGGGCAGATTTAGCTATTTCATCTGCCTTGTGGTTCCCTTTTATACCCATGTGACTTGGGATGTACTGGAATTTTGTGGATATACCTTGTTTAAGTAGTTGGTTCAATAGTATAAGAGTGGTGGAGGTATCATTGTCTGGGTAGTCTGAATGTTCTGGTGATATTGAGACAAGGGCTGATTTTGAGTCTGAATAAATTATAAGCGGGGTGTTTCTTGGAGGGTTTGGCATCTTTATAATGGTTTCCAATGCAATGTTGATGGCAGCTATTTCAGCTGTCATGATACTCACATCATTTTGGAGCCTTTCAGCAGCTGCTATACCTAAAGATGGGAAGTGGAATCCACAAGCAGTCCTGGAATTTAACAGCAGGTTTAATTCCTTCTTCTTCTTCTATTTAACAGCAAGCGGGCTTTTCAGTAAAACTATTTAGCCCTTTTCCTTTTGCTTCACTCTGTGGGCTACAGAGCTACTGGCTTGATTGCCTCATATTATTTATATATATTCAGATATCTTTCAGCATATCTTTCGACTCTAGGAGTTCAAATATAAGATGATAGATGTCGATTTCTATGCTCTGTGTACAGGTGTAGTTGGCTAGGCTCTTGGCTGATAGTGAGATTTTGTGGTGTTTAAAGTATTTTAACAGTTTAGAAAGCAAGGTATGTTGTGCAGACGTCAGCATATTACATTCAAATAGGCAATGGTAAATTGTTTTATTATTCATATTACAATGCCTGCAAAGAGGGGACAGGGGAATTGAACTACTTTAATTAGAAAGCTTATATGAGAATGCAAGGAAATTTAGTCCATTTGTTCCAGAACGAATTCTATGATAAATTTTAGAAAGATACTTATTGGGAAAGGGGGAAAGGATAGGATTAATCTTATTAAAATTAATATCTGATAGCCTCCATCGGTAAATATCTCTAATTGGGATTGGTCTCCCACTTGGCTGGTCAATATTTATAGTATTTTTTGCTATTTCATCAACCTGATGATTACCACTTATGCCAGAGTGGCTAGGAATGTACTGAAAGTAAGTTTTTATGCCACTTGAAGCAAGATTATCAATAATACTTTGACAATGATAAGTGTCAATGTCCAACTTATATTGAGGAGCTGAGGCCAGCAACTCAAGGCTTGATAAAGAGTCGGAATAGATGATAATATTATTCGAATTTTCAATCAAAGATTGGTTTTGCTTAAGGTGTTCTAATGCCATGATTATGGTCTAATGGGGGGGGGGGTTTATATAAAAGTAAATTGTTCTTGTGTCTTCTTATATTTCCTAATACGGAAATTCCAATTAATAATTCAATGGGAAAATTTAGTCAAGCTCTTAGCTGACGGTTTGCGAGTGGCTTACCTGAATGGAGGCGGAACATCTAGACAGGGGAGCTTAAACTAGTAGTACAAATAGGGAGCTTATTTTAAGGCCATACTGAGTCGAAATCAGACTGAAAAGTTTCAGTTTCCCTTAGGAGCGAGTGGAGCCACAAGGACTAACAAACTTGAGAAATATTAACATAGAGAGAATAAAATAAGAAAGTAATGTGTTTATTTTTATTCACATAATCGTCGCAGAGTTCGGTGATAATATCAAAGACACTTTACAATCGAATACAAACAATGTTCAATAATACTGTTTTCAAGTTTTCATAAAATTCACATAAGTCCGCACGAAATACTCTTGAGAAGGTTACTCAAGATTGATAACAGACTCATACAAGACTGTTAAAAAGACTGTCTAAGGACTAGTAAAAGACTCGGATGAGACTCCAAAATAAGACTCCAAATAAGACTCCAAAATAAGACTGCCTCAAAATTGCTAAGTTCTAGCTATATACTTTTCCCAATTTCACCAGAGGTAACGTCCGGGCGTTACTCATAAGTATATTTTACAAAATCTATTGGTTCTACTATATGGCCTATATTACTATTGGGTAATGATGAACCAATGAGCTACTTGGGTTTAATTAAGATTTATGACTTTTAAGATATCACTTTGGAATTCTTCAGAACAAACAAAGTTATGCACCGTATCTTTTTGCTTGTAAGGTGTCACTTAGTTCCTGGAAGGCTGATGATTTATTACTGTGAAAATTCTTAAAGGACAATAGGATTTAATTACATTGAGATGTTTATTCTGATATTTTCAGAACGAACAAAGTTTTACACTGTAGCTTTTTGCTAATGAGGATAATAAATCTTAAAGGACAATAAGATTTAATTACATTGAGATGTTTATTCTGATATTTTCAGAACGAACAAAGTTTTACACTGTAGCTTTTTGCTAATGAGGATAATAAATTCTATTATCTCTTGATGGTTTGGTATTTCAAGCTCTTGAGATTTAAATTACATTGTTAGTCGCCTGTCATATAAAAGTTGGTCAAACTGATATTTATTGCATACATTGGTGACACAAAGACGGATTTGTTTATTAGATTTTCTGTGGGAAAGATTATTACAATGTATGTTTAAATTAGATACATTTGTTTCACTATGTTAAATTGGACGTTTGAGTCTTGCTCGATCTGTAGGTCATTTGAATTCTTCAAGTTCATATTTTGGGTGGTTGTACTTTTACTTGGGTAGCTTTAGTTGGAAAATTTTTGAGGTTTTTGAAAATTGATCCCATTACATATCATCCTTCCCATTCATAACGATGTCCTCATCGTTGTGTTATCCTACTCCTTCTACTCTTTTAAATTGTTATCATTCTTTTAAAAGAATTTAACTTAGTACTTATTACTTGAATTAACTCAGCTTAGGTAAATTGTCCAAAAAAAATTTCATATTCCTGATTGCTTTATGAGATTACCTATATAAAGACATTACTTTAAAGTCCATCACCTACTCACTCTATTTGGTGAAAGGGCCAACTAGTTTCTATTGACTATAATATTATGTTATATGATTATATGACGATTATTATTCCTCCACCTAATATTAAGATTCCTTCACCTGATGCGATTATCTTATCACTGAAAATGGTACATATTTGCCTTTTCTAATACTTGACTATACTTTCACTTGACGCTATAATGATACGATTTTATTTTTATTCCTTCACCTAATATTAAAATTCCTTCACCTGATATGCTAATACTTCTACATGGTTTTAACTAATTAAGTTCTGCTTTTGTAATTGCTTTATTACTTAACGTGGTACATGTTCGCTACTTCTAATGCTAGTTTATACTTCCACCTGATACTATATTGGTACGATAAGCATCTGACTTCAAAAACATTAAACTACATCCAAAACACCTAACTACAATACACTGATATACATGAATTAAAATAGTTTGCAAGAGAAAAAAAAATTTACACATTAAGATCTTTTAACTTAATATCTGATTGCAACACTGGGATAAGGTAGCTTGCACTGGTTTTCATCTTTTTTTGATAAGTTTTTCAATATTCATTAAAGTTACAAGTTAGATATATAAGACTTCACACTTACTTCATCATTCTACGTGTCTATAATACTCACATACGTTGTCACTTAATTTTTGACTTCCGTTGAACTAATTATTGTGTCGGCTAATTGTTTATGGTTTGTCTTCATGATGTTTCATCTTTTTGGCACTTGTTGCTTGGGATAAGCGTTTACATTGTTCATAAGCATGACTGTTGCACAAAATTGTCCGTGCATGTTTTGTCATGTCAAATACGAGGGGTTGCTGTCACAGGGATGTTGAAATGTCTATTAGGTGCAAAACCCTTGGGGAATTGATTACATGAAATGGGTATCTTGATCGCTGGCTGGGTATCTCTTCTTGGACACTTTTATTCTCGGGGAAAATCTAATACTCGTACAGTCTGTGTTTCCCGTAAATTGTTCACGTTCAATCCATCTTTTATTTGGACTATGGGCTGCCTTACGATATTTAACGTTAACTAGGGCATGATCGAAACTTGATCTAAGGGCCTTGGCTCGACGCATTGTCTTTGATTCCCAGTTAAATGATTCACAATTATTGAGGGCTTAACATGGAGATAAAAACAATAATAACTGTTTGGTTCTCTTCTCTGAACACTTCATTGTGGGAAAAATTTTAGCCCGTACAGTTTATGTTTCTCATTAATTGATCATGTTTGGGTTCTTCTTCTCATGGATGATGGTTGATTTTGCGACATCTAATAATGATTGGATAGAGTCAAAACTTAAACTTTTGATCTTGGTTAACATATTGTCTCGGATATGGGGCTTAAGATATATAGTCTTTGAGGGATTGACTCTAGGGTTATTCTTGGTGCTCCAAACATTAAATCTTAAGGACCTTGCCGTCTAAGGATAGCTATTTGACGGGTATTTATGCAGTTTTACGACATGACTGGTCGAGGCGGTTCTCTAGGTAATCATTAATTCAGATATATACTTATATATGGGGTCCTTGGTTTGCCGAC
This sequence comes from Artemia sinica, assembly GCA_027921565.1. Taxonomy (NCBI): domain Eukaryota; kingdom Metazoa; phylum Arthropoda; class Branchiopoda; order Anostraca; family Artemiidae; genus Artemia; species Artemia sinica. The sequence goes on along the minus strand of JAPEVW010000111.1, from coordinate 527,900 downwards.
ATTGCTTGAGATAAAATTACCTGGTACAAGGTTTTGGTGATTTGGATTTGTCGTCAGGGTATCGTCTTCAGATATTTCCTTGGTGAGTACTTGTCGGTGGTTGACGAATGATGAAAGTAGATGCTACTGGGTTGTATCCTTGTTGCTTGCTTTTACGCCAATAATTAATTTGCACTGATTATTTCTGCTAACTGGAATATAAATATCTGGGCAGAATCACATGCTCTTTATAATTACATAAGTTAAAACATATATAACAACAATACACAGTTTTCATACTTATATACGTAGACTATTGTTTGAAATAATAGTCGTGATTAGTGGTACTAATAATATCAACTTTTATATGGATACTGTTAAATTCAAAGACAAGGCGAATAAAAATAATCTTCGTGCTTTTACATGCATATTGTAGCAATACTAGGTTACTATACTAGGTTGCTATACTAGGTTGCTTATCTCGTAGTAACCTAGGCAATCATAAGAAATATGATTATGTTTACGAAAAACGACACTATATAAGATTCTCAAGATTTGGTAATTATATGTATACTTATATATGTATTTGCAATTGGCACACATTTAATATTCAATACGTTTTTAAATGTTATTTAACACTCATCTACTTTAGCATTTACTTTTCTATTATGCTACTACTTGCGAGGTAGGCTACAAGGTTTATATGAGAGGTCTTGATTTACTATAAATTTTCAAATCTTTATTGCTTATGCGCGTCCATGCCGCTTAGGAAATATATCTTTGCAGCTGCATGGGTTTGCAAGAAAAATAAGTGGAAATTTGGGACTGGACATGGCACGAATGAGGACCTCTACTCTCATTCGCCTGATCATGTCCTCCCTTATTTTTTTGCTTAAGGGTTATCAGGGAGTTCCGGGTGTAGGTTTTGCATCTCAATTGGCTCGATATGATCTGTCTTTTCTCTTTTTCTACGTGTTATCATAATTCTTCCGTAATTTAGGCTTAATAGCGTTCTTATATTTAGAGAGATCATGAATACTAATCCTATCGTCAGGAGAATATTCCACCAAAAAGTTGTTGAAAATAGTCCGTATTTACTTTCTATTTACATTAATCTTTGGTCTTCATTAGTGAATAGGGGAATTTGAGAGTCTAAGGCTTCTCTTATTTTCGTCAGAGGTAAGGTTCCCTTGATATTCTCTATTTTTGACCATATTGTGGCTTTTACTTCTTCATTTTCAATATTAGGAATTGTATACGACAAATTTACAGGTTTGAAATTGTACACCTTGGGACTTATTATATTCGTGCTCGTGGTTATTGGTGGTGTTTGTACCGTGGTTTCTTTGGTTACTAATCTACATCCTTGTTTTATGGTTATTGTTCCCACGTCTTGTAATAGTAGTTCAGTTCTGTAGCTTGGATCGATTCTTTCTGTGTTATTATAACACGAGATAGTCCCCACTGTTTCTTTTGGAACAGAAAACAGCCACAGATCATTTCTAAGGTGAATAAATATTTCTCTTTTAGTACTGCCTACTAGTGCTTCGCATGAGTTGGGAATTTCTTCTTGTTGAGTTTCTTTTAAAAATATATCCAACATACATGATCCGGGTTTTACATTATAAACTGGCAGTGTTAGTTGACATACTAGGTTTTTGAATGCTACACATTCCTTTAGGTCCTGTGGGTTTGCTAAGGCATACTTCCTCCTATCTTGATCAACTAGCAAGTACTCCGCTTCGGGGGTGATAGTCATAAGCGAATTAGTTCTACTTATATTGGCTGGAAACGTGGAAATTTTATACAAGTCATATATTGATTGTTGATTTATTAACGAGATTGTTACTACTGCAAATAATTGTCCGTTTATCTCTGTGATGTGAACCTTCAGCTTGGTGTAATAGCGGAATAATTTTGCTACTTCCGGTTCTGTTGGTAGATGTAGTCCGAACGTTAAATGTGTTTTTATTTCATCCAAGATACTTTTTAGGTTCGAAGGATCCACTAGGTCATACGACAAGGTTCCTCCGGTAAGGGCAAATAATGCAAATTCAAATTTGCTAACATCAGTTGCCAGATTAAGTAATGACATTGTCACTATGTCTAGTGATACCATGGTGAGGCTTGAATCGGTAATCACACGATCTACTTCATTTTTCAAGTAATTCATTATGCTTACTGTCTTTGATATTTTCTTCGAGATTGCCTCAATTTTGTCTCTCTGGTAATTGGCTATACTAGCTTGTATCTTTTGGACATGTAAGGTCACGTTTCGAAAGCCCAAACAAGCGTGAGGCTAATTCTCCCACGATTGGTATTAGACTAGCTGATCTTCAAGTATTTGCTTTTTCGAAAAAATACTTCGAAGATTCTCGTGGTACTTTGTTTTAACTCTTGTATTTCTGTATTGAACAATTCAAATAGTGCTTGCAGTCTCTGTCTATATAATATTAGGAAAGATTGGTGAATCGATACTCTTAGAGCGTTTTTCTCGTTTAGCTCAGGTAATGGTTCGATATTTTCCTTTGCTGGCTCATCGGCCATTGCTAATCTTGCACAAGTACGTTTACCGTCTATTGTCCAACATTTCTTGTGTGCGTAGTCATCTTCTTCTTCTTTCTCATATTTATTTTTTCTTTCTTCGGGTTTTACTACTTGTCCCCTTATTGTTTGTGTCTCGGTATGTCTTACTGGAGTTCCTGCCTTTAGGCCTATAGTAAATATGAAATTCGGCTGGGTGCGCGTAAACGTGGGCCCTGTTGTCCAATTCCATCTTGTAATTGTTGTTGGTTTTAGATAAGTCAGCATAGTCAAATTTTCAGGTGATTGTTTACTAAGTGCGCTAATCTCAGGGATTGTGCTCTTCGTAACTTCTGACATTGAAGATTGTATATCTCTTACTGGGGTCTCATATGTAGGCGTGGTTGTCTTAGTGTCTTTTCTTTTTCTTTCTGTAGGATTTTTATTCTTATTATCTTGTTGTGTATCTGCGGATTTTAATTCCTTTAGGTCAATAATTTGTCTGTAGTGTTTTTCCTTCGTGAGTTTTGATAATATTTGCTTTGTAACATTTTGTTCAGCATGATTTTGCCATAATTCCTTGAGAAAAGTCCATAGGCTCGGTAGTTCATTTAGCATTGCGTAATTTCCATCATAGAGTTTATTTCTCTTTGAAGTTGTCAAGAAGGAACCTGTGGTATATTTTGTCGTAGTATATTCGCTTATAGATCCGTCCGCATTACTTAATTCTCTTTTCCTTCTGTTTTCTCTGGTGTTGGTTCCAAGAGCTTTATCGATTTCTGCCATTTTCTTGTCAAAGTCGTCTACTATGAATTTCGACTTTAGTTTAGGAAGAATGGGGGGTAGATTTCCTTTATTTTCCTTATGGTGCATGTCTTTCGTGGTCTGCAAGCTTTTATCTGATTTTAAGAATTGGAATATGGAATCCTTTAATTCATTAGTGTTTTTCTCCAGTCCCATTACCTGTTGAAATAGGGTTTCAAACGGTTTGGGATCCAGTTTCATAAATATTTTCCAAGCATTGTGGCTTGCAAGTAACGAGTTCTCATGTTTGAAGATTATTCCATGTTTTACGATGTCTTGGGCTATGGTTTGGGAAATGAGGATTGTTATGACTTTTGTTATTCACATCCTTTTTGCTGTTTCTGGAATTAATATTTCATTAGACATTATAAAGGAAAACTTCTTATGATTGATAATTGAACGAGAACTTAGATTCTTATTAGTTGTTCTTTTTTTTCTTTTAGGGAAGGAAACAAGGTACTAATTATGATATTATACTTATGTTTTTTTTTGATAATCTTCGTTACCCAAAGGAAACAAGATGAGATTAAGATTCGTGGTCGTACAATTTGTTACTTTGCTTATGGTTAATGTATGGTTGATTCTTAGGCTGGGGGGATAGATATTTTAATTGCTTTCACATAAGAATTTTTGTTTCAACATAAAAAGTGCTTGGGTTAACTATAATTTTCGCTTGGGACAGCTTTTTTGATTTCTTGATTACTTTTGATATTGATTCATAAGTTTTAATTCTTTTAAATACAATTTCATTTCTTCTCGCTCTATATAGTACACTTTTTTGGTTATACAGATATTGTTTGTAGTATTTTATTTCCTGGAGGGGGTCATGTTTCCCTTGATATTTTACATAGTTTGGATTTCCTTCAATTTTGTAAACTAATTTTTGCTTTTTACATTTGTCGAGGAGTAATAAATCTGTCTGGCAAGGACCTTTAACATACCAGTACCGAACTTTATATTGTTTTTGTAACTTTCTTATTTCATGTTGAACAAAATGGAGGTACTTGCCCTTTCTGCTGTTGTATTTTATTCCTAGCTTCCCTCTTGCGGGCCGATATTTGGGTGTATTTGCTAAACGTAATCCAAAGATATATGATCCTATGCTGTATTCTCTTAAATCGTATTTGACATCCCATTTCTTTGAAAAAATTCTTCCCCTGATTTATTCATAATGATCATTGCCGCCGAGTATATAACATTTTCTTTGGCATGTTTTATACATATAAACTCCGTATCAATAATTGCTTTGGCCATTCCTTTATTTTGTCCTTTCAGAACATTTCAGAACAATGGCCAAAAGGAGGTAGTTTCTATTGACTTTTGTCTAGTTAACTTTTTCAAGATTGGTTATAGTCATGGTACACTCTAGGTCGAGGTCAAACTACCTTTTACCGGCATTTTCTCAACACATTGGGTACTTATTCATTCGACCGTAATTTGAGTCATCTCAAGCTCCCTATTAACCAATAATGAATTATTACATTGAGTGAAAAAAGAATAACTTCAGGTCTTCGAGGTTGAACTACTTTTTCACCGGTGCCACCTTGCACCTGGCTATTTGTGTGTTCGAACATAATTCGATTTCCTAAGGCTCCGTACTCTAGTTTAACTACTTTGCGGTCGTTTTATAGGCTTAAAAGTACAGAGACTTTCGAGAAACTACCTTTTTGTCATTATATTGATAATGTACTTAGATCTCGTGACATTTAATCTGATTCATAGTTTTATAAATATTAATACAATTCTGGTCTATAATGCACTTTCTTTTTAAAACTGTGATAATAACCGATATTCATAGTTATAACGCTTTAGGTAATATTATAAGGTTCTTTTACTGTTCATTTTAACAGATTATTTGTATATACCCGTTTCTTCCACTGATGTTGGGTTTTAATTTCAATATGGGTGCATCATCTGGCAGTGCCGCCTTTGAACTTGGGGATGTAAGCATATCGAGGAGTCAATAATTTTCCCATGACGAAATATTTGAGCTGAGAAATTGAAGTTCAAATATTGTATCATTTTTATCGTTTTCAGGTATATTTAGGTACATTAAATACACTAATAATTGGTTTGGGAGGTGCAGACCCCGTGTTGTGCCACACTGGAGGGCCATTATGTCATTTCTTTGCATATTTTGTCGATTGTCTTTCCGGCACAGCTGAGATAGGGACAGTTGGTCATTTATTATTTTTACTACGGAGAAACTTGATTCAGTGTTATTTTCTTTATATCTTTATGTTCTCTTGGGATAACTTGAAAGATGGCGGATCTCGTTAAAGGTTCGAATCCAACAAACCCTTCAAGTTGTACTTAGTAAGAAGTACCATTGCTAAGTGCTCTTCAACGAAAATGATAAACAGTGAAAAAATCACTGGGCTCAGGTACTTTCCACGTATCGGACTTTTTTTGTCCATTCTAATGATAGGGGTGAGGTTAGGGTAATTCCTTCGAGTCACTTTTTATGGGGAGATTTGTTGATTTTTTTTTCATGAGAGTTCCCTGGACAAACAGTAATGACTAATGCGATATAAGCACCATAGGTCACTACCGTTGACCAAGGAGTCCCCATATCTTAGGGTAGTTTTGTCCAACTAAAAAACCGTAGTTTTTCATTATGTGATGATCACTTTTTGTAACTGCCTGGTCGTTCCTCATAAGAGAGCTAGGCCCTAACGGAAATGGGATGTTATATAGACACCATCCGCCATTTCCGCTTGACCACAGCTTCCCATGACTGAGGGGCCATTCATTTGTCACTTATTTCCTTGTTGCTTATTTGCCTTTTGTATTTCCATAGTTGTTAATCATAGAGAGCCAGGACCAAACGGGAACGGCAACGGAAAGACAATGACATCATTGCCATTCCCCTGTGGCCACTGCTACCCACGACTGAGGGTCCATTTGTTCGAGAAGTTTGACGAATAAGGAGTTGTAGCGCTTGCCAAGCAACGTCTTGTTGTGCAATCAAGTCTCATATCCACGTAACTTATTCTCAACAGAGGGTGAAAGTCAAGTGATTGCATGGTGGGATAATATACACCATGCTCATCCCTGGCTCTAACCTCCTATGCTCGGGGGTTCATCCGTCTTCATCATCGTATAACGTATGGACCTTTGAGTTATTGCTCTTATTCCATTTGCAGAGTATTTCATGAGGTTGGTCGCCGACTATTATTTTATTTCGCTTTTATGAATTAGAATTACCATGTACACTGAGCTTTTATTAATTCTTGAGAGAAGAGAAAATTTTTTTTTTTCACCTTGGAAGCGTATAAGGTACTACTACTGACTTTTAGCTAAAAGTATCTTTTATATGGATTCGAGTGGGGTTTTTTTTAGTAGTTAAGTAAAGGGTTATATTATATTGTGCGTTAGTATATTTTAGTTAATGCTATATTTGTTGATCAGTTTGAGGGAAACTCTGAAGTTTTCTATTGTAATTTAATGTGGCATTCAATTTCTATACTTGTTGAATCCTTATTTACAACAACAAAAAAAAATTTCTTAAGTAATCTATAATTAACGAGGCTTCTCTCTAAACAACCTTTTTTTAGCGTACATAGTTTCGACAAATATCATAAAGGCCCTTTTTTGAAAATATAGACTTATTCCTTAAGGTTTTTAAAAGTTAAGCTATTAAACTGTAATGCATTTTCATTTATCTTTATATCTCATTTAGCTGAAACTGGTGCACTAAAGTATCTATTCTTTCATTTTCTTTAGCTTTGTATATCCTTGATTAATGGGAGTTAAGTGAGTTGAAGTGTAACTCACTTACTTTTAAGGTGTTAAATCGTCATTTTCCCGTGGCGGAGTTAACGCCACGTGGTAGAGGTACTTATTATCAATTGTGGTATTACATAAAGGTTTTGTAGTTTGTCGTAAGGCATAAAAATTTAATTCTTTTGTATTTTCCAAATGAAAACTAAAATATATTTATGTTTGATGCAATGTAGGCACCGTGCTAAGGTGCCGCGCTATTAGGGGCGGGGGAAGGGGGGGGGGGGGGAGAAGGGGGCTACTAAATTTGGTTAGAATATTATTTTATAGTATCTGTTATTTTTTTCCTTGGTATTTTATCGTGATAATCTTTACTAGCTTACCCTTCTATATGAGCTCGTTTAGAGAGAAAGTTTCAAAATTTTTCTTTATTTTATCTACCAATTTAGTTTTTTTTTTTGAAACATGTGAACAAAGAGTACAAAGAGTTGTTCAGTTCTTTGTTCAGTTCTTCTGAACAAAGAGTAAAAGTGCTTTATCGGTTTCGGGATCTATTCACTTCCTTTCTTTCATGGCTACAACTTTCGCTTGATGACATTAGAAGTTACCCTTTAGTTGTTCATGCTTAGTATAAATGTCTGTTTTTATGTCATTAATTTTAGTTAAGTACATATGCTCGCTAGTGAATATGTATCTTTTTGAACTCTTGAATACCGTGCTTTCGCAAGGCTTGAATTTCGTGAATAACATGTGGTTTACTATGCTATATTTCTCGGGAGGTTAAGGATTATCAGAGACCTGAGGTCGTAACTGGCTTATAAGGTTAGTAAAATCTATTAAATACCATCTTTTACAAGTGCATTTATGAATTACTATAATTTTTTGAATTTCTTTCACCGTAATAGGTTTTCTCTTTTTGCATTACTTGATTTCTGAATTATTTTGGTTATTAGTCTGTATTTTGACAGGCCTATGTTGGTTTAATTTAGTCTTACTCGTCTTAGCGATTAATATTAGCTTGGCGTTTAATATTAACGCCAATATTAGCTTGGCGATATTTAATATTAGCTTGGCGTTTGGTTTTAATGGTCGTGATTATCTTCCAATCACAGTTCTAAACCTTTCTAAGGCTAAGAAATTGTCTGGCCTAGGAAAAAGTTGTTTTTGTTAATCTTTTGTTACAGGTTATTTATTATACTTTAATTGCGCGGTTCTTTTGTAGGGTTTGACTCGCCTTAAGATAACATTGGTTGAATTTATTACTGCAATTTTTAGGGTTTTTGATGATTATATTGCCCTTTGTCTATCGGCTGTAAGCGCCCTACTGTTTTTGCTAATTATTGCAACACTAATGTGATATTTAGCTAATTGTTAGTCACGATCCTAATTTATGGTATGACAATTTTCTATTAAGGAAAATATATTCTCTAAAGTTGGTCATCAAAGACTGAAAAATTAATCAATACGCGTCCTTTTTTTTGAACTTTTATCTTACTTTTGACTCCATGGTACGATATTTTGGAACTTTGATAGCTATTTTCACGTATTTTCTTTGCTTGGAAGGTTTTTCTTTAATACTTGTCACTCTTGACTTAGAGGATATGTACATTAATATTTGATTATGCCACACAGGAAATTCAGCTAACCGAATAGGCTAGGCCACAAAAAAAACTTTTCTCTCTTTTTTGTAGGGCTTGTTTTTATAACTTATGAGTTACACTGGCCTCGGAGTTTTGTTTGTATCTATAGGCCAAAATTTATACGGCGAGACCGGCACTTTAAATTCTACAATTTTAGCTCATTTTTTTTTTACCTTTCAGGGTTACTAAGATTTTGTTTTGCATTAACTCTTTAGCATTTAATTTCCTTTGTTTCATTTAGGTTTCGGAATGGAATTGTATATTATTTTATTTATTTTGGCTTAAAACAAACCAATCTGTAATCAATATATGATCAAACACATGGTTAAGGATATATCAAAAGTATTAACTTTTGAGATCATACTATATTTTTGCGCCAAAAGGACTGTTAATTACAGGTATGTAATTAGCTCAGAGTACACGACGGTATACGGGTCAACTATTTTTTGTTAAAAAGAGGATGAACAGGGAGAGTATTTTGATTCGAGGATATTATGCTTACGTTTGGAATCATAGGTATTAATTTATTATCGTATTGGCGTTTTACGTGGGGTCACTTGAATTGTGTACGCGATTAATTAGGTAAGTAGTATGTTTTTTTTTTAAGAATCGCGACGTTAAGCTTCCATTTGATTTATGAAAGGTGCCTGGTGTTATTTGTAGGTCCTTTTTTTTATTTGTATTCGAAAAAATAATTTTAGTTACCATTTGTTCTAAGGCCCTTTTTTTAGTTTTATCGTGAAGACTGGTTGCTAAGATTTGGCATTTATTTAGGGTTATTTGAACTGCGTAGGCGATTTACAGTGTTGAGAGGGGTGGTCTGAATTAAGTGATAAAATTGCGAAGGGAGGTTTTTTTCTTTTGTTTTTTTTTGCTTGTTGAATAACAACGGTCTTTAAATAATTAAATTTGATTTGAACGTCCAAAGAATGCCTTTGGCTCCCATTGGTTGTTTTAATTTTTCTTTTATTTTACTAATAAGGACGATTTTTTTTTGATAATTTAATGTTGTCTTTTTTTCTTCATCACATATCTTGTATATGGATTATTGATTCACGTAAGTTATAGAGGAAAAGATATATAGCCTTACTTAAAATTAATTTCACTGGAAAAAATTTTCTGTGGAATTTTTGAACTCATTTACATGCGTTTGGGCAACTTATAAGTAATATCCAGCCTTCCAAAGTTGTGTTGCTTTTTTTTATAATTAGTGAAATATTCTATTCTAATCAATAGATATATAGTTAACCTAGTTTAACGATTTTTCGCTCGACTACTAGGTTATTTATTACATCTTGTCGCTAAACATCACATTCTATAAAATGTAATCACTTTAATGTATTAGAAGGGGATTTTGACGAAAAAGAATTTTTACCTTTTTTTCGAGTTCAATTAGTTCGCGTGTTTGGTATTCCTTAGTTTTCTGTACCTTCTGGCAATGGTTGGGTTTTGGGTGTTCCTTGTGATGCAGAGACTTCTGAGGAATCTTGGCCCGTAGTAACATTCTCTTGGGCGTCAGGGCACTGGGTCCTCATAATTATGTTATTATCCGTTGGAGGGTCCTGTTGAATAGTTTCCGCTTGGGGTTTCATGTTATGGCAGGCCTGGTTTGGTATTACAAAATATACGGGTTGTGACGGCCCTTCGTTGTAATCCTTTGCAAGAAGATTTTCCAAATGGGGACTGAGGGGTAGGTCAATTTCAACAGTGAAACATGTTGCAACCATTTGTTCTAAGTTTGAGCAAAAATCTCTTTGTTTCTGTAGTTCTTTGGTAATTTCGGCATGGTTCTCCTTTAGCTGTTTCTCTAAGCTGTCTTGTTGCAGCTTAATTATTTCTTTTTTTGCTTTCAAGTGGTCGTACTTATGCTGCATGTCTAGGATCCTTGCTCTTTGGGTGCCAGGAATTCTTGTATTGCCATCGTCGCGGATAGGATAGTACTATTTTTATAATCTTGTACTTTTTTACCAATTTCCTGCATTTTATCGTATAATACTTGTAATTTTAGAATTTGGTCGGGATAATTATATCCCTCGACAAGCGTGGCGTCGCTTATTGATTCCATTTCATTTTGGATTTTGGCGGTCTGTTCTTTAACTTCTATAAACTGGGTTTCAATCCACTTATCCATTTGTTTAGTTACTAAAATCTCATTTATTCTTTTCTTCATTCTTTCTTGGGAGACCTTCACTTCACTAAGGGATTTAAGTGTGGCTTCTATCATATTCTCGATTTTCACTCTTTCTGCTACTAATTGTGCCGAGTCATCGAGAAGTTTTGATCGTATCAGAAATAGTTGATCCATATTTGTTCTGTCAGTAACGGGGTTGCACTGGGTATTTTTCTTTTGGAGGAGGGTTTGAACAATTCCTGTTCTTCTTCTATCTTCGGGGTTCTTTACCAAGCCGGGATTTAGTTTATCTGGAAAAATTAACTATTGACTTATTTCGACCTTTTATGGTTGACTTTCATTGTGATGTCTTACTCATATATTCTTGTTTTAAGTTTTTTTTTTCTTTTCTTTTTAAACTGCTCATTTCGATTTAATATTACCTTATAAGTTTTTGGGGTACTTGATTCCTAGACATATTTCCATTTATCTGGTTTGTTGCTTATTCTGCCAGATTTCGTGGTAACCTCCTGTTCGTTTTCTGGCGTTTTACTCTTTTTTGACTTTCCCATAGAGATTAGGTCAAATTTCTTGTATTGTTTCAAAAGTAATTTCTGGCCTTTTGCCTTAGCCTGTTTTGCATGGGTGGCAGCCTAAGTAGGTTTTTGTTTTTGTGCGTCTTGGCGCTCATCGTCGGATTCAGTAGAACTACTTCCTGAGGATTCATCATTAGGGCTTTCTGGGGTTGTCCTTTGAGATTTTGGAGTATCAACTGCTCTTGCTTCATATATCTCATCTCCTCTGGAGGTGGAGGGTTTATTTTCCATTTCCTAACGATGAAGTCCTGTTTCGGGGGAGTTAAAAGATTCTTGGGAACTCTGGGAGGAGTCAAATACCTTTGGAGAATGTCTCCACTGCTTGAATGCCATATCTTCCGGGGGGTGAGGTGTATTTTGTAGCATGGTCTGTTTCCAGGAGTGAGGTTCCTTGGGTTTTACTTTCGACACCGTTATGTGATGGTATTGTCCCAAGTTTTCATCCTCAGGGTGTTCCTGTGTCCAAGGCAAGGTACTTTGCCTTGTTTTTATCGGATAATTTATAATGTCCATGGCTTCTTTCAAGCTTTTTGTATTTGTATCCCTAGGGGGAGTCTTCCTCCTTTTTGCCCCTGGGGTCTCCACAGCTCTGTTTAATTCCTCCTGTGGCGATAGGGGTCTTTCTATCGGGGTTGCTGGGGATACCATGTTATCAGGAAATCTTTTGGGGGGACATGGGGTTGAAATTCTGTCGGGGAAAAATTGGGTTTTTGTGGACAACGTATAATCTAAATCTTCCGAACCTTCTGAAGATGAACTCTTTGGGCTCTTTGGTGTTCTTATTGGTACAGGAATTAAGGATTTTCTTTTAGGGATGACTAGGTTTTTCATGGCTAAAATTCTTCAAAAACTTCCTCTTCGCTATGGTTCTCAAAGTAGTTTTGTTTGAAATTGAAGGGTTTTAATTCGGATAGCCTCAACTTAGGAGATTCGTTTTCCGCGCTTGATGAATCTGAAGATGAGGGTTTGGGTGCTCACCTAACTGGGTACTTGGCTCCTTTTATGCGGCTAACATGTGCCTTACATGTTCTTCCGCTATCTGGGTTTATCATTTTAAAAGTAAAATCGTTGTCGTATTTTTTGATTATTCTGTAGGGTCCTGAATATTTATTGGAAAGTTTTTTGCCTTCCAGCTTAGCTTCATTTTTCAGATAGACACAGTCGCCTACCTTAAAATTTATATTCCCTTTGATTTTGGACTCGTTTCTCAACTCTTGGTTCATCTTACATTTCTCTAACTCTTGTCTAACTATTTTATAGGTTTTTCTCATCCTATTTATAAAATCTTGCTTGTAGTCCTCGGTATTATTGTAATATTCTCTGGACTCTATAATTTCCTGATAAGGTATTTTAAAATTGCGTCCGAATAAAAGAAAAAATGGACTATCTTTAGTCGTTTCTGAATAAGCGGTATTAATTAAATTAGTTAGGTAAGGTAGATATAGATCCCAATCGTTTCGATTGTCTTTTGAATAAATACTCAAAACATTGGAAAATACTTTGTGCCTATTTTCAATTTTTCTATTAGCTTGGGGATGGTAGGGAGAGGTTACTAATTTCTCTATTTTAAGGAAACTCATTAAGTCTTTCGTTACTTTAGAAACGAAGTTAGTTCCGTTGTCAGTAATAACCTGTTGAGGAACACCAAATTCTAAAAATATTTTTGCTAACGCTTTACTTGTGGCATATGCGCCTTGATTTTTCAATGCTTTGGCAAAAGTGAAGCCGGTAAAATGGTCTATTACTGAGAGAACGCAAGTATGACCTCTATTAGAAACAGGTAATCCTCCACTTGTACCATATAGGTAAAATGAAACGATATCGAAAGGGAACCTAGCTACTGGCACTCTTCCCATGGGGGGATTAGGGTACGTTTGGGGATTTTTCTTAAATTACACGCTTCACATGTACTTATAAAATCTTTGAGATTTGTTAATGCCGACGGAACATAAAAATATTGTTTTAACTTGTGAAAAGTTTTAGCTACACCCAAGTGTCCACCTATTTCAGGATAGAAATATTCGAAGGCAGGTATTATTAAGCTTTGGGGGAGTACTGGGATTATTAAGGTTTGATTTCTATTCGTTTCACCTGTTACTATCCTGCAAAGGATTTCCTCGTCCAAATCATAATAAAAATTGTCTATTTCCCGTCTCAGGGCTTTGAACTTATCAGGGAAATTATCAGAATTCACAAAATAATTAATGAGAGTCAAACACATTTCGTCGTTAACTTGGTTTCTTTTAATGTTAGCTAGGGATAAGGGGCTACGAGTAATTTCGTTTTCTTCTGTAAGGATTTTAGGTTTATTCTTCTTGTGTTTTCGTTTACTGGGATTAATGGCATTTATTTGTTTAGTTTCATTATCTGAAGAGTTATTCTCAGGGTATCTACTCAGGTAATCGCAAGGGGCATTTTGTTTACCAGTCACATGTTCAAATTCGTAATCTAGATCTTGGATTTTCATTATCCATCTAGCTAAGATTCCAGTTGGATTTTTGAATGTGCTTAGGTACTGTAAGCTTTTATGGTCCGAGCGCAGTTTAAATTTTCGTCCTACTAAATAATGTCTGAATTTATCTAAATGGTAAATTATAGATAGTAATTCCAATTGCGTTGCTGAATAACTACTTTCGCCTTTGGTTAGAGTTCTGCTTGAATAGCATATGACTTTCTCTATATACCGAGGGGTTCTTGTAGGGGTTCAGGGTAGTTTTCCTTGGGGATTAATTGGGAAGGGATTGCACCGATGCCTAAAGCTGAAGCATCAGTGGTAACCACAAATTGTCCCTTTTCAAAATCTGGTAGCGACAAAATTGGTTCAGAAGTAAGAGCCTTCTTGAGAGTATCTAATGAAGTTTAAGCTTCGTTAGACCAGGTGATAGTTTTGCCGTCCCCTTTAGTTAGGTCAGTTAGGGGTTTTGCGATTTGCGCGTAGTTGCGAGTAAATTTCCTAAAATAACTTGTTAAACCAATGATCCCTCTTAATTGTTTCATAGTTTTTGGTGGTTTGAGGTTTTCTACGCATTTAATTTTTTCGGGGTCTGGTGATATTTGGCCTTGGGTCACTATCATTCCTAAAAATTTTATTTCGGATTGGAGTAAATTTACTTTTTCTGGTCTACATTTCAAATTACCCTCTCTGAATTTTTCGAAAACTTTGGTTAATGTGTTTAAATGGTCCTCTGGTGTTTCTCCCACGCAAATTACGTCATCCACAAAATGGATAATATTTTCTATACCTCTTCATAAGTGTAATAGAGGTCTACATAATGCACTTGAACTAGTTTTGAGTCCGAAGGGTACCCTCAAATATTCATAAGAACCATATTCCGTTGTTGAAAAAGCCGTTTTATAAACGTCATTATCTGCTATTTTAACCTGGTGATAACCTTGTGTGAGGTTAAGCGATGTGAAAATTTTATTTTTGGTTGAAATAGAGTCTAGGATTTCATCAATGCGGGGTAGGGGAAATTTGTCACTAACTACCTGCTTATTTAAGGCTCTATAATCTACTACAAGCCTAAGGTCCTTGTTCTTTTTTGGTACTAGTATAACGGGGGCTGAATACGGGCTTATACTTGGCCGTATAATGTTGTTTCTTTCTAATTCGTGGATTTTATGTTTTAACCAATTTTTGTAGGGATGAGGGATACGATAGGGCTGTTTAGCTATAGGCAACCCTGTGGTTTGGATAGAATGTCCATAGAATGGTATCAATCCAATATCTTCCTCACATGTAGAAAAAATATCTAAAATTCCAAAGCAATTCACACAATTTTTCTTTCAATTGTGTATCATGGATATGGTCTAATTTAAATTTTTCCAAAAATTGGGATCTTGTTAGTGGGTACCTATCCTTTGGGATACTGACATTAATTCCATTAACTAATGTTTTCTTGGAGTTTTTCCATTTGTTTAGCTCGTGTTCAGAAATCACTTGTATTTCAACGAGGCATGTTCCCTTTTTTAATGTAATCGTATCGTCTTCATGTGTATTAGTCAACCAAATAAAACCTTCGCCTTTTTCATATGAAATAATCTGTTCTTCATAAAACAGATTTTCTGGAATTTCTCTACACGGGGATGCAAACCAAATTTCGCAATTGTCACTTACAGGGGTGACCATTTGTGAGATTTGTATTCTTTGCATAGTATTTGGGGGGATTTTTGTTTTACGTACCGCGAACCCGTAGTATTTTTCTTCCGAGTTACTTTCTATTAAGTTAAGATTGGCGCTGGGTTGCGTCAAATCTTCCGCTTGTGGGGTTGGTTGTAAAGGTAAATGCAGGTCCTGTTCCCTTACAATGGTACTTAGATTTATTATTTCATTCCATAGTTCAGCTATTCTCTTTATTTCTGTTTGTCTATACTCCTGCATTTTCCCTATTTTTGCTTTTATTGACTCAATCCATTTGCTGCTTGATTTTCTTTTTCGTCCTGTGGGAGAAAATGACGTGAAGTGAGGTACAAAAGACTTGATTCTATTCACTGTTGCTTCCCCTCTCTCCACGCGTTGGAGAATAGGATCGTATGGATACACGAGTCTGTTATTTGCTATATCTAATAACACTTTATTAGATTTTAGAAAATTAGCACCAATTATAGCATCGTATGGGAAATTTTTGCAGATTATGAAGTTTATAGGAAAGATCCTATTATATTTTGTCACATCTAGACGTATGGAGCCTATAGCTTCCAGCCTATGACCCGTGACACTTGTTAAACTGGGAATATTGCAGTTTTTCCGTCGCTTAATATACACTGGTAGTTTATTAAATACATTCGAATTTATTATGTTAACTGATGCTCCGGAATCTGTTAACGCTTTGAAGTTAATACTTGCAACACTAAAATTATTTAATATATGTAGTATATCATTATTATCACTAAAAGAAGGTACAATTACTGGATGGGACCTATAAAAAATACTGGCCTCCAGGGTCCCGGTTAATTTTCTTGGGGGCCTAATTCGTTTCCCCGTGCGCTTATTTGATAAGTTGGGTTTGACATTGGTGTTCGGTGGGAATTTCACTTGCTAGTGAAGTTCCAAATTGATTGACATTTGATTGTCTTGGTCGCCACGTATAATTGCGTGGGTTAGGATTTCTTGTGCCAACGGCTCGCGGCATTTGTTCATTTTGTATTGACGAAAAATTTCTTTCGTTTCCCGAAAAATTTCTTTCATTTCCCGTTGGGAAAAAATAACCTCTGTTATCGCTTGTATTCGTGTTGAACCTAGTTGGATACACCGTCCGTGAATTAAATTGGTACATGTTTTGTCGCGTGTTTGCGTTGTGGAACCGATAATTATTTTGTCGGTTGGGGGAAGGATTAGAATAGGGTTGGGGAGGCGTATATTGGGAAGAATTTGAATACGCAAATCCTTGTTGGTACGGGTTGCGGAACGATGGGAGACGTGGGGGGTTATTTCTATAGCTTCCTGACCCATTGACATTTAAGTTTGTTCCCCCGAACAAACGATTATTAAAACTGGGGGTTACTGGTGTAAAGTTATTTCTAGTACGGCATTCCCTGGCAATATGTCCTTGCTTATTACGTGCATAGCATATGATTGGGGGGGTTCTGTACGTTGTTTGTCGTATTCGTGGGTACAAAACGTACCATCCTTTGCCTCGTAGGGGCTGGAGATCTATTTTGGTTCGGTTTGGGTGAATTATCTCTCGAAAAGAATCCTGGTGAAATTGCTCGTGATCGTCCCGGAGTTGAATTTTCTACGTTATTTATTCTTGACTTATTGTGGTTCGCCACAATTGAGTCATTTTCTATCATTCTCTCTACTTCCTGGACTGCTAGCTCTAATGTTTGGATATTCTTTGATATCAACATTCGGTACAGTTTGGGGCTTAATCCTTGCATGAAAGCATTTAGTACAATTTTATCGTATAAAGGACCAGATTCCTTTCCGTACTTAGCTTCAATAGATACCATTACGTTGTGCAGATATTCTCTAACATTTTGGGTTTCGTCGAAACAAACCGTACCATGCTTTAGTTTGTGTGTTGAACTGGTTTCAACAAATCTTTCTCGGAACGCTTTTAGCAATTTTTCTATTGAGTTTATTGGAAGATTGTTATCTTCCCCTATCGTATTTTCTATTTGCTTTAGAAATTTTAGTGCTTGCCCCTTAAGTCTCATTAACAACATGCCTACTAATGATTTTAAGTCCGGTTGAGTTACTTCTACGAATTGGTTTAATTGTATAATAAATTCATCTACATCCGAATCACCATTATATGATGGGAGGGATTTTGAAATTCCACTGTTTTGGCAATGAGTTTTTGCTTTAATAATTGTTCGTTTTGTTCTAAAGACATTTTTTTTCAAATCAAATTAAAATCCGGCACTGGTTTTATTATTTTTGTTGATATAACACAAGTTTAATACTTCCAAATTATATATTTTTTTTGTTACTATATTGAGGGGACTTAGGTAATGTTTTTGGGCCTAATAAAATAGTGCACTTCAAGCCATGCATAAATTGCACTTCAAGCATAAGTATTACACTCTCCCTATGTGTATTATTTCTCAATAATCTCTTTTTTTGTAGAAAATTTTGTCCCTGTGTTTTGCTCCTTTAAACAGACCGCGCCAATTCTAATGGGGGGGGGTTATATAAAAATAAATTGTTCTTATGTCTTCTTATATTTCCTAATACGGAAATTCCAATTAATAATTCAATGGGGAAATTTAGTCAAGCTCTTAGCTGACGGTTCGCGAGTGGCTTACCTGAGTGGAGGCGGAACATCTAGACTGGGGAGCTTAAACTAGTAGTACAAATAGGGAGCTTATATTAACGGCCATACTGAGTCGAAATCAGACTGAAAAGTTTCAGTTTCCCTTAGGAGCGAATGGAGCCACAAGGACTAACAAACTTGAGAAATATTAACATAGAGAGAATAAAATAAGAAAGTAATGTGTTTATTTTTACTCACATAATCGTCGCAGAGTTCGGTGATAATATCAAAGACACTTTTCAATCGAATACAAACAATGCTCAATAATACTGTTTTCAAGTTTTCATAAAATTCACATAAGTCCGCACGAAATACTCTTGAGAAGGCTACTCAAGATTGATAACAGACTCACACAAGACTGTTAAAAAGACTGTCCAAAGACTAGTAAAAGACTCGGATGAGACTCCAAAATAAGACTCCAAATAAGACTCCAAAATAAGACTGCCTCAAAATTGCTAAGTTCTAGCTATATACTTTTCCCAATTTCGCCAGAGGTTACGTCCGGGCGTTACTCACAAGTATATTTTACAAAATCTATTGGTTCTACTATATGGCCTATATTACTATTGGGTAATGATGAACCAATGAGCTACTTGGGTTTAATTAAGATTTATGACTTTTAAGATATCACTTTGGAATTCTTCAGAACAAACAAAGTTATACACCGTATCTTTTTGCTTGTAAGGGGTCACTTAGTTCCTGGAAGGCTGATGATTTATTACTGTGAAAATTCTTAAAGGACAATAGGATTTAATTACATTGAGATGTTTATTCTGATATTTTCAGAACGAACAAAGTTTTACACTGTAGCTTTTTGCTAATGAGGATAATAAATCTTAAAGGACAATAGAATTTAACTACATTGAGATGTTTATTCTGATATTTTCAGAACGAACAAGGTTTTACACTGTAGCTTTTTGCTAATGAGGATAATAAATTCTACTATCTCTTGATGGTTTGGTATTTCAAGCTCTTGAGATTTGAATTACATTGTTAGTCGCCTGTCATATTAATTTGGTCAAACTGATATTTATTGGATACATTGGCGACACAAAGACGGATTTATTTATTAGATTTTCTGTGGGAAAGATTATTACAATGTATGTTTAAATTAGATACATTTGTTTCACTATGTTAAATTGGACGTTTGAGTCTTGCTCGATCTGTAGGTCATTTGAATTCTTCAAGTTCATATTTTGGGTGGTTTTACTTCTACTTGGGTAACTTTAGTTGGAAAATTTTTGAGGTTTTTGAAAATTGATCCCATTACAATGGCATTTAACTCAGCAGACATTATAGATAAATTATTAAATAATCTCTCGCCCATTGCAATTTTCAGGTGAGGAAGGAAAACACCACTTGCAACCTTCTCATTTATTTTTGACCCATCAACAAATATTTGGAAGTGATTTTTATAGGTAATTGTATTAGGTTCTGCAAATTTTTTCTGGACAAAAGCAATGGGGGTTAAATCTTTATTCCATTTTGAAAATTCAGTATTTATTATGGGAAATGACCAATTCCATGGAGGGGATTGGGGGAAAGTAGGTGCAATAGACTTTGCTGGTACAGGGAACTTCTTTTGAATATTGGCATACTCATCTGCAATACCTCTATACATGGCTGGATTTCTTAACCAATTATGTAATGTGTGTGAGCTATTTGATTCAATTTTTGTAAGATGTTTTATCAAGAGAAAGCTACGTCTCTCCCTTATTGTTGTTAATCCACTCTCCATAAGCAGAAACTTGGTGCTTGTGGGCTTCCTAAGACCAAATATGAGACGTATCATATCATTTTGTGTTGTTTCAAATTTTGCATCTGGGTCTTTGCACATGCACCATAGACAATGAGCCCATTGTGAATATGGGGTCTTATATGTGATTTATAAAACTGGAGTAAGGTTTTCTCCTTACAACCCCAGGGTGTGGAAAAAAGTCTTTTTAGTATATTTGCTTTTCTATAACATTTTTTTATTATGTTTGAAATGTGGAGGTGGAAATTAAGTTTTTGGTCAAGCATGAGACCTAGGTAATTAATATTATTATCTTCTTGAATAGTTGTTTTATTTAGAGTTAGTTTTGCATTAACATGGTTTCGCTTCCGGTGAAATTGGATTATTTTTGACTTGGTGGGTGCAATGGGTAAATCTGAATGTTGAGAGAATTTTTCAAACTGGAAAAGTGACTTTTGCAGATTTTACTGTGCTATCTGAAAGGTGTTGCCAGATGACCATAGCACCAGATCATCAGTATATTGTAGATTCGTGTGGGGTAGGTTCATGTCCCAGAGATATAGGGCAAATAGGAGGCAACTGAGGATTGCTCCCTGAGGTAGGCCTTTGGATATTGTCTTTTGGGGTGAAGAGGCTGAACCAACACAAACAATGAAACTTCGCACTTCTATGAAGGATTTAATAAAGGATACTAGCTTAGGAGCTACTCCAAGGTTTGCAAGTTTATTTAAAAGGATTTGGTGGTTCACATTGTCATATGATCCTTCAAAATCTAGGAAAGCTGCCACTAGGATATTATTTTTTGAGAAAGATTCATTTATTGCATTTGTTAGCAAAATGAAAGCATCTGTTGAGGAGTGGTATTTCCTGAATCCAGTTTGAGTGTGTGGGATCATATTATTTTTCTCAACAAACCAGAGGAGTCTGTGATAAATCATTTTCTCCATTATTTTCCCCATCACAGGTGTAATCATTATGGGCCTATAAGACTCAGGGTTATCTTTTGGTTTATTTTTCTTTAGGATTGGTAGGAGGGACGAACATTTCCATATATTGGGGAACCTAGAAGACGCCCAAGCGTGATTATAACAATTTAGCAGTTCTTGTTTGTATGATGGTGTGAGATTCTTTATCCATGTAGGGTGTATATTGTCATAGCTGCTGCTAGTTTTGGACCTAATATGATGTATTGCATTATTCAATTCCTGGATTGAAAATGGATTAGTTATGTACTCGGATCCTGGGCGTGGTTGGTAACTAGGGTTCATAGGAATTATGGACAGTTTGCTTTGATTATTTGATGTTAGCTTATTAACAAAAAGAGTTGCAAATAGATTAGCCATTTCATTATCATTGTCATAATGGGCATTATTATGTATAAGCTCATACAGGAGTGGGTTGGGAGAAGTCTTTTTCCCACATATGTGGCTTATGACTTTATGTATAATTGGCTCATGCGTTTCTCTGGAGAGATTATTTGCAAAATTATTCCAGTATTTATATTTAGCATCTATTATAGTCCTTTTTAGATTAGATTCTGCTTGTAATTTTTTTAAATATGTAGTAGGTGTTGGTTTTTTTATGAATTCTGTCCTAGCTGCCTTTTTTATCCTCCATTTATTTAGGCACTCATTTGTCCACCATGCTTTAGGAATTTGTTTAGGGAATGTTTTCTTAGGTGTTGTCCTGGGGATAGCATGATTAGCTGTATTTATTAGTAAATATGTCAACGCTTCAGCATGTGTGTCAACTGTTGTGTTAGAAATGTATGAACTTTGGGTGAAACTTGTAATTTCATCATTTAGCTTATTTTGGAAAATAGACCAATTTGCTTTAGTGTTGATATATTTGGAGGTATGTGATGAAGTTTCAGCAGGTTCATTTAGGGAGCAAACTATAGCAAAGTGGTCTGTACATAGACTATCAATTTTATTTATGTAAATTTTGTTCAAAAAATTTAAAGACACAATTTGTAGGTCAATTGTGGAGAATTTGCCACTTTTGGGGTTGAAATATGTATTCAGGTTTGGAGGGTAGCAACAGCTAATTCATTTTTATTTGAAGTCATATGCTCAATAAATTTACCAGCTTTATTTGCTGGTTTATTCCCCCACAAAAGGCTGTGGGCATTGAAATCACCACAAATAATGATATTTTTTAACATATTAGAATTATTTATATAATTAAAGAAATCCTTGGCATCTGTAGTTTGGCCATTAAGGTTATAAAAGCTTATTATGTAGGTTTTTAAATTATTCAGCCAAACACTTATACTAATTACATCAACATCATTTTCAAAATCTGGAAAATTGATGCCACAAAATTTTATATTATTATTAACTCATAAAGCTACACCACCTCCTTTTCTCTCTAAAGATCTATCCTTTCTCAGGATAGTATATCCCAGAGACTTAATTTGTTGATTTTGGGTTAAATGAGTTTCCTGGAGGCAAGCAATATTAATGGAATTATTATTCATAAATGATATTAGTTCCATTAGCTTATTTTCTGTGAGTGATCTTACATTCCATTGGAGTATTGATAAATGTTGTGTTGTTGATTTATTCTTCATATGACTGTGTATCAATGTTCAGCTTTGTTAAAAAAAAGCAAGATCTTTTTTTACTTGAATGAGCATGTCATCTGGGATGTAGATTTTTGCCAATTCTGCAATAATTTTGGTTTTCATGTAGTTGATGTATGTTCATGGCCTGAACTGCATTACAGTTTAGAATGAATAAGCATATATTTGGGGATTGCATTTTAGGTAGTGCATCCTGTTTCTTGGTTAAGGGATTGATTCCTGGTAGTGTTTCTTGTTTGTTTCTTCTTGGGAGGGAGGGCCAGGCTGGCCTCATCTCACCGGAAAAGGAGGCTTGTTGGCTTGGTGATTCCTTCTGATAGGGATTTGAGCTAGGGGGCTTAGAAGATGGTGTTTTATATGGGGTGCTTGATGCATTGGGGGCATTTGACTTGGGGATTTTGGTTGGTTTCATTACAGGCTTTATTTGGTATTGTTGGGCAGCATTTGCTTCCATTGCTGCAAAGGGGTATGGGATGGCCTTCTCTGTTGATATTTGGAGTGTTAGAGCTCTTTTCTTGTATGCAGGGCACAATGATTTATTTGTAGATTCATGTGGGCCTTTGCAATTGAGGAATGTAGGCTGAGTGTTGTTGCAAGTTGTCAGCTCTTTAGGATGGAAAGATTTACAATTACTACACTCTTGGAGAATTTCATTGCATTTGTTTGTCGTGTGTCCCAGTTTGAAACACTTCTGACACTGAATAGGCTTAGGTTTGTATTCCTTGTGTGGTTTGATTTGCCCAAATAGGAATAATTTTTCTGGGATATCAATTTTATCCTTTAGTGTGACTAAGAAGGATCTGCTAGTTTTTATGCCATTAGAGTTAGGTTTTCCAAGTTGGGTAACATCCTCAACTGGGATTGTGTTTCCAGCCCTATCTGAGAGGCCTTCTTTTAAGTCCTGAGTAGATATCTCTGGGGGAACATTATAAACTACTATTTTTGTTGGTGATTGTTTTGGGTTCCAATTAGATGCAATAATTGGGGTATTCAGAAGGGATTTAAGGTTAATTATTGTATCTGCTGATTTCTGATCTTCTACAGCTATTAGCAGAGATCCATCACGGTTAATGTTAAGAGAGAACATTGATTTTAGCAATTTAAAAATTGCAACTCTTATTGCAATGATCATTTTTATTTCAAAGGGGGTAGTGGGAGTAATTTTAAGGTAAATTCCTAAGTTTTTGGAGGGAGAATCTTGGGCAGGGAGAGGGGAAATGCTTTTAATTGGGGAGATTTTTTTCCTTTTTTTAGAACTTCTAGAGAGGACCTCTTGATACCCATTATCATCGTTTATGGTTACATTAGCCCCTACACTTATCATTGTCCTATTCTCCGAATTGGAGCTATCATTAGAACTTTGATATAGGGTGCTTGACCAGCCAGGATGGGTATCTTTCACTATGACACTTTTACTGGAATTTGATTTGGGATCTGGGGGGACTTTTTTTTTGGAGGACTTCTAATCATTGCCTATTGGAAAAAGCTTTAAAACACAAAAATAAAACTAAAAACAAGAAGGGAAAATAGATGATATCAAGCCGTCTGCACTCTACTGTGGGGAGGATAAACACCACAGTATAGCCCTGAGGATGACTTGAGCAGAATTGGTTTGGTACAAATGCTGATTAGAAGAGATAATAATCACAAGAAAATATATTTCGATTTTCTTATAAGGTTGCTGTTGTGTTCAATTGCTGTTGTGCTGTGTTCTGAATCCACGTTTACAGTTCTTGATTTTCTTGTTTTATTTCCTCTTGCTGGTTTGTTGGATGCCAATTATGATTCTTATTCCGTGACATTCACTTTAAGCCAAATACTTGCAAATTCTTTTGGCAGCAATTTACCGATTATAATTTGAAAGTTAGCAGATTGTTTTCTTTAATTTGCAGAGAAACATAATTCTAACAGCTTTTGAATCACTTACTATAGTATGTACAGAAAGCAGCGAAATTTGACTAAAAGAGTGATATGGTACCAGCCGAACTTTGTCCTTAAACTGCTAAAGAAAGGTGCTCTATATACTTGAATTACCCACAAGTTGCTTTAGCTGTTATTATTTTATGCTTCCAACTTTTCATCCAAAAATCTTATGGGTTAATATGGCACACCAGCATTGCCAATAGAAGTTTTACACCCTATTCAATATTCATATATCGGACCTAGTACGGATATTGAATTCGAACCATAAATGTCGATATCGAGAACAGTAAATTCAAAAGGTCTAAACCCCCTAATTTATATTTAGGTGTCTTAATTTGAGCCAGTGCAAAAATATTGAAAGGATCTTGGGGTGTTACTTCGCTACTGTACTCTGGAGGGACTTGTAAAGACTGAAATTTAAAGAAAATTCCCTTGCCGAAATTCATCCATGCAAAATATCGCCCTCTCAATAGAAAATTCCACTTCAGAAAATCATAGTAAGTCCCTTCCCCTGCAGAAAACTTCCCCTATGTATTAATAAACATTGGAATTTTTAACTTAACTATTTAAAAAATTATACCTAGAGAATTCCCCCTCCTCAGAAGAATAATTCTCCCCAAGGAAATTTCAGCCTCCCCCCCCCGATATTTTTCGTAATGAAATAGACTGAAATAGATCCCTATTTATAGACTGAAATACAGTCTATAAATAGAGTCACTATATCAAAAGGTGAATAAACGTTATTACTATTTCAATCAAGACAAAAGCATCTCCTGGTGTTCTAAGCCAACTCCTTTTTTTCCTATCTGTAGAGGACTTTACTTAACGAGGTTGCCATGAAATTAATGTCCGTGCCCGCCATCAGTCTCCCTTGAAAGGATGTGTTTTCCGAGGTTGGACGGTTGATAAAACAACTTGTAGTAAGAACCTGTAAATGAACAGTGACTCGGATCAATAGTAACCGAAACTGAAAAAACGACTTTTATAAAAATAGATGCATTGGAAGAATTGGATTTTTTTCTCAAATAAAAAAGGTTAATCAAGTTTATGTCATCTTTCAAAAGAAAAGAATCTGAGAAGATTTTCCTCATTGTGTACCATTGAAGAATTGTTTGTAGTAATAGAAAAGATTTGCTCGTGGCGATAGAGATTTCTCCTATAGCGCCACTTATAGCGATGGAGATTGTGTCAACTAGGCTAGCACCGCTCTCAAGTAATGAGAGAAAATTGAATATGTAGACATACAAATGTGGCTTCTTCTTTCTTGAGCTATCTGGAGATCAGATTCCTTTGGGAGCATTTACCATGGAGACTGGCGAACTAGTTACCTATTATCGGACTAGACTCAGACATATAAGAGAAACAAACACATATAAAAAGACAATAGATTTATTGAACTTACATGCTTAGTTGTACAGCAACGGGTCACTTCAATGACAATAAAAATGGTGTCCGAGATTATTTGCGGTACTAATCGCTTCAAATCTGGATAGAGATTCAAATTAAAAAGGCACATTTGCCCCACTCCCAAACGCAGTTCTTTCGTCCTGCGCTCTAGGGACTGTCTGCCATTGGCTTACGTGGCCCAAGGACGCGCACCCTCGTCCAATAATACGTCTTAAATATTTTTGATGATTTAGGCGTTCACACGGTTCTTTGCCTTTTAAACTTCCTTGGAAATTTTATGCATTGCATTTTCTTGCTACAATTATCTTAGCGAAATTCGAACGACTAGCGCCGTTGTCTGACTGAAGCTAGAAATGCAATTTCTCTTTTCGCTGATTAAGGACTTTCCATTTTTGCAACTAGATTTAGCTTAATTATAAGAAATCGGAATTATCAGATTCACGACTGAATCCTTTAGAAAGGAACTTTATTTTGGTATTTTAAATACATCGTGTTTTACTCCCGGTACATATCACCCTTCCCGTCAATTAATGACGTCCCGTCATTAGTTACTGCCCATCAGGAGTTTTAAAATTTTTCAATTATTTTTCTTATTTTATTCTACATCCTTATCTAAAATTCATCTACCGGACTAAGATTATTTTTGGTTCTAGGTTAGCTACTATACTAAAGATTTTTTTTTTTCTATATCTAACACTGATTACTTTTACTTTTCCAATAAGGTTGGGACTATTCTACTTTTACATTAGTTCTCTTTTTTTTGATTTTGCTGTCTATATGACGTACTACATACTATCTACACAACGTTAAATGAATAACATAATAATATTACACCTAATTCTACTTGTGGTACATACATAAATGATTTATAACGTACAATATTTGGTTCAACATATTCACAGATGACATTAAAACACTTTCACTATTTAGATTTTTGCATTGTCAAAGCTGTTAGGAAGTAACACATGTAGCTTCACATCTGTTCATCACCTTTCGTGTCCTTAGTGTACTACACCCTTCTGTTGTAAATTACTGTCCTTCACTCCTTTTGTCGTGGCAAAATTTTCGAAGCACGTACGTTATGGTTTCTTCATGGAACAGTTCGAGTCTAGTTGTCTTTACACGGTATGTTTTCCCTAATAGTCAACTGGGAAATGACCGTTAAATATCGTTCTAATAGTCAACTGGGAAATGATTCTTCCCACTAAAGGTGTTGGTGTTTTTCTTCTTAGCATATCATTTTTAGGATTTTTGAGGCACCTAGAGAATGTATTCTCCAGTAAAATTGTTCATTTGTGCCTTTTGAAACGGGTTGCCGTCATATTATAGTGACTCTCTTAATATATTGTCTTTAAATTCAACTTCGAACCTCTTCAGCTATCATCTAACTTCAAATATCGTTAAATATCGTTTATCTTGTACTGCTCGATGGTGTTCTCAGAGTTAAACTTCAAATTTTCTTTAATTTTGTCTTCAAATATCCTCAAATGTCTTTAAGTGTCATTTAACTTCAAATATCGTCTATCGTGTGCTGATTGATGGAGTTCTCAGAATTAAACTTCAAATTGTCTTTAATTTCATCTTCAAATATCTTCAAATGTCTTTAAGTATCTTTTAACTTCGAATATCGTTTATCATGTGCTGATTGATGGAGTTCTCAGAATTAAACTTCAAATTGTCTTTAATTTCATCTTCAAATATCTTCAAATGTCTTTAAGTATCATTTAACTTTAAATATTGTTTAATATCGTTTAGCTTCAAGTATCATCACTATACTGTCAAATTATTATGGGGTCCATAGTGAGTATCAACAGCGATATCTACGTATTTATATCTTGTATTGGCCGATGGGTTTCTCAGCGTTTATGCGATTATATAGTTCGTTAAAGCACTTGATACTGAGGTTCAAATATAGTGTTACCTGATACATAATATGGTTCATAGTCGAAGAAACGACGATCGAAGGTAACTGTTGTTTTCGTAGACGAAGTTTGGATGAAACTTGCCTGGAGTTATGGTGAGTACTCTTCGTTGGTTGAGATATGATGAAACTAGATGTTACTGGGTCGTATCTGTACTGAGCGGCTTGTTGTAATACTCAATGACCAAAGTGTCCATTTACTTTCCTGTAATAAAAACAACGCGGCAGAATCACATGTTCTTTGAAGTAAATACATATACAATAATTCACGCATTAATTGGGTTATAATTTCTTAGCTATGAGATAGAATTAAATAAATACACTAATATTAGTACTCACAATGAAAATCTAAAACAGAAATTTCTTCAAATTTGTTTTGATAACGAAAATATCGATATTAAATAAACATAATTTACCCTACATTATTAAGTTTGAGGTCTGTTTTTACAATATTTTTTCATGCCTGCATTGCTCACGCAAGTCCGTGCTGTATAAGAAACGCATGTTGCAGCGTCATAACCACACGGTTTTACGCAAACGATACTACAATGAGGGAACAAGACATAACAAGGACTAGTGGAGACCTCTATACCCACTAGTTTTCTGATGTCTTCCCTATTTCTTGGCTTAGACGTTCTCATGGGGCTCTGGGTTTAACGGCTGAAATGCAGAGGTTCTTAGTCTCAGGATTCTTCCGTAATTGCAAGTCAACATTGGTGCCTCGTATTCGCTTTTCGAATAAGGTAATTAGATGCAGGATTTCCAAGCTTGTTCGCGTAGATTCCAGTTGATGCTTGGCAAAGAATATAAGCATAATGAGGAACTGACATCAATATCTTTTTAGAAGGCTATTGTTTGAGCAAATCCTTCAGCACTAAATAAATAAATATTATATTAAAGTCTTATTAGAATCCGTTAAGCAAGAAACACCTTCACATTAATAGGGAATTCCTTGTGGGTTTTACTTAGTCGCCATTGGACATACACAGGGTTTCAATCCATATATCTTAACTGATTAAATGGTTTTAAAATTTTACATATTATTATTGAGATATAATTTCACATCCGCCGTGAAATTCTACATATAAACGTACCATAGGTTGTTTGGTTATAGTTACCAATAGTTGGCTATTGGTACATATATTACTCGAGTAAGAAACATTATATTTCTCGAGTAAGAAACACATGAATAAGCAAACTTGCGGCGCATAATTACACTGGTAGGCCTAAAATAATTATAATCTGCACTAAGATAAAATATTTCATATAATTAGACGCTTCTGTACTGATAATATCTTGTTTTTTTTTTTATAATATCCATCTTGGTTTGGACATGGGTCGATTTTTCATAGAAAATCTGAGGGGACCTGAGTCAGTATAGGTAAGATATAACGTGACTGACTTGCGAAAATATGTCACAGAAATTAGAGCACAAGACATGTCATAGATAAACCAATGAAATTAAAGAACATTTTTGTCACAGAACTATAGAACAGTGATCTCTCTGTTATTGTATATGTCATAGATATAAACTAGTGGAATTAAATTTTTCGCCAAGGAGCTAAAGACATTAATGTCTCTGTTTCTCTTTGGAAGTAATGTTTAACACAGAGCTGTAGGACAGCATACGTCATTGATATAATATAATGAAATTAAAAAGCTTTTCTTTTTTTTTTCTTTTTTTTTTTTCGCCTCGGAGCTATAAGAAAGTAAACTCTCTGTTTCTCTTTCAAAGCATTCAGATCCAAAAACGAAAACTTAGCTAGCTCACAGAAGTTTCTATTCAACCTTTAAGTATTGCTTTGACTGGCCCTGATTGGCATAAGAATACTAATTTCTTACACTTGAAGGACTGAGAAATATTCCTTCCTACGATCGTTTACACAAAAAAAATTACAAAAAACAATCATGGGCCTTGAGTTCCTCCCCAGGCTTCCCACAAGACGTGGTCCAACACCATTTGTCGTTCTCAGTAGACCACGAGCTTTCTACCTTTGGTTATTTTCTGTTCCAACCTTTCTATTATCCTTTGAAAGGGCATAGAAATAACACTTAACAAAAATAAGACATCTAAAACTTAATCAAATCCTTAGTAACATAGACTAATTTAGTCCAAGGTGCGCAAAGTATAGCAATCAAGGATGCTTGTTGTAACAAAACATTGAACGTAGATTTAATTAAACTGAAGTACTAAGGTATGTCTTATGTCTAGCTACAAAAATAAAACCTACATATTCTCATCCTCTCTCGCTCTTAAATAAATGGAACAACATAAAAAAAAAATTGACATTTTCAAATAAGCAGTTTTTAAGAACAATAGACAGACTTTTGACGACCTTTCTTAATTGTGTTGAATGGTATCTGTTTATAAGAAAAGCATTAAGTTAAGTCTGATATTTGCCATCATTACAAATAACCCATAAAATTAATAAGCACAAATAACGCGGATATTTATCCACTAGGGGACCTAACGTGTGCGAGGGGAGTCGACCCCAGCAATACAAATGACACTCGACCAAAAAAAATATATTCATATATTTTTAATTATTCTTTGTAAACAAGCATGAACACTGGCTTGTTTTACATCTACATGGCTCTAAAGCAGCCATGGTTTGAAATTCAAATTTTCCTGTTCACTCATTTTGCGGAGCTACTTCAGAATTTGAATTTTGTCTAACACCATTATTCAGATGAAGGTCATCTGTGTAGGTAAAGGAGACCCTTTTAAGACCTATCCCTATGCCTCAATTTTCTGTGATTAACGGTTTCTTTCGCCGAATTTCTCGCCTTATGCAGAGTTCCAGTCACAGCTGGGTAACAACTCTTCTTTTTTTGCTTCCTTCGGCAACTTTTGCTAAGCTTTCTAGCATGTGTGCTTATGCCGCTGCCGCCAATGTTCGTTGTGCCAGCTACCGCTGGCACCACTTATTGGGGTGTATGTGCAGGGTCACTACTTTTAAAGGCAAAAAATGACGCAAAAGGCTATGCCACTTACTCGAATGACGCAAAAAGATTGCTATGCCACTTACTCGAATGGGAGAACCCCTTGTCGGCCCTAATGTTAGTGAGATTCCCGCTCTTACCCCAACGGTTCTGCAAATATCGGGTTTGGTACTACCCTATTTACAGTATACCCTGTCTCAGGGTATGGTAACGCGATCGAGTGGTCAAATGGCCACTTTCTAAAGCCAAACGTACCCGCCTTGGGTTACGGCTAGAAAATTTCTACTCTCTCCTTGGAGGTAATAACCCTCCCTGTCAATATAATAATGACGGCGCCTTGTAGCTCTATTCCTACCCTGCCCGGGTTACGGAAAATACTACACAGTTTGTAGAAAATACCTTACTTGTATTCTTCCAAAAGGGTCACTAATGTAATTAAAGAAACGAAAATAGGTCATTTATCTGAAAGGAAAAGAAACAGGGGTGGAATATAACAGACCCCATTTGCTACTATTATGCCTAAAATTCTTCTGTTTCTACCAACGTTTCATCGGTCCAGCTAGATTTTGTTTTTCTTTCCGTATTATCTTTTATTTAATTCTTTCAATTCACGGTACAAATACTTTATTATTTAGTAATATACGGCACTACTACATTGCATTTATTATTAACACTAAAAAAATTACTAATTATACACTTGCTTCTACTTGTTAAAAACTGAATACTATTTTTTTTTTTTTTTCATTTTACAATTTTTTATTGAGCCTTTTCTCTGTTTTTTCTATTGTACCCAACTCTTTGAGGGGATACAAATTTATTTCTAATAGCCAAAGTTCAAGCAAAGCTGCTCGAAGTTTTGCTAATGTGAAACTTCGCATTAGCGAAGTTTCGCGAGCGCCGCTAAAAGCGAAGCCCATTTACCTTCCTCCTTTGACAAAGCCATTTCTGTTACAATATACAATATTTCAATATTTTTTTTTTGCGTTTATATCAACTTAAAACAAATTTATTATTTTACTTAACCTATTTTGGGGAGGCTATTATCTCCTATGAGATATAAGGGGTTTCCTATCGTAGCCTAGCGGTTATAGGCCTAATCACTTTATTTATATGTCTGTATCTCTCCGACAATTAAATTTAAGTTACAAAGTTTAAATGGCCTAACTAGTTCGCAGTTTTCCTCCAATTTCCGACACGCGCCATTTGTACCATTGAAGTTGTATTTGTAGTAATAGAAAAGATTTGCTCGTGGCGATAGAGATTTCTCCTATAGCGCCACTTATAGCGATGGAGATTGTGTCAACTAGGCTAGCACCGCTCTCAAGTAATGAGAGAAAATTGAATATGTAGACATACAAATGTGGCTTCTTCTTTCTTGAGCTATCTGGAGATCAGATTCCTTTGGGAGCATTTACCATGGAGACTGGCGAACTAGTTACCTATTATCGGACTAGACTCAGACATATAAGAGAAACAAACACATATAAAAAGACAATAGATTTATTGAACTTACATGCTTAGTTGTACAGCAACGGGTCACTTCAATGACAATAAAAATGGTGTCCGAGATTATTTGCGGTACTAATCGCTTCAAATCTGGATAGAGATTCAAATTAAAAAGGCACATTTGCCCCACTCCCAAACGCAGTTCTTTCGTCCTGCGCTCTAGGGACTGTCTGCCATTGGCTTACGTGGCCCAAGGACGCGCACCCTCGTCCAATAATACGTCTTAAATATTTTTGATGATTTAGGCGTTCACACGGTTCTTTGCCTTTTAAACTTCCTTGGAAATTTTATGCATTGCATTTTCTTGCTACAATTATCTTAGCGAAATTCGAACGACTAGCGCCGTTGTCTGACTGAAGCTAGAAATGCAATTTCTCTTTTCGCTGATTAAGGACTTTTCATTTTTGCAACTAGATTTAGCTTAATTATAAGAAATCGGAATTATCAGATTCACGACTGAATCCTTTAGAAAGGAACTTTATTTTGGTATTTTAAATACATCGTGTTTTACTCCCGGTACATATCACCCTTCCCGTCAATTAATGACGTCCCGTCATTAGTTACTGCCCATCAGGAGTTTTAAAATTTTTCAATTATTTTTCTTATTTTATTCTACATCCTTATCTAAAATTCATCTACCGGACTAAGATTATTTTTGGTTCTAGGTTAGCTACTATACTAAAGATTTTTTTTTTTTCTATATCTAACACTGATTACTTTTACTTTTCCAATAAGGTTGGGACTATTCTACTTTTACATTAGTTCTCTTTTTTTTTGATTTTGCTGTCTATATGACGTACTACATACTATCTACACAACGTTAAATGAATAACATAATAATATTACACCTAATTCTACTTGTGGTACATACATAAATGATTTATAACGTACAATATTTGGTTCAACATATTCACAGATGACATTAAAACACTTTCACTATTTAGATTTTTGCATTGTCAAAGCTGTTAGGAAGTAACACATGTAGCTTCACATCTATTCATCACCTTTCGTGTCCTTAGTGTACTACACCCTTCTGTTGTAAATTACTGTCCTTCACTCCTTTTGTCGTGGCAAAATTTTCGAAGCACGTACGTTATGGTTTCTTCATGGAACAGTTCGAGTCTAGTTGTCTTTACACGGTATGTTTTCCCTAATAGTCAACTGGGAAATGACCGTTAAATATCGTTCTAATAGTCAACTGGGAAATGATTCTTCCCACTAAAGGTGTTGGTGTTTTTCTTCTTAGCATATCATTTTTAGGATTTTTGAGGCACCTAGAGAATGTATTCTCCAGTAAAATTGTTCATTTGTGCCTTTTGAAACGGGTTGCCGTCATATTATAGTGACTCTCTTAATATATTGTCTTTAAATTCAACTTCGAACCTCTTCAGCTATCATCTAACTTCAAATATCGTTAAATATCGTTTATCTTGTACTGCTCGATGGTGTTCTCAGAGTTAAACTTCAAATTTTCTTTAATTTTGTCTTCAAATATCCTCAAATGACTTTAAGTGTCATTTAACTTCAAATATCGTCTATCGTGTGCTGATTGATGGAGTTCTCAGAATTAAACTTCAAATTGTCTTTAATTTCATCTTCAAATATCTTCAAATGTCTTTAAGTATCTTTTAACTTCGAATATCGTTTATCATGTGCTGATTGATGGAGTTCTCAGAATTAAACTTCAAATTGTCTTTAATTTCATCTTCAAATATCTTCAAATGTCTTTAAGTATCATTTAACTTTAAATATTGTTTAATATCGTTTAGCTTCAAGTATCATCACTATACTGTCAAATTATTATGGGGTCCATAGTGAGTATCAACAGCGATATCTACGTATTTATATCTTGTATTGGCCGATGGGTTTCTCAGCGTTTATGCGATTATATAGTTCGTTAAAGCACTTGATACTGAGGTTCAAATATAGTGTTACCTGATACATAATATGGTTCATAGTCGAAGAAACGACGATCGAAGGTAACTGTTGTTTTCGTAGACGAAGTTTGGATGAAACTTGCCTGGAGTTATGGTGAGTACTCTTCGTTGGTTGAGATATGATGAAACTAGATGTTACTGGGTCGTATCTGTACTGAGCGGCTTGTTGTAATACTCAATGACCAAAGTGTCCATTTACTTTCCTGTAATAAAAACAACGCGGCAGAATCACATGTTCTTTGAAGTAAATACATATACAATAATTCACGCATTAATTGGGTTATAATTTCTTAGCTATGAGATAGAATTAAATAAATACACTAATATTAGTACTCACAATGAAAATCTAAAACAGAAATTTCTTCAAATTTGTTTTGATAACGAAAATATCGATATTAAATAAACATAATTTACCCTACATTATTAAGTTTGAGGTCTGTTTTTACAATATTTTTTCATGCCTGCATTGCTCACGCAAGTCCGTGCTGTATAAGAAACGCATGTTGCAGCGTCATAACCACACGGTTTTACGCAAACGATACTACAATGAGGGAACAAGACATAACAAGGACTAGTGGAGACCTCTATACCCACTAGTTTTCTGATGTCTTCCCTATTTCTTGGCTTAGACGTTCTCATGGGGCTCTGGGTTTAACGGCTGAAATGCAGAGGTTCTTAGTCTCAGGATTCTTCCGTAATTGCAAGTCAACATTGGTGCCTCGTATTCGCTTTTCGAATAAGGTAATTAGATGCAGGATTTCCAAGCTTGTTCGCGTAGATTCCAGTTGATGCTTGGCAAAGAATATAAGCATAATGAGGAACTGACATCAATATCTTTTTAGAAGGCTATTGTTTGAGCAAATCCTTCAGCACTAAATAAATAAATATTATATTAAAGTCTTATTAGAATCCGTTAAGCGAGAAACACCTTCACATTAATAGGGAATTCCTTGTGGGTTTTACTTAGTCGCCATTGGACATACACAGGGTTTCAATCCATATATCTTAACTGATTAAATGGTTTTAAAATTTTACATATTATTATTGAGATATAATTTCACATCCGCCGTGAAATTCTACATATAAACGTACCATAGGTTGTTTGGTTATAGTTACCAATAGTTGGCTATTGGTACATATATTACTCGAGTAAGAAACATTATATTTCTCGAGTAAGAAACACATGAATAAGCAAACTTGCGGCGCATAATTACACTGGTAGGCCTAAAATAATTATAATCTGCACTAAGATAAAATATTTCATATAATTAGACGCTTCTGTACTGATAATATCTTGTTTTTTTTTGATAATATCCATCTTGGTTTGGACATGGGTCGATTTTTCATAGAAAATCTGAGGGGACCTGAGTCAGTATAGGTAAGATATAACGTGACTGACTTGCGAAAATATGTCACAGAAATTAGAGCACAAGACATGTCATAGATAAACCAATGAAATTAAAGAACATTTTTGTCACAGAACTATAGAACAGTGATCTCTCTGTTATTGTATATGTCATAGATATAAACTAGTGGAATTAAATTTTTCTGCCAAGGAGCTAAAGACATTAATGTCTCTGTTTCTCTTTGGAAGTAATGTTTAACACAGAGCTGTAGGACAGCATACGTCATTGATATAATATAATGAAATTAAAAAGCTTTTCTTTTTTTTTTCTTTTTTTTTCGCCTCGGAGCTATAAGAAAGTAAACTCTCTGTTTCTCTTTCAAAGCATTCAGATCCAAAAACGAAAACTTAGCTAGCTCACAGAAGTTTCTATTCAACCTTTAAGTATTGCTTTGACTGGCCCTGATTGGCATAAGAATACTAATTTCTTACACTTGAAGGACTGAGAAATATTCCTTCCTACGATCGTTTACACAAAAAAAATTACAAAAAACAATCATGGGCCTTGAGTTCCTCCCCAGGCTTCCCACAAGACGTGGTCCAACACCATTTGTCGTTCTCAGTAGACCACGAGCTTTCTACCTTTGGTTATTTTCTGTTCCAACCTTTCTATTATCCTTTGAAAGGGCATAGAAATAACACTTAACAAAAATAAGACATCTAAAACTTAATCAAATCCTTAGTAACATAGACTAATTTAGTCCAAGGTGCGCAAAGTATAGCAATCAAGGATGCTTGTTGTAACAAAACATTGAACGTAGATTTAATTAAACTGAAGTACTAAGGTATGTCTTATGTCTAGCTACAAAAATAAAACCTACATATTCTCATCCTCTCTCGCTCTTAAATAAATGGAACAACATAAAAAAAAATTGACATTTTCAAATAAGCAGTTTTTAAGAACAATAGACAGACTTTTGACGACCTTTCTTAATTGTGTTGAATGGTATCTGTTTATAAGAAAAGCATTAAGTTAAGTCTGATATTTGCCATCATTACAAATAACCCATAAAATTAATAAGCACAAATAACGCGGATATTTATCCACTAGGGGACCTAACGTGTGCGAGGGGAGTCGACCCCAGCAATACAAATGACACTCGACCAAAAAAAATATATTCATATATTTTTAATTATTCTTTGTAAACAAGCATGAACACTGGCTTGTTTTACATCTACATGGCTCTAAAGCAGCCATGGTTTGAAATTCAAATTTTCCTGTTCACTCATTTTGCGGAGCTACTTCAGAATTTGAATTTTGTCTAACACCATTATTCAGATGAAGGTCATCTGTGTAGGTAAAGGAGACCCTTTTAAGACCTATCCCTATGCCTCAATTTTCTGTGATTAACGGTTTCTTTCGCCGAATTTCTCGCCTTATGCAGAGTTCCAGTCACAGCTGGGTAACAACTCTTCTTTTTTTGCTTCCTTCGGCGACTTTTGCTAAGCTTTCTAGCATGTGTGCTTATGCCGCTGCCGCCAATTTGCCACTTTTGGGG
Organism: Artemia sinica; assembly: GCA_027921565.1. Taxonomy (NCBI): domain Eukaryota; kingdom Metazoa; phylum Arthropoda; class Branchiopoda; order Anostraca; family Artemiidae; genus Artemia; species Artemia sinica. Next base: position 490,907 of record JAPEVW010000111.1, on the reverse strand, counting down.
TTGAAATATGTATTCAGGTTTGGAGGGTAGCAACAGCTAATTCATTTTTATTTGAAGTCATATGCTCAATAAATTTACCAGCTTTATTTGCTGGTTTATTCCCCCACAAAAGGCTGTGGGCATTGAAATCACCACAAATAATGATATTTTTTAACATATTAGAATTATTTATATAATTAAAGAAATCCTTGGCATCTGTAGTTTGGCCATTAAGGTTATAAAAGCTTATTATGTAGGTTTTTAAATTATTCAGCCAAACACTTATACTAATTACATCAACATCATTTTCAAAATCTGGAAAATTGATGCCACAAAATTTTATATTATTATTAACTCATAAAGCTACACCACCTCCTTTTCTCTCTAAAGATCTATCCTTTCTCAGGATAGTATATCCCAGAGACTTAATTTGTTGATTTTGGGTTAAATGAGTTTCCTGGAGGCAAGCAATATTAATGGAATTATTATTCATAAATGATATTAGTTCCATTAGCTTATTTTCTGTGAGTGATCTTACATTCCATTGGAGTATTGATAAATGTTGTGTTGTTGATTTATTCTTCATATGACTGTGTATCAATGTTCAGCTTTGTTAAAAAAAAGCAAGATCTTTTTTTACTTGAATGAGCATGTCATCTGGGATGTAGATTTTTGCCAATTCTGCAATAATTTTGGTTTTCATGTAGTTGATGTATGTTCATGGCCTGAACTGCATTACAGTTTAGAATGAATAAGCATATATTTGGGGATTGCATTTTAGGTAGTGCATCCTGTTTCTTGGTTAAGGGATTGATTCCTGGTAGTGTTTCTTGTTTGTTTCTTCTTGGGAGGGAGGGCCAGGCTGGCCTCATCTCACCGGAAAAGGAGGCTTGTTGGCTTGGTGATTCCTTCTGATAGGGATTTGAGCTAGGGGGCTTAGAAGATGGTGTTTTATATGGGGTGCTTGATGCATTGGGGGCATTTGACTTGGGGATTTTGGTTGGTTTCATTACAGGCTTTATTTGGTATTGTTGGGCAGCATTTGCTTCCATTGCTGCAAAGGGGTATGGGATGGCCTTCTCTGTTGATATTTGGAGTGTTAGAGCTCTTTTCTTGTATGCAGGGCACAATGATTTATTTGTAGATTCATGTGGGCCTTTGCAATTGAGGAATGTAGGCTGAGTGTTGTTGCAAGTTGTCAGCTCTTTAGGATGGAAAGATTTACAATTACTACACTCTTGGAGAATTTCATTGCATTTGTTTGTCGTGTGTCCCAGTTTGAAACACTTCTGACACTGAATAGGCTTAGGTTTGTATTCCTTGTGTGGTTTGATTTGCCCAAATAGGAATAATTTTTCTGGGATATCAATTTTATCCTTTAGTGTGACTAAGAAGGATCTGCTAGTTTTTATGCCATTAGAGTTAGGTTTTCCAAGTTGGGTAACATCCTCAACTGGGATTGTGTTTCCAGCCCTATCTGAGAGGCCTTCTTTTAAGTCCTGAGTAGATATCTCTGGGGGAACATTATAAACTACTATTTTTGTTGGTGATTGTTTTGGGTTCCAATTAGATGCAATAATTGGGGTATTCAGAAGGGATTTAAGGTTAATTATTGTATCTGCTGATTTCTGATCTTCTACAGCTATTAGCAGAGATCCATCACGGTTAATGTTAAGAGAGAACATTGATTTTAGCAATTTAAAAATTGCAACTCTTATTGCAATGATCATTTTTATTTCAAAGGGGGTAGTGGGAGTAATTTTAAGGTAAATTCCTAAGTTTTTGGAGGGAGAATCTTGGGCAGGGAGAGGGGAAATGCTTTTAATTGGGGAGATTTTTTTCCTTTTTTTAGAACTTCTAGAGAGGACCTCTTGATACCCATTATCATCGTTTATGGTTACATTAGCCCCTACACTTATCATTGTCCTATTCTCCGAATTGGAGCTATCATTAGAACTTTGATATAGGGTGCTTGACCAGCCAGGATGGGTATCTTTCACTATGACACTTTTACTGGAATTTGATTTGGGATCTGGGGGGACTTTTTTTTTGGAGGACTTCTAATCATTGCCTATTGGAAAAAGCTTTAAAACACAAAAATAAAACTAAAAACAAGAAGGGAAAATAGATGATATCAAGCCGTCTGCACTCTACTGTGGGGAGGATAAACACCACAGTATAGCCCTGAGGATGACTTGAGCAGAATTGGTTTGGTACAAATGCTGATTAGAAGAGATAATAATCACAAGAAAATATATTTCGATTTTCTTATAAGGTTGCTGTTGTGTTCAATTGCTGTTGTGCTGTGTTCTGAATCCACGTTTACAGTTCTTGATTTTCTTGTTTTATTTCCTCTTGCTGGTTTGTTGGATGCCAATTATGATTCTTATTCCGTGACATTCACTTTAAGCCAAATACTTGCAAATTCTTTTGGCAGCAATTTACCGATTATAATTTGAAAGTTAGCAGATTGTTTTCTTTAATTTGCAGAGAAACATAATTCTAACAGCTTTTGAATCACTTACTATAGTATGTACAGAAAGCAGCGAAATTTGACTAAAAGAGTGATATGGTACCAGCCGAACTTTGTCCTTAAACTGCTAAAGAAAGGTGCTCTATATACTTGAATTACCCACAAGTTGCTTTAGCTGTTATTATTTTATGCTTCCAACTTTTCATCCAAAAATCTTATGGGTTAATATGGCACACCAGCATTGCCAATAGAAGTTTTACACCCTATTCAATATTCATATATCGGACCTAGTACGGATATTGAATTCGAACCATAAATGTCGATATCGAGAACAGTAAATTCAAAAGGTCTAAACCCCCTAATTTATATTTAGGTGTCTTAATTTGAGCCAGTGCAAAAATATTGAAAGGATCTTGGGGTGTTACTTCGCTACTGTACTCTGGAGGGACTTGTAAAGACTGAAATTTAAAGAAAATTCCCTTGCCGAAATTCATCCATGCAAAATATCGCCCTCTCAATAGAAAATTCCACTTCAGAAAATCATAGTAAGTCCCTTCCCCTGCAGAAAACTTCCCCTATGTATTAATAAACATTGGAATTTTTAACTTAACTATTTAAAAAATTATACCTAGAGAATTCCCCCTCCTCAGAAGAATAATTCTCCCCAAGGAAATTTCAGCCTCCCCCCCCCGATATTTTTCGTAATGAAATAGACTGAAATAGATCCCTATTTATAGACTGAAATACAGTCTATAAATAGAGTCACTATATCAAAAGGTGAATAAACGTTATTACTATTTCAATCAAGACAAAAGCATCTCCTGGTGTTCTAAGCCAACTCCTTTTTTCCTATCTGTAGAGGACTTTACTTAACGAGGTTGCCATGAAATTAATGTCCATGCCCGCCATCAGTCTCCCTTGAAAGGATGTGTTTTCCGAGGTTGGACGGTTGATAAAACAACTTGTAGTAAGAACCTGTAAATGAACAGTGACTCGGATCAATAGTAACCGAAACTGAAAAAAACGACTTTTATAAAAATAGATGCATTGGAAGAATTGGATTTTTTTCTCAAATAAAAAAGGTTAATCAAGTTTATGTCATCTTTCAAAAGAAAAGAATCTGAGAAGATTTTCCTCATTGTGTACCATTGAAGAATTGTTTGTAGTAATAGAAAAGATTTGCTCGTGGCGATAGAGATTTCTCCTATAGCGCCACTTATAGCGATGGAGATTGTGTCAACTAGGCTAGCACCGCTCTCAAGTAATGAGAGAAAATTGAATATGTAGACATACAAATGTGGCTTCTTCTTTCTTGAGCTATCTGGAGATCAGATTCCTTTGGGAGCATTTACCATGGAGACTGGCGAACTAGTTACCTATTATCGGACTAGACTCAGACATATAAGAGAAACAAACACATATAAAAAGACAATAGATTTATTGAACTTACATGCTTAGTTGTACAGCAACGGGTCACTTCAATGACAATAAAAATGGTGTCCGAGATTATTTGCGGTACTAATCGCTTCAAATCTGGATAGAGATTCAAATTAAAAAGGCACATTTGCCCCACTCCCAAACGCAGTTCTTTCGTCCTGCGCTCTAGGGACTGTCTGCCATTGGCTTACGTGGCCCAAGGACGCGCACCCTCGTCCAATAATACGTCTTAAATATTTTTGATGATTTAGGCGTTCACACGGTTCTTTGCCTTTTAAACTTCCTTGGAAATTTTATGCATTGCATTTTCTTGCTACAATTATCTTAGCGAAATTCGAACGACTAGCGCCGTTGTCTGAATGAAGCTAGAAATGCAATTTCTCTTTTCGCTGATTAAGGACTTTTCATTTTTGCAACTAGATTTAGCTTAATTATAAGAAATCGGAATTATCAGATTCACGACTGAATCCTTTAGAAAGGAACTTTATTTTGGTATTTTAAATACATCGTGTTTTACTCCCGGTACATATCACCCTTCCCGTCAATTAATGACGTCCCGTCATTAGTTACTGCCCATCAGGAGTTTTAAAATTTTTCAATTATTTTTCTTATTTTATTCTACATCCTTATCTAAAATTCATCTACCGGACTAAGATTATTTTTGGTTCTAGGTTAGCTACTATACTAAAGATTTTTTTTTTTTCTATATCTAACACTGATTACTTTTACTTTTCCAATAAGGTTGGGACTATTCTACTTTTACATTAGTTCTCTTTTTTTTGATTTTGCTGTCTATATGACGTACTACATACTATCTACACAACGTTAAATGAATAACATAATAATATTACACCTAATTCTACTTGTGGTACATACATAAATGATTTATAACGTACAATATTTGGTTCAACATATTCACAGATGACATTAAAACACTTTCACTATTTAGATTTTTGCATTGTCAAAGCTGTTAGGAAGTAACACATGTAGCTTCACATCTGTTCATCACCTTTCGTGTCCTTAGTGTACTACACCCTTCTGTTGTAAATTACTGTCCTTCACTCCTTTTGTCGTGGCAAAATTTTCGAAGCACGTACGTTATGGTTTCTTCATGGAACAGTTCGAGTCTAGTTGTCTTTACACGGTATGTTTTCCCTAATAGTCAACTGGGAAATGACCGTTAAATATCGTTCTAATAGTCAACTGGGAAATGATTCTTCCCACTAAAGGTGTTGGTGTTTTTCTTCTTAGCATATCATTTTTAGGATTTTTGAGGCACCTAGAGAATGTATTCTCCAGTAAAATTGTTCATTTGTGCCTTTTGAAACGGGTTGCCGTCATATTATAGTGACTCTCTTAATATATTGTCTTTAAATTCAACTTCGAACCTCTTCAGCTATCATCTAACTTCAAATATCGTTAAATATCGTTTATCTTGTACTGCTCGATGGTGTTCTCAGAGTTAAACTTCAAATTTTCTTTAATTTTGTCTTCAAATATCCTCAAATGTCTTTAAGTGTCATTTAACTTCAAATATCGTCTATCGTGTGCTGATTGATGGAGTTCTCAGAATTAAACTTCAAATTGTCTTTAATTTCATCTTCAAATATCTTCAAATGTCTTTAAGTATCTTTTAACTTCGAATATCGTTTATCATGTGCTGATTGATGGAGTTCTCAGAATTAAACTTCAAATTGTCTTTAATTTCATCTTCAAATATCTTCAAATGTCTTTAAGTATCATTTAACTTTAAATATTGTTTAATATCGTTTAGCTTCAAGTATCATCACTATACTGTCAAATTATTATGGGGTCCATAGTGAGTATCAACAGCGATATCTACGTATTTATATCTTGTATTGGCCGATGGGTTTCTCAGCGTTTATGCGATTATATAGTTCGTTAAAGCACTTGATACTGAGGTTCAAATATAGTGTTACCTGATACATAATATGGTTCATAGTCGAAGAAACGACGATCGAAGGTAACTGTTGTTTTCGTAGACGAAGTTTGGATGAAACTTGCCTGGAGTTATGGTGAGTACTCTTCGTTGGTTGAGATATGATGAAACTAGATGTTACTGGGTCGTATCTGTACTGAGCGGCTTGTTGTAATACTCAATGACCAAAGTGTCCATTTACTTTCCTGTAATAAAAACAACGCGGCAGAATCACATGTTCTTTGAAGTAAATACATATACAATAATTCACGCATTAATTGGGTTATAATTTCTTAGCTATGAGATAGAATTAAATAAATACACTAATATTAGTACTCACAATGAAAATCTAAAACAGAAATTTCTTCAAATTTGTTTTGATAACGAAAATATCGATATTAAATAAACATAATTTACCCTACATTATTAAGTTTGAGGTCTGTTTTTACAATATTTTTTCATGCCTGCATTGCTCACGCAAGTCCGTGCTGTATAAGAAACGCATGTTGCAGCGTCATAACCACACGGTTTTACGCAAACGATACTACAATGAGGGAACAAGACATAACAAGGACTAGTGGAGACCTCTATACCCACTAGTTTTCTGATGTCTTCCCTATTTCTTGGCTTAGACGTTCTCATGGGGCTCTGGGTTTAACGGCTGAAATGCAGAGGTTCTTAGTCTCAGGATTCTTCCGTAATTGCAAGTCAACATTGGTGCCTCGTATTCGCTTTTCGAATAAGGTAATTAGATGCAGGATTTCCAAGCTTGTTCGCGTAGATTCCAGTTGATGCTTGGCAAAGAATATAAGCATAATGAGGAACTGACATCAATATCTTTTTAGAAGGCTATTGTTTGAGCAAATCCTTCAGCACTAAATAAATAAATATTATATTAAAGTCTTATTAGAATCCGTTAAGCAAGAAACACCTTCACATTAATAGGGAATTCCTTGTGGGTTTTACTTAGTCGCCATTGGACATACACAGGGTTTCAATCCATATATCTTAACTGATTAAATGGTTTTAAAATTTTACATATTATTATTGAGATATAATTTCACATCCGCCGTGAAATTCTACATATAAACGTACCATAGGTTGTTTGGTTATAGTTACCAATAGTTGGCTATTGGTACATATATTACTCGAGTAAGAAACATTATATTTCTCGAGTAAGAAACACATGAATAAGCAAACTTGCGGCGCATAATTACACTGGTAGGCCTAAAATAATTATAATCTGCACTAAGATAAAATATTTCATATAATTAGACGCTTCTGTACTGATAATATCTTGTTTTTTTTTTTATAATATCCATCTTGGTTTGGACATGGGTCGATTTTTCATAGAAAATCTGAGGGGACCTGAGTCAGTATAGGTAAGATATAACGTGACTGACTTGCGAAAATATGTCACAGAAATTAGAGCACAAGACATGTCATAGATAAACCAATGAAATTAAAGAACATTTTTGTCACAGAACTATAGAACAGTGATCTCTCTGTTATTGTATATGTCATAGATATAAACTAGTGGAATTAAATTTTTCGCCAAGGAGCTAAAGACATTAATGTCTCTGTTTCTCTTTGGAAGTAATGTTTAACACAGAGCTGTAGGACAGCATACGTCATTGATATAATATAATGAAATTAAAAAGCTTTTCTTTTTTTTTTCTTTTTTTTTTTCGCCTCGGAGCTATAAGAAAGTAAACTCTCTGTTTCTCTTTCAAAGCATTCAGATCCAAAAACGAAAACTTAGCTAGCTCACAGAAGTTTCTATTCAACCTTTAAGTATTGCTTTGACTGGCCCTGATTGGCATAAGAATACTAATTTCTTACACTTGAAGGACTGAGAAATATTCCTTCCTACGATCGTTTACACAAAAAAAATTACAAAAAACAATCATGGGCCTTGAGTTCCTCCCCAGGCTTCCCACAAGACGTGGTCCAACACCATTTGTCGTTCTCAGTAGACCACGAGCTTTCTACCTTTGGTTATTTTCTGTTCCAACCTTTCTATTATCCTTTGAAAGGGCATAGAAATAACACTTAACAAAAATAAGACATCTAAAACTTAATCAAATCCTTAGTAACATAGACTAATTTAGTCCAAGGTGCGCAAAGTATAGCAATCAAGGATGCTTGTTGTAACAAAACATTGAACGTAGATTTAATTAAACTGAAGTACTAAGGTATGTCTTATGTCTAGCTACAAAAATAAAACCTACATATTCTCATCCTCTCTCGCTCTTAAATAAATGGAACAACATAAAAAAAAAATTGACATTTTCAAATAAGCAGTTTTTAAGAACAATAGACAGACTTTTGACGACCTTTCTTAATTGTGTTGAATGGTATCTGTTTATAAGAAAAGCATTAAGTTAAGTCTGATATTTGCCATCATTACAAATAACCCATAAAATTAATAAGCACAAATAACGCGGATATTTATCCACTAGGGGACCTAACGTGTGCGAGGGGAGTCGACCCCAGCAATACAAATGACACTCGACCAAAAAAAATATATTCATATATTTTTAATTATTCTTTGTAAACAAGCATGAACACTGGCTTGTTTTACATCTACATGGCTCTAAAGCAGCCATGGTTTGAAATTCAAATTTTCCTGTTCACTCATTTTGCGGAGCTACTTCAGAATTTGAATTTTGTCTAACACCATTATTCAGATGAAGGTCATCTGTGTAGGTAAAGGAGACCCTTTTAAGACCTATCCCTATGCCTCAATTTTCTGTGATTAACGGTTTCTTTCGCCGAATTTCTCGCCTTATGCAGAGTTCCAGTCACAGCTGGGTAACAACTCTTCTTTTTTTGCTTCCTTCGGCAACTTTTGCTAAGCTTTCTAGCATGTGTGCTTATGCCGCTGCCGCCAATGTTCGTTGTGCCAGCTACCGCTGGCACCACTTATTGGGGTGTATGTGCAGGGTCACTACTTTTAAAGGCAAAAAATGACGCAAAAGGCTATGCCACTTACTCGAATGACGCAAAAAGATTGCTATGCCACTTACTCGAATGGGAGAACCCCTTGTCGGCCCTAATGTTAGTGAGATTCCCGCTCTTACCCCAACGGTTCTGCAAATATCGGGTTTGGTACTACCCTATTTACAGTATACCCTGTCTCAGGGTATGGTAACGCGATCGAGTGGTCAAATGGCCACTTTCTAAAGCCAAACGTACCCGCCTTGGGTTACGGCTAGAAAATTTCTACTCTCTCCTTGGAGGTAATAACCCTCCCTGTCAATATAATAATGACGGCGCCTTGTAGCTCTATTCCTACCCTGCCCGGGTTACGGAAAATACTACACAGTTTGTAGAAAATACCTTACTTGTATTCTTCCAAAAGGGTCACTAATGTAATTAAAGAAACGAAAATAGGTCATTTATCTGAAAGGAAAAGAAACAGGGGTGGAATATAACAGACCCCATTTGCTACTATTATGCCTAAAATTCTTCTGTTTCTACCAACGTTTCATCGGTCCAGCTAGATTTTGTTTTTCTTTCCGTATTATCTTTTATTTAATTCTTTCAATTCACGGTACAAATACTTTATTATTTAGTAATATACGGCACTACTACATTGCATTTATTATTAACACTAAAAAAATTACTAATTATACACTTGCTTCTACTTGTTAAAAACTGAATACTATTTTTTTTTTTTTTTCATTTTACAATTTTTTATTGAGCCTTTTCTCTGTTTTTTCTATTGTACCCAACTCTTTGAGGGGATACAAATTTATTTCTAATAGCCAAAGTTCAAGCAAAGCTGCTCGAAGTTTTGCTAATGTGAAACTTCGCATTAGCGAAGTTTCGCGAGCGCCGCTAAAAGCGAAGCCCATTTACCTTCCTCCTTTGACAAAGCCATTTCTGTTACAATATACAATATTTCAATATTTTTTTTTTGCGTTTATATCAACTTAAAACAAATTTATTATTTTACTTAACCTATTTTGGGGAGGCTATTATCTCCTATGAGATATAAGGGGTTTCCTATCGTAGCCTAGCGGTTATAGGCCTAATCACTTTATTTATATGTCTGTATCTCTCCGACAATTAAATTTAAGTTACAAAGTTTAAATGGCCTAACTAGTTCGCAGTTTTCCTCCAATTTCCGACCGCGCCATTTGTACCATTGAAGTTGTATTTGTAGTAATAGAAAAGATTTGCTCGTGGCGATAGAGATTTCTCCTATAGCGCCACTTATAGCGATGGAGATTGTGTCAACTAGGCTAGCACCGCTCTCAAGTAATGAGAGAAAATTGAATATGTAGACATACAAATGTGGCTTCTTCTTTCTTGAGCTATCTGGAGATCAGATTCCTTTGGGAGCATTTACCATGGAGACTGGCGAACTAGTTACCTATTATCGGACTAGACTCAGACATATAAGAGAAACAAACACATATAAAAAGACAATAGATTTATTGAACTTACATGCTTAGTTGTACAGCAACGGGTCACTTCAATGACAATAAAAATGGTGTCCGAGATTATTTGCGGTACTAATCGCTTCAAATCTGGATAGAGATTCAAATTAAAAAGGCACATTTGCCCCACTCCCAAACGCAGTTCTTTCGTCCTGCGCTCTAGGGACTGTCTGCCATTGGCTTACGTGGCCCAAGGACGCGCACCCTCGTCCAATAATACGTCTTAAATATTTTTGATGATTTAGGCGTTCACACGGTTCTTTGCCTTTTAAACTTCCTTGGAAATTTTATGCATTGCATTTTCTTGCTACAATTATCTTAGCGAAATTCGAACGACTAGCGCCGTTGTCTGACTGAAGCTAGAAATGCAATTTCTCTTTTCGCTGATTAAGGGCTTTTCATTTTTGCAACTAGATTTAGCTTAATTATAAGAAATCGGAATTATCAGATTCACGACTGAATCCTTTAGAAAGGAACTTTATTTTGGTATTTTAAATACATCGTGTTTTACTCCCGGTACATATCACCCTTCCCGTCAATTAATGACGTCCCGTCATTAGTTACTGCCCATCAGGAGTTTTAAAATTTTTCAATTATTTTTCTTATTTTATTCTACATCCTTATCTAAAATTCATCTACCGGACTAAGATTATTTTTGGTTCTAGGTTAGCTACTATACTAAAGATTTTTTTTTTTTCTATATCTAACACTGATTACTTTTACTTTTCCAATAAGGTTGGGACTATTCTACTTTTACATTAGTTCTCTTTTTTTTTGATTTTGCTGTCTATATGACGTACTACATACTATCTACACAACGTTAAATGAATAACATAATAATATTACACCTAATTCTACTTGTGGTACATACATAAATGATTTATAACGTACAATATTTGGTTCAACATATTCACAGATGACATTAAAACACTTTCACTATTTAGATTTTTGCATTGTCAAAGCTGTTAGGAAGTAACACATGTAGCTTCACATCTATTCATCACCTTTCGTGTCCTTAGTGTACTACACCCTTCTGTTGTAAATTACTGTCCTTCACTCCTTTTGTCGTGGCAAAATTTTCGAAGCACGTACGTTATGGTTTCTTCATGGAACAGTTCGAGTCTAGTTGTCTTTACACGGTATGTTTTCCCTAATAGTCAACTGGGAAATGACCGTTAAATATCGTTCTAATAGTCAACTGGGAAATGATTCTTCCCACTAAAGGTGTTGGTGTTTTTCTTCTTAGCATATCATTTTTAGGATTTTTGAGGCACCTAGAGAATGTATTCTCCAGTAAAATTGTTCATTTGTGCCTTTTGAAACGGGTTGCCGTCATATTATAGTGACTCTCTTAATATATTGTCTTTAAATTCAACTTCGAACCTCTTCAGCTATCATCTAACTTCAAATATCGTTAAATATCGTTTATCTTGTACTGCTCGATGGTGTTCTCAGAGTTAAACTTCAAATTTTCTTTAATTTTGTCTTCAAATATCCTCAAATGTCTTTAAGTGTCATTTAACTTCAAATATCGTCTATCGTGTGCTGATTGATGGAGTTCTCAGAATTAAACTTCAAATTGTCTTTAATTTCATCTTCAAATATCTTCAAATGTCTTTAAGTATCTTTTAACTTCGAATATCGTTTATCATGTGCTGATTGATGGAGTTCTCAGAATTAAACTTCAAATTGTCTTTAATTTCATCTTCAAATATCTTCAAATGTCTTTAAGTATCATTTAACTTTAAATATTGTTTAATATCGTTTAGCTTCAAGTATCATCACTATACTGTCAAATTATTATGGGGTCCATAGTGAGTATCAACAGCGATATCTACGTATTTATATCTTGTATTGGCCGATGGGTTTCTCAGCGTTTATGCGATTATATAGTTCGTTAAAGCACTTGATACTGAGGTTCAAATATAGTGTTACCTGATACATAATATGGTTCATAGTCGAAGAAACGACGATCGAAGGTAACTGTTGTTTTCGTAGACGAAGTTTGGATGAAACTTGCCTGGAGTTATGGTGAGTACTCTTCGTTGGTTGAGATATGATGAAACTAGATGTTACTGGGTCGTATCTGTACTGAGCGGCTTGTTGTAATACTCAATGACCAAAGTGTCCATTTACTTTCCTGTAATAAAAACAACGCGGCAGAATCACATGTTCTTTGAAGTAAATACATATACAATAATTCACGCATTAATTGGGTTATAATTTCTTAGCTATGAGATAGAATTAAATAAATACACTAATATTAGTACTCACAATGAAAATCTAAAACAGAAATTTCTTCAAATTTGTTTTGATAACGAAAATATCGATATTAAATAAACATAATTTACCCTACATTATTAAGTTTGAGGTCTGTTTTTACAATATTTTTTCATGCCTGCATTGCTCACGCAAGTCCGTGCTGTATAAGAAACGCATGTTGCAGCGTCATAACCACACGGTTTTACGCAAACGATACTACAATGAGGGAACAAGACATAACAAGGACTAGTGGAGACCTCTATACCCACTAGTTTTCTGATGTCTTCCCTATTTCTTGGCTTAGACGTTCTCATGGGGCTCTGGGTTTAACGGCTGAAATGCAGAGGTTCTTAGTCTCAGGATTCTTCCGTAATTGCAAGTCAACATTGGTGCCTCGTATTCGCTTTTCGAATAAGGTAATTAGATGCAGGATTTCCAAGCTTGTTCGCGTAGATTCCAGTTGATGCTTGGCAAAGAATATAAGCATAATGAGGAACTGACATCAATATCTTTTTAGAAGGCTATTGTTTGAGCAAATCCTTCAGCACTAAATAAATAAATATTATATTAAAGTCTTATTAGAATCCGTTAAGCGAGAAACACCTTCACATTAATAGGGAATTCCTTGTGGGTTTTACTTAGTCGCCATTGGACATACACAGGGTTTCAATCCATATATCTTAACTGATTAAATGGTTTTAAAATTTTACATATTATTATTGAGATATAATTTCACATCCGCCGTGAAATTCTACATATAAACGTACCATAGGTTGTTTGGTTATAGTTACCAATAGTTGGCTATTGGTACATATATTACTCGAGTAAGAAACATTATATTTCTCGAGTAAGAAACACATGAATAAGCAAACTTGCGGCGCATAATTACACTGGTAGGCCTAAAATAATTATAATCTGCACTAAGATAAAATATTTCATATAATTAGACGCTTCTGTACTGATAATATCTTGTTTTTTTTTATAATATCCATCTTGGTTTGGACATGGGTCGATTTTTCATAGAAAATCTGAGGGGACCTGAGTCAGTATAGGTAAGATATAACGTGACTGACTTGCGAAAATATGTCACAGAAATTAGAGCACAAGACATGTCATAGATAAACCAATGAAATTAAAGAACATTTTTGTCACAGAACTATAGAACAGTGATCTCTCTGTTATTGTATATGTCATAGATATAAACTAGTGGAATTAAATTTTTCGCCAAGGAGCTAAAGACATTAATGTCTCTGTTTCTCTTTGGAAGTAATGTTTAACACAGAGCTGTAGGACAGCATACGTCATTGATATAATATAATGAAATTAAAAAGCTTTTCTTTTTTTTTTCTTTTTTTTTCGCCTCGGAGCTATAAGAAAGTAAACTCTCTGTTTCTCTTTCAAAGCATTCAGATCCAAAAACGAAAACTTAGCTAGCTCACAGAAGTTTCTATTCAACCTTTAAGTATTGCTTTGACTGGCCCTGATTGGCATAAGAATACTAATTTCTTACACTTGAAGGACTGAGAAATATTCCTTCCTACGATCGTTTACACAAAAAAAATTACAAAAAACAATCATGGGCCTTGAGTTCCTCCCCAGGCTTCCCACAAGACGTGGTCCAACACCATTTGTCGTTCTCAGTAGACCACGAGCTTTCTACCTTTGGTTATTTTCTGTTCCAACCTTTCTATTATCCTTTGAAAGGGCATAGAAATAACACTTAACAAAAATAAGACATCTAAAACTTAATCAAATCCTTAGTAACATAGACTAATTTAGTCCAAGGTGCGCAAAGTATAGCAATCAAGGATGCTTGTTGTAACAAAACATTGAACGTAGATTTAATTAAACTGAAGTACTAAGGTATGTCTTATGTCTAGCTACAAAAATAAAACCTACATATTCTCATCCTCTCTCGCTCTTAAATAAATGGAACAACATAAAAAAAAATTGACATTTTCAAATAAGCAGTTTTTAAGAACAATAGACAGACTTTTGACGACCTTTCTTAATTGTGTTGAATGGTATCTGTTTATAAGAAAAGCATTAAGTTAAGTCTGATATTTGCCATCATTACAAATAACCCATAAAATTAATAAGCACAAATAACGCGGATATTTATCCACTAGGGGACCTAACGTGTGCGAGGGGAGTCGACCCCAGCAATACAAATGACACTCGACCAAAAAAAATATATTCATATATTTTTAATTATTCTTTGTAAACAAGCATGAACACTGGCTTGTTTTACATCTACATGGCTCTAAAGCAGCCATGGTTTGAAATTCAAATTTTCCTGTTCACTCATTTTGCGGAGCTACTTCAGAATTTGAATTTTGTCTAACACCATTATTCAGATGAAGGTCATCTGTGTAGGTAAAGGAGACCCTTTTAAGACCTATCCCTATGCCTCAATTTTCTGTGATTAACGGTTTCTTTCGCCGAATTTCTCGCCTTATGCAGAGTTCCAGTCACAGCTGGGTAACAACTCTTCTTTTTTTGCTTCCTTCGGCGACTTTTGCTAAGCTTTCTAGCATGTGTGCTTATGCCGCTGCCGCCAATTTGCCACTTTTGGGGTTGAAATATGTATTCAGGTTTGGAGGGTAGCAACAGCTAATTCATTTTTATTTGAAGTCATATGCTCAATAAATTTACCAGCTTTATTTGCTGGTTTATTCCCCCACAAAAGGCTGTGGGCATTGAAATCACCACAAATAATGATATTTTTTAACATATTAGAATTATTTATATAATTAAAGAAATCCTTGGCATCTGTAGTTTGGCCATTAAGGTTATAAAAGCTTATTATGTAGGTTTTTAAATTATTCAGCCAAACACTTATACTAATTACATCAACATCATTTTCAAAATCTGGAAAATTGATGCCACAAAATTTTATATTATTATTAACTCATAAAGCTACACCACCTCCTTTTCTCTCTAAAGATCTATCCTTTCTCAGGATAGTATATCCCAGAGACTTAATTTGTTGATTTTGGGTTAAATGAGTTTCCTGGAGGCAAGCAATATTAATGGAATTATTATTCATAAATGATATTAGTTCCATTAGCTTATTTTCTGTGAGTGATCTTACATTCCATTGGAGTATTGATAAATGTTGTGTTGTTGATTTATTCTTCATATGACTGTGTATCAATGTTCAGCTTTGTTAAAAAAAAGCAAGATCTTTTTTTACTTGAATGAGCATGTCATCTGGGATGTAGATTTTTGCCAATTCTGCAATAATTTTGGTTTTCATGTAGTTGATGTATGTTCATGGCCTGAACTGCATTACAGTTTAGAATGAATAAGCATATATTTGGGGATTGCATTTTAGGTAGTGCATCCTGTTTCTTGGTTAAGGGATTGATTCCTGGTAGTGTTTCTTGTTTGTTTCTTCTTGGGAGGGAGGGCCAGGCTGGCCTCATCTCACCGGAAAAGGAGGCTTGTTGGCTTGGTGATTCCTTCTGATAGGGATTTGAGCTAGGGGGCTTAGAAGATGGTGTTTTATATGGGGTGCTTGATGCATTGGGGGCATTTGACTTGGGGATTTTGGTTGGTTTCATTACAGGCTTTATTTGGTATTGTTGGGCAGCATTTGCTTCCATTGCTGCAAAGGGGTATGGGATGGCCTTCTCTGTTGATATTTGGAGTGTTAGAGCTCTTTTCTTGTATGCAGGGCACAATGATTTATTTGTAGATTCATGTGGGCCTTTGCAATTGAGGAATGTAGGCTGAGTGTTGTTGCAAGTTGTCAGCTCTTTAGGATGGAAAGATTTACAATTACTACACTCTTGGAGAATTTCATTGCATTTGTTTGTCGTGTGTCCCAGTTTGAAACACTTCTGACACTGAATAGGCTTAGGTTTGTATTCCTTGTGTGGTTTGATTTGCCCAAATAGGAATAATTTTTCTGGGATATCAATTTTATCCTTTAGTGTGAATAAGAAGGATCTACTAGTTTTTATGCCATTAGAGTTAGGTTTTCCAAGTTGGGTAACATCCTCAACTGGGATTGTGTTTCCAGCCCTATCTGAGAGGCCTTCTTTTAAGTCCTGAGTAGATATCTCTGGGGGAACATTATAAACTACTATTTTTGTTGGTGATTGTTTTGGGTTCCAATTAGATGCAATAATTGGGGTATTCAGAAGGGATTTAAGGTTAATTATTGTATCTGCTGATTTCTGATCTTCTACAGCTATTAGCAGAGATCCATCACGGTTAATGTTAAGAGAGAACATTGATTTTAGCAATTTAAAAATTGCAACTCTTATTGCAATGATCATTTTTATTTCAAAGGGGGTAGTGGGAGTAATTTTAAGGTAAATTCCTAAGTTTTTGGAGGGAGAATCTTGGGCAGGGAGAGGGGAAATGCTTTTAATTGGGGAGATTTTTTTCCTTTTTTTAGAACTTCTAGAGAGGACCTCTTGATACCCATTATCATCGTTTATGGTTACATTAGCCCCTACACTTATCATTGTCCTATTCTCCGAATTGGAGCTATCATTAGAACTTTGATATAGGGTGCTTGACCAGCCAGGATGGGTATCTTTCACTATGACACTTTTACTGGAATTTGATTTGGGATCTGGGGGGACTTTTTTTTTTGGAGGACTTCTAATCATTGCCTATTGGAAAAAGCTTTAAAACACAAAAATAAAACTAAAAACAAGAAGGGAAAATAGATGATATCAAGCCGTCTGCACTCTACTGTGGGGAGGATAAACACCACAGTATAGCCCTGAGGATGACTTGAGCAGAATTGGTTTGGTACAAATGCTGATTAGAAGAGATAATAATCACAAGAAAATATATTTCGATTTTCTTATAAGGTTGCTGTTGTGTTCAATTGCTGTTGTGCTGTGTTCTGAATCCACGTTTACAGTTCTTGATTTTCTTGTTTTATTTCCTCTTGCTGGTTTGTTGGATGCCAATTATGATTCTTATTCCGTGACATTCACTTTAAGCCAAATACTTGCAAATTCTTTTGGCAGCAATTTACCGATTATAATTTGAAAGTTAGCAGATTGTTTTCTTTAATTTGCAGAGAAACATAATTCTAACAGCTTTTGAATCACTTACTATAGTATGTACAGAAAGCAGCGAAATTTGACTAAAAGAGTGATATGGTACCAGCCGAACTTTGTCCTTAAACTGCTAAAGAAAGGTGCTCTATATACTTGAATTACCCACAAGTTGCTTTAGCTGTTATTATTTTATGCTTCCAACTTTTCATCCAAAAATCTTATGGGTTAATATGGCACACCAGCATTGCCAATAGAAGTTTTACACCCTATTCAATATTCATATATCGGACCTAGTACGGATATTGAATTCGAACCATAAATGTCGATATCGAGAACAGTAAATTCAAAAGGTCTAAACCCCCTAATTTATATTTAGGTGTCTTAATTTGAGCCAGTGCAAAAATATTGAAAGGATCTTGGGGTGTTACTTCGCTACTGTACTCTGGAGGGACTTGTAAAGACTGAAATTTAAAGAAAATTCCCTTGCCGAAATTCATCCATGCAAAATATCGCCCTCTCAATAGAAAATTCCACTTCAGAAAATCATAGTAAGTCCCTTCCCCTGCAGAAAACTTCCCCTATGTATTAATAAACATTGGAATTTTTAACTTAACTATTTAAAAAATTATACCTAGAGAATTCCCCCTCCTCAGAAGAATAATTCTCCCCAAGGAAATTTCAGCCTCCCCCCCCCCGATATTTTTCGTAATGAAATAGACTGAAATAGATCCCTATTTATAGACTGAAATACAGTCTATAAATAGAGTCACTATATCAAAAGGTGAATAAACGTTATTACTATTTCAATCAAGACAAAAGCATCTCCTGGTGTTCTAAGCCAACTCCTTTTTTTCCTATCTGTAGAGGACTTTACTTAACGAGGTTGCCATGAAATTAATGTCCATGCCCGCCATCAGTCTCCCTTGAAAGGATGTGTTTTCCGAGGTTGGACGGTTGATAAAACAACTTGTAGTAAGAACCTGTAAATGAACAGTGACTCGGATCAATAGTAACCGAAACTGAAAAAAACGACTTTTATAAAAATAGATGCATTGGAAGAATTGGATTTTTTTCTCAAATAAAAAAGGTTAATCAAGTTTATGTCATCTTTCAAAAGAAAAGAATCTGAGAAGATTTTCCTCATTGTCAAAGAAACAGAAAAGTCCCCCTGAAAGTCAAGTCACCTGAAAGACACCTGACTGAAAATTATATTAAATAAATAAGTAAGTATTACGGCACAAGACCCTTAAGGTCCAAACTGGTGGTGCTGATCTCGGTTTCATGGCCCTTCAGCCAGGAAGCGCAATGGGGGGTTGGGAGTCAGCCATCCTGTGCTCTCGCACACCCTTCCTCCTTACCTTCCCCAGATTTCTCCAGGTACCCATTTAGAGCTGGGTCGACTCTGACTGAGCTTACACAGTCACACCACCGATCTTCGTCCAAAACCAACTAACTGGCCAAGCCAGGGATCGAAGCCGTGCTGGAAAAAGAATTATCAACCCAGCGCACGTCCACTTAGCCAGGAAAGCTTAAAAAAAATTGTATTATCAGATTTAAAATATTGCAAAACCAAACTATAAATGTTCTAAGCTCTTAAATACAAAAATATGGAGATTTACACATATGGCCTAAAGAAACATTATGGATGCGTCTTTAATTCTGTTTTCAGGACTGATTATATTGAATAAGTTATTCGAGAAGATCGGGAGAGGTTTCATTTGATCGAAAATCAAAAGTTGTATTTCCCTTTTTAAGTGAAAACAAGATTAGTGGGTAATTAGACCTCTCACATGCCTTTTTTTCTCCAATAATCTTGATAAAAAATAATCTTTATCACATAATTTACTAAACAAGAATGTATAAATTGCAGATGGCTTACCTTTGAAAACCTGTTCCTACTTTTATTTTTTGCAATTTAAAAACAATTTTTTTGTTTCGTGTGGAAAATTTCAAACTTTTTCCAATCTCTTAAGTATTTGTTTTCTAATTTAACCAATACAATTACCTTCCTAACAATGAATAAAGTCAATTTTCAACATACAATTTCTTTCGTTCTTTTGGTAGCGAAATATGGTATAAGCTTTGCCTACTAAAATTATTCCTAGATTTCGGCCTAGCCTTTAAAATTTTAAAACAATTCAAATATGACTTTATGCATAGCTATTTATGAAATCCAAATACGCTGTTTTCAAAAGTTTTTTTTTTAGCCCCTATCTCCAAAAACATTTTTTAATCGCTGTCACCACTCTTATAATTTGCAAAGAGACAAATTTTCAGCAATATCTGAAAAAAGTGTATTAGAGCCTGCTGCAACCGCTGTTATAGGTTGCAATGGGCCTAAAGCATTATTGAGTTGTACACTCCAGTCCCTGTGACTATACTATACCTATAGATTTAACGACTTGGGCAGAAAGAAAACCCTCCCAGAGAAAAATCACATTTTGAATCACTTCAAGCTGATACAGTATCAGAAGCAGTTGGTACAGAAACAACCAAGTACAGAAAGTCACGGTAAATTAATTAAATTGGCCAGGCCCTTCTGTTTGCCTTGCATTACAATGTCATAGTACGAAAAAAAACCAATTACATTTGAGCCAGGAATACATGTTTCAATATGTACCTTTTAAATGAGTTTTTTAACCTCGAAGGAACAAGAAAATTTCCTTTTTATTCATTAAAGTCAAAGCAAAAATAACGACGAATAAAACAGTGCGTGGTAACGAACTGTAAGTAAGGAGCGACGCAGCTCAATAGTAACCAATACTAAAAAAACTGAATTTTTAAACTAATCAATATATCAAAAGAGTCTGTTTATTATTCTGATTCCAAATGTATAAGTTTAATTAAGATTTGTTTGAACATTTAATTTAATCATAGGCAGCGCAATAGCGCTGTCTAGGTAAAGAGCGATGTGGGCACAATGCATTGTTTATTTATTTTTTTGGTTTGTTTTAGAACAGGGCACTTCGTATCGAAGGAGTTGTCGTACAAACTTCAAAAAGGGCTATATCGATTGAATATTGAAAGGGCTAGTGCCCTTTTTAATATTCGAAAGTGATTGGAAGGCAACAAAAACCCCCCCACGCCCAACATTTATAAAAACACATCCTATAAAAATTTTGAGATAGACATTTTGTTCAACGTAGTTGAAAGGTCTGGAAATTATTTCTTTGAAGATGACAACCCCTCCACAGCCCTCAGGGCAAGAATTTTAAGTTATACCCTGGGGGTATATAAGGCTTATATTGAAAAGGTGATCGTATAAGCTTCAGAGGCGGCTCACTGGACTGGTAATCAGAAGTTCTAGTGCCCTTTTTAAGATTCAGAGTGATCGAAGGGTTGATACCTCCCCCCATACCTCGTATTTTCCCGAATTGCAACTGACGGAAATTTTGAGATGGCCATTTGTTGTCGTAGAAACTTCAAAAGAGGCTCATTCGATTCGAAATTAAAGGGGCTAGTGCCTCTTTAAATAGTCGAAAGTCATTGGAGGGCAAATAACCCCCCTCACACGCCTACCATTTTGCCAAACACATTCAATCAAAATGTTGAGATGGCCATTTCGTTCAGCGTAGGTTAAAGGTCCAGAAATTATGTCTTTGAGGATGAACCTTCCCCTGCAGCCCTCGGGGCAAGGGTTTTACTTTATGCCCAGGGGGCATGTAAGGTTTTTATAGAAAGGGTGATCGTATAAACATTGGAGGGGGCTCAATGGATTGGTAATCAAAAGTTCTAGTACCTTCTTTAAGATCCAAAGTGATTGGAGGATGGATACCCCCCCCCACACACACACCTCTTATTTTCCCAAAATGCATCTGATAAACTTCTAGATGGCCATTTGTTTTTGTAGAAATTTCAAAATAGGCTCATCCGATTGGAAACTGAAATGCCCTTTTTTAATAGCCGAAAAATATTGGAGGACAACAAGCCCCCGCCCACACCCATCAATTCTCAAAACTCATCTAATCAAAATTTTGAGATAGCCATTTTGTTTAGCGTAGTCAAAAGGTCTGGAAACTATGTATTTGAGGATGACACCCGCTTCAAAGAGCCCTCAGCGCAAGGATTATAAGTTATGCCACGAGGGCATATAAAGTTTTATGGAAAGGATGGTTGTATAGGCTCCGAAAGGGGCTCATTAGATTAGAAATCAGATGTTCTAATTCCATTTTTAAGAGTCAAAATGATCGTCAGTTCCCCCCCCCCCCTACTTCGTACTTTCCACAAATGCACCCGATAAAAATTTTGAGATAGCTATTTCTTCAAAAATAGTCCAAACATCATATAATAGGGTCTTTGGGGTGAAAAAATCCCCCACATTCTGAGGGTAAGGGTTGTAAGCTATGCCACAGGGCTATATAGTTTTTTTTGGAAGGGGTGGTCGTGTGAACTTTACAAGAGGCTCATTTGATTTGAAATGTATTGTTCTAGTTCCCTTTTAAGGGTAAAACATGATGGAGAGCAACTATCCCCCCTCCCTGACATCCTTTTTTCCCAGAACGTATTCAATTGAAATTGTGACATAGCCATTTTGTTTCCGATAGTCCAAAAATCATTTAACATTGTCTTTAGGGTGGAACACAATTCTCCAGAGCCCATGGCCAAGGGTTATAAGTTGAGCCCAGGGTATATAAGGTTTTTATGTAATGGGTAGGTATATAAATTTTGGATCGGATGGAGCACATTTTATTGGAAGTCGGAAGTTTTAGTACCCTTTTAAGAGTCAAAAGTGAATGGAGCGACGTCAGCCTTCCCCCCAAACCTATAATACCCTAAAATATGTTCCATCGAAATTTTAAGAGAGCTATTTTGTTGAACATTGTCGAAAGGTCCAGCAATTATGTTTTTGGGGATGTGAACCTCCCCATAGTCCTCAGGACCAGGGCTGTAAGTTAAACAATTCGTCCATTGTTTACACATGTTATCGAGAAAGGTATGCATGTTTGAACTTTACTTTCCAAGAAGACGAAGGGTATTCAGGTGAACCCTTCAAAGAATGTTGAGGGGAGTCTTGAACTAAATCAAAACACTTCATATGTATACAGATTGCCAAAAGGGTACAACACAGGAATAACTGAGCATATTAATTTGGAAAATACTAGAAATGATAAGGGAGGAGCTCAAAAAAGGTAATATTTGCATGTTGTCAATACTACTACAACTAAAACAAAATAAATTTGAAATGTTGTCACTTTTTTTACTTTCATATATAAAAAAAATACCAGAACTTTAAGAAATAGATAAATATCAGTATATATCAATTAAACTGACGATTCAGTTGTTTTTTCAGTAAAGTGCAAATTTGCGTTCTGGTCTTGAGAAGGTATGGGGGTTATCAGCCCTACTCATGTTAATTTTTGCTCGTTTTGAGTTTGACTCGGTTTTCTATAGTAATTTCTGTTCTTTTTGAGCTTTATTTATTTATTGATAGTGATTTGTGGTAGTTTTACGCTTGGAAGAGTATTTGACATTATTTTTGCTTGTTCTTGGCTTATTGTAGCTCTTTGATTTTCTTTGAAAAACTCGTTATGCAGAAAAAGTTTTTTAAATTAATTTGATATCAAAGGCTAATAGCCAGAGAAAAATTTATCTGATTTTGGAAAAAGAAAGGAAACACCACCTAAAGTCAAAGAATCGCAATAAAAATCACACCATCAGATTCAGTGTATCAAAGTATCCTACTGTAGAGGTTTCAAGCTCCTATCTTCAAAAATATGGAATTTTGTATTTTTTGCCAGAAGAAAGATCATGCATGTGTATTTGTTTTTCTACAGGGGCGATCGTACCTAGTCAGCGGTCCTAAAATATTGGGTGAGAGCTCATTCAAAGGGAAATGAAAAGTTCTAGTGGCTTTTCAGTACCCAAAAAGATTGAAGGGCAACTAGGTCCTCTCCCACGCCCTATTTTCCCCGCAAATCATCCGATCCAAACATTGAGATAGCTATTTTGCTCATTATAAATGAAAGGCCCAATAACAATGCCACTGGAGATAGCATGTCTCTCCACAACTTTAGGAAAGATTTTTAATTCTAAAAAAGTTGCCCATTGTTTACATATAGTGTTTGTTAGTGGGAAGCATGCATATATTTTTTGAGTAGAGGGAGGGACAAACTTTCTGCTATTTTTCTTTCCATAGGGAGAATATTCCATCGCGAGAGAAGTTTCCTCGGGGTGGACTTTTCAGGGGAAAT
Organism: Artemia sinica; assembly: GCA_027921565.1. Taxonomy (NCBI): domain Eukaryota; kingdom Metazoa; phylum Arthropoda; class Branchiopoda; order Anostraca; family Artemiidae; genus Artemia; species Artemia sinica. The sequence continues at coordinate 467,151 of JAPEVW010000111.1, read as the reverse complement.
TGCTCGAATGCCTGTAAAAAATTCTTTTTATGTGTCTTGCTTTCTCTTTGCAAACCCAATTTTATGCTTGGAATGTCAAGGATAATTGTCCATGGTATATTTTCACTGGCATTGTTGTCTAAAGAATATTTCCGTGGGGAGGGGGGATTTCTCTGTGGAGGTCAAGCAAGATTTTCTGAAAAATTATCAGAAAAAATGAACAAGTTTATTCAACTAAAAGTAAAGAGTAACATTAAAACTTAAAAATAAATAGAAATTATTACGTATATGAAAGGTTTTACCCCCTTCCACCTTGGTCTTTGTGCTAAAGTTTGAATTTTGTTCCAATTGTCTAAAACAGCTCTTGAAACAGAAGAGTAAAAAGTACTAAAAAACTTTAGCATGAAGAGTAAGGTTTTGAGGAGGTGCAACCCCTCTCATATATGTAATAATTTCTGTTCTTTTTAAATTTTAATGGTGCTCCTTTGTTTAAGTTGAAAAAACTTGTTTTTTATTTATTAATCACTAGAACTCAGGTCTAGTCCTGCCACTACTTTCATCGACTAAAACTGAGAATTCTGATTCGTTTAGCTTATCATGAAGTCTATGGATTGTAATTGCCTTTCAAACTATAAGATGCAAAGTTATTAATATGGGCTTTGACGATGTTATGTTACGTGTCTATTACACTTAACTGCTGTTCATTGGACACTACCTGTTCAGCAAGGGCCAGTTTTAACTTATCAAAGCGAAATTTTTTTCTGACTTGTGATTTAAAATAAGTAAGTTGTTCTCAACAACCTTTATTTGACTGTCCATGCTCATGTAACTCATTTTATAAACATCATTTTCAGCATACATAGGTGAATTAGTGACGACCCCACCCTATCCTTTTAATTGGCAGTTTTACGGCAAGACAGGTTATTACTAATAATAACAATGCAACATCGAAACCTTATTGCCTTTATGACCTTTAGTTTTTCTATTGTCTAAAACTTAGTAACATGAGAAAATTAATTTAAAAAACTAAATTTATTTATTAATTTACATTAATATCTATTGTATGTTTGTTTGCATTGATTGTTTATTTAATGATTGTTTGATTGTTTATGTGCCCCAGGGCATAACTTACAACGACTACCCCCGGGCCCTGGTTGGCTGTGTCGACACCGTAGTTTTTTGTTATCGGAACTTTGAACTATTTTAGCAAAATGTCTATCTCAAAATTTTTATCTGATGCGTTTCGGGCGTGAAGGAGGGGGGGGGGCTAGTTGCCCTTCAATCTCTTTTGACTCTTAAAAAGTGAAAGGATTCGGAGAATCCTTAAATTACAACCCTTGCCCTGAGGGCTGTGAGGGAGTTGTCATCCTCAAAGACCTAATTTTCAGAACTTAAAACTACGTTTAATAAAATGGCTGTCTCAAAATTTTGATTGAATGTGTTTGGGGAAAAGATGGGCGTGAGAGGGGGGTTAGTTGCCCTCAAATCACTTTCGACTATTAAAAAGGGCACTAGCCCTTTGAATTTCCAATTGAATGTGCCTTTTTTGAAGTTTCTACGACACCGCCTTCTATAAAAACCTTATATGCCCCCAGGGTATAACTTAAAACCCTTCCCTTGAGGGTTGTGGGGGAGTGTCCTCCTCAAAAACATATTTTCTATCTGAAAATCAACTACACTGAAGAAAATGGCTATCTCAAAATTTTCATTGAATGTGTTTGGGGAAATGATGGGCGTGGGGGGGCTAGTTGCCCTCCAATCACTTTCGACTATTAAAAAGGGCACTAGCCCTTTGAATTTCCAATCGAATGAGCCTGTTTTGAAGTTCCTTCGACAACGCCTTCTATAAAAACCTTATATGCCCCCAGGGCATAACTTAAAACTCTTACCCTGAGGGCTATGGGGAGTGTCCTCGTCAAAAATATATTTTCTATCAGGAAATAAACTACGCTTAAAAAAAAGGCTGTCTCAAAATTTTGATTAGATGTGTTTGGGGGAATGATGAGCGTGGGGGGGGGGCTAGTTGCCCTCCAATCATTTTCGATTATTAAAAAGGGCACTAGAACTCTCGATTTCCAAACAAATGAGCCCCCTTTGAAGTTCCTACGACGACTCCATCCGTATGAAGTGCCTCTGGGGAAAAAAATAATAAAACATTGGAGCCGTATGGCCATTACTATAGGAAACGCTACAGCGTTGCCTCTGATAAGACCAGAGCATCTTTAGCACTTTAGCCGGCTGAAAAACGATTCAACTGTGGGTTTTACGCACCATACATTAAATAAAAATTTCTATATTAATTGAGATTACGTAAAAGATGAAAGGAATGAAGATTTAAATATGTTGATCTTCGCTCCTAAAAGTCTCAGCGATTTCTGCTTTATCAAGGTTATAAAAGCGATAACGTTTAAAATGTTTTCAGTGAAGCCCAAGTGACGTCCTGGTCTTTAGAAGGCACAGAAGCCGTTAGCTTTGGTCCTTTTTGCTGAAATTTGAATGAATTTCAGCTTGACATGGTTATTTATGGTAATATCTGTTCGTTTAGGTCTCTTTTATCTATTGACAGGGATTTATATTCACATTACGCTTGAATGATAATTTCATTTCATTTTTTCTCGTCTTTAGTTTAATATAGCTGCTTACTTTTCTGTTAAACTTCTTGTGCAGAAAGTTTTTTAAACATTTTTTGTTCGATTTTAATTCAGTGTTTAGGTATTTGTCAATAAAAAATCCTGTTTTTTGGTTTTTTCTCCTTAATAAGCAAGACTAAGGCTTGCTATTGGTATATAAACAGAGTTTTGCAACAAATTATATTAACATTTTTACAATAGTGCTTAGGCCTGATCGTACAGAGAGTACTAGTCAAAAAAAAGATTAGAATTCTACAAAATCTTTAGTTTCTAATAAACTAAAAAATTCTGACCCCCGTTATGTGACATACTTAAGTACAGAAAATATTAGTTATCCAGCTTCCTCAATATCTCCCGAGATCCTTAAATCCATATCCCTTAGTCATTCCTGAGATACCACAGATAAGAACATACTTCAAACAAGGATAACTAAAGCATGGTTTGATTTAGACATTTGATAAACAAAATACCTTTGAAAGTTCCGACGTGATACTCTTAAATTTTTTGAGATGTTTCCAAAAAAATCCCTTCGATCGATCTGGATAGACACAACTTCTTTTGTTCAAATTGAATAAATGCCAAGACATATCCGATATATTATATTGTGTATATTTTGGAACCTCACGGAATGAAAGCTAACTGACGATACAGATATAGTTTTTTTTATATTATGAGAAATAGAAACGTTCAGCTCAAAATAAAATTGTTTTCAGTAAATTGTAATCTATGTGTTGTTCTTTAGAGGGCATGGGGATGTTAGCCCTGCTCATCTTAGTTTCTGCTCGTTTTGAGTTTGACCCGGTTATTTATTGTAATTTATTTTCGCTTTGGGTTTTATTTATGTGTTGATGGTAATTTGTGGCAGTTTAACGCTAGGAGTATTTGATTTTATTTCTGCTGGTTTTTGGCTTAACTTAGCTCTTTACTCTTCTTTGAAAAACCTTCTTTTGTTGAAAGCTTTCTTGAATTATTTTCGGAAAAGTTGACAAACTACGCGAGATTTAACGTGGTTGAAAATTATTTAATACAGCCATTAGATGCATCAATACCGACTTTATCATTACAAACATCAAAAACAAGAAGAAAAATAGGGAATTTTTTTCGTATGATAGTGGAAATTTCGTGAATGAATATTTTGGCCAATTTATGTCCATTGAATATTTATGTCCAAAGGCCATCATCAGCAAAAAATAAATATATAAAAGAAGAAAGACATGCAACAACATACGACCGATAAAATCTAAACTGATTTTTTTCTTTAAACAGTCCCAGCATCATTACTTCAGCACGCTGAAGTAATGATTAACGCTGTTTTTAGTACGCCGTTTCATGTACGCTGTTTTTAAAGACTATACTAGCCTGTATCTTCAGAAATGCGATTTTGAGTCGCTGCTGCCACACTTACAGTTTAGAGAGTTTCTCGCCAATCTCTCAAGACAGTGACATACACTCCAGTCACAATGACAATACCTATAGAGGTAAAGACCATACTGGCTACTTGGGAAAAAATAAAAAAACAAACACCCCAGAAAAAAATCACGTTTAGAATCCGTTCGAACTGATATAGTAGCAGAAGTAGTTGGTGTTCCACAACAGTAGGAACGGTGACAGATAGAATACTGAAAATCTTTAATTCATCTTGTCACTTTCCAAAATGTATTTATAGATGTTATGCCTAAAATGCACGATGTTAGATGGATTTTTTTTTTTTTTTTTTTTTTTTTTTTTTTTTTTTTTTTTTTTTTTTTTTTTTTTTTTTTTTTACAGACAGCAGACGAACAAAGAGAAAATAAATGAGAGAAACAGCCAATTAGGGTAAGCCTCGGTAAATTATTTTTAATTAAAATGGTCAGGCCCTCCTGTTCACCAAGAATAACTTGATTTGACTGTCCATGTTCTTGCGATTCCTTTTATGAAAATCATTTTCAGCATGCCTAAGTAAATGAGTGACAAAACCATTCCCAACACTTTTAATTGGCAGTATCTACGATAGGCCATGTTATTACTGCAGGAACAACTTGACACCTCAGCATTAGAATCTTCATTCTCAAACAACTTTTTCAAAGAATTTACGGCTCAATAGTAACCGAATTAAAAAAAAGAATTTTGATACTAATAGACATCATATCAAAAGAATTGGCTTGTTATGCTGATTCCAAATATATAAAATTCATTAAGTTTACCCATGAAAAGCTAAAAGCCTGACAAAATATCCACAATTATCAGTAGAAAGGCACCTATTGACCCCACGACTCGGCCCTGCTGCCATCTACAATTTAGTCTAACTCTGTCACCACACCATATATGGGCATAGAGTCCCTAGGAAGAACACGTGGTTAATCGAAGTGGGTCAATCACCTAAATTTCCAAAGGTCAATTTATTTTGATGTTGTTGTTGTTTTGGCGAAGTTTACGCTCAAGGCGAATGTTATGCCGTCCAGGAATTAGGAAACAGTTAGATTACGTGTTTCCTTCTCAGCCAATCGAAGTGGGTCAATGACCTCAATTCCCCTTTCGTGAATCAATAATTCCCCTTAGAAACAACAAATTAATTCCCCTTTCTTGACAAATCAATCAACCAATGACATCATCTGTCAGACATTAAAAATTTTCGCCCAGAAACAATTCTCCAGGAATAGACTCAAGACATTAATGTCTTCGCCCCGGAAACAATTCTACTGGTCGAACTCCAAAAGATATTAATAAAACTTCGCCATGGAAACAATTCTCCAGGAATAGATTCAAGACATTAATGTCTTCACCCCGGAAAAAATTCTACTGGTCAAACTCCAAAAGATATTAATAAAACTTCGCCATGGAAACAATTCTCCCAGAAACATCTTAAAGATGAATAGATTAACACGAGAAAGGGTTTCTTGGTAATTTGAAATGTGACAGCGCAAGGATGCCAAAAACAAAAGGAACACGCTGAAATTACGTTTAGGGATTATTTGGGCGAAACTATTTTAGACATTTTAGGGAATTATTTCGGCGAAACAGTTAGAGACATTTTAAAAAGATGATTTTAAAAGATGATTTTAGAAGAGGATTTGAGGGTGAAACTCTGTGGTCGTTATAATACACAAGTTGTATTTGAACAGTGTTGTGAGGTCCTCTACCCCAACCCCAAAGGGCTCCGATCCCCCCCCACCCCAAACCCGAAGGAAACCCCCGGTCCTCAAAGGCCCCCTGGGCTCCCAAAGGGCCCCCGTTTGTCGTTGTTGTTGTTATGTTATGTTATGTTATTTTATGTTATGCTAGGTTATGTTATGTTATGTTATGTTATGTTATGCTATGTTATGTTATGTTATGTTATGTTATGTTATGTTATGCTATGTTATGTTATGTTATGTTATGTTATGTTATGTTATGTTTTGTTATGCTATGTTATGTTGTGTTATGTTATGTTAAGTTATGTTATGTTATACCTTTCAAAAGACATTTCAGAGCAAGTTCCTTCCTTAATGTCCCTTCTAAACCCATTTTCCAACTTGAAGTACTCATCCTTTTCACCCACAACTTAACTTTACAGCTTTTTGGATACCTCAACACCAAGAAATACTTTTCAAAAGACATTTCAGAGCAAGTTCCTTTCTTAATGTCCCTCCTAAACCCATTTTACAAGTTGAAGCATCCTTCCTTTTTACCCACAACTTTACTTTACAGCTTTTTGGATACCTCAACACCAAGAAATACTTTTCAAAAGACATTTCAGAGCAAGTTCCTTTCTTAATGTCCCTCCTAAACCCATTTTACAAGTTGAAGCATCCTTCCTTTTCACCCCCAACTTTACTTTACAGCTTTTTGGATACCTCAACACCAAGAAATACTTTTCAAAAGACATTTCAGAGCAAGTTCCTTTCTTAATGTCCCTCCTAAACCCATTTTACAAGTCGAAGCATCCTTCCTTTTCTCCCACAACTTTACTTTACAGCTTTTTGGATGCCTCAACACCAAGAAATATTTTTCAAAAGACATTTCAGAGCAAGTTCCTTTCTTAATATCCCTCCTAAACCCATTTTCCAACTTGAAGCATTCATCCTTTTCACATACAACTTTACTTTACAGCTTTTTGGATACCTCAACACCAAGAAATACTTTTCAAAAGACATTTCAGAGCAAGTTCCTTTCTTAATGTCCCTCCTAAACCCATTTTCCAACTTGAAGCATCCTTCCTTTTCACCCACAACTTTACTTTACAGCTTTTTGGATACCTCAACACCAAGAAATACCTTTCAAAAGACATTTCAGTGCAAGTTCCTTTCTTAATGTACATTCTAAACCCATTTTCCAACTTGAAGTACCCATCCTTTTCACCCACAACTTTATTTTACAGCTTTTTTGGATATCTCAACACCAAGAAATACCTTTCAAAAGACATTTCAGAGCAAGTTCCTTTCTTAAAGTCCCTCCTAGACCCATTTTACAAGTTAAAGCATCCATCCTTTTCACCCAGAACTATACTTTTCAGCTTTTTGGATACCTCAACACCAACAAATACCTTTCAAAAAGCATTTCAGAGCAACTTCTTTTCTTAATGTCCCTTCTAAACCCATTGTCCAACTTGAAGCAACCTTCCTTTTCCCCCACAACTTTACTTTACAGTTTTTTGGATACCTCAACACCAAGAAATACTTTTCAAAAGACATTTCAGAGCAAGTTCTTTACGTAATGTTCCTCCTAAACCCATTTTTCAACTTGAAGCATCCATCCTTTTTACCACAACTTTACTTTACAGCTTTTTGGATACCTCAACCCCAAGAAATACTTTTCAAAGGACATTTCAGAGTAAGTTCTTTTCATAATGTCCCTCCTAAACCCATTTTACAAGTTGAAGTTCCCATCCTTTTCATCCACAACTTTACTTTACAGCTTTTTGAATGCCCAACACCAAGCTATACTTTTCAAAAGACATTTCAGAACAAATTATTTTCTTTATATCCCTCCTAAACCCATTTTACAAATTGAAGTACCCATCCTTTTCACCCACAACTTTACTTTACAGCTTTTTGAATGCACAACACCAAGCAATACTTTTCAAAAGGCATTTCAGAACAAGTTCTTTTCTCAGTGACCGTCCTAAACCCATTTTACAAGTTGAAGTTCCCATCCTTTTCACCCACAACTTTACTTTACAGCTTTTTGAATGCCCAACACCAAGAAATACTTTTCAAAAGGCATTTCAAAACAATTTCTTTTCTTAATGTCCTTCCTAAACCCATTTTACAAATTGAAGTACCCATCCTTTTCACCCACAACTTTACTATACTGCCTTTTTGAATGCTCCATCACCAAGCAATACTTTTCAAAGGGTACTTCACAACAAGTTCTTTTCTTAACGTCCTTCCTAAACCCATTTTACAAGTTGAAGCATCCATCCTTTTCATCCACAACTTTACTTTACAGCTTCCAGGGAAATATTTGGAACAGAACTTTAAATTTTTTCATCTCTTTGAGAAAGGTCGGAACTGAATTTAAGAAAATTTAGAATTAAAGTGAAACTTTTTATCTTCATGGAAAATAATCACAATCCTAGTATAACTTTTCCTATCTTCTAAGGAAAAATTTAGAACTGAACTTTAAATTTTTTTATGTCTTGGTGAACTTACAACTGAAATGGAAGCTTTTTATTTTCTCTGGATAAATTAGAATTGAATTGTGTTCGTTGGTAAAATTCAGAAGAGAACTTGAACTTTTATATCTTCTATAAAAAATTTGGAATAGTATTTTAATTTTTTCATCTCTTTGAGAAAAATCTGAATTGAAGTGGAAAATTTTATATTATTTTGGGAAAATAGAATTGATCAATATTTTATTTCATTTTCTTTCAATATTTTATTTCATTTTCATTGAGAAAATTCAGAACCGAAGTTGAACTTTTCTTCTTCCGGGAAAATATTTGGAACAGAACTTTAAATTTTTTCATCTCTTTGAGAAAAGTCGGAATTAAATTTAAGAAAATTTAGAATTAAAGTGAAACTTTTTATCTTCATAGAAAATAATCACAATCATAGTACAACTTTTCCTATCTTCTAAGGAAAAATTTAGGACTGAACTTTAATTTTTTTATATTTTGGTGAACTTAAAACTGAAGTGGAAGCTTTCTATTTTCTATGGAGAAATTAGAATTGAATTGTGTTCTTTGGTAAAATTCAGAAGAGAACTTGAACTTTTCTATATTCTATAAAAAATTTGGAACAGTATTTAAAATTTTTTCATCTCTTTGAGAAAAATCTGAACTGAAGTGGAAACTGTTTATATTATTTTGGGAAAATAGAATTGATCAATAACTTATTTCATTTTCATTGAGAAAATTCAGAATCGAAGTTGAACTTTTCTTCTTCCGGGAAAATATTTGGAACAGAATTTTAAATTTTTTCATCTCTTTGAGAAAAGTCGGAATTGAATTTAAGAAAATTTAGAATTAAGGTGAAACTTTTTATCTTCATAGAAAATAATCACAATCATAGTATAACTTTTCCTATCTTCTAAGGAAAAATTTAGAACTGAACTTTAAATTTTTTATGTCTTGGTGAACTTAAAACTGAAGCGGAAGCTTTTTATTTTCTCTGGAGAAATTAGAATTGAATTGTGTTCATTGGTAAAATTCAGAAGAGAACTTGAACTTTTATATCTTCTATAAAAAATTTGGAATAGTATTTTAATTTTTTCATCTCTTTGAGAAAAATCTGAATTGAAGTGGAAAATTTTATATTATTTTGGGAAAATAGAATTGATCAATAACTTATTTCATTTTCATTGAGAAAATTCAGAATCGAAGTTGAACTTTTCTTCTTCCGGGAAAATATTTGGAACAGAACTTTAAATTTTTTCATCTCTTTGAGAAAGGTCGGAACAGAATTTAAGAAAATTTAGAATTAAAGTGAAACTTTTTATCTTCATAGAAAATAATCACAATCATAGTATAACTTTTCCTATCTTCTAAGGAAAAATTTAGAACTGAACTTTAAATTTTTTATGTCTTGGTGAACTTAAAACTGAAGTGGAAGCTTTTTATTTTCTCTGGAGAAATTAGAATTGAATTGTGTTCTTTGGTAAAATTCAGAAGAGAACTTGAACTTTTCTATCTTCTATAAAAAATTTGGAACAGTATTTAAAATTTTTTCATCTCTTTGAGAAAAATCTGAACTGAAGTGGAAACTGTTTTATATTATTTTGGGAAAATAGAATTGATCAATAACTTATTTCATTTTCATTGAGAAAATTCAGAATCGAAGTTGAACTTTTCTTCTTCCGGGAAAATATTTGGAACAGAACTTTAAATTTTTTCATCTCTTTGAGAAAAGTCGGAATTGAATTTAAGAAAATTTACAATTAAGGTGAAACTTTTTATCTTCATAGAAAATAATCACAATCACAGTATAACTTTTCCTATCTTCTAAGGAAAAATTTAGAACTGAACTTTAAATTTTTTTATGTCTTGGTGAACTTAAAACTGAAATGGAAGCTTTTTATTTTCTCTGGATAAATTAGAATTGAATTGTGTTCATTGGTAAAATTCAGAAGAGAACTTGAACTTTTATATCTTCTATAAAAAATTTGGAATAGTATTTTAATTTTTTCATCTCTTTGAGAAAAATCTGAACTGAAGTGGAAACTGTTTATATTATTTTGGGAAAATAGAATTGATCAATATTTTATTTCATTTTCATTGAGAAAATTCAGAATCGAAGTTGAACTTTTCTTCTTCCGGGAAAATATTTGGAACAGAACTTTAAATTTTTTCATCTCTTTGAGAAAGGCTGGAACAGAATTTAAGAAAATTTAGAATTAAAGTGAAACTTTTTATCTTCATAGAAAATAATCACAATCATAGTACAACTTTTCCTATCTTCTAAGGAAAAATTTAGGACTGAACTTTAAATTTTTTATGTCTTGGTGAACTTAAAACTGAAGTGGAAGCTTTTTATTTTCTGTGGATAAATTAGAATTGAATTGTGTTCATTGGTAAAATTCAGAAGAGAACTTGAACTTTTCTATCTTCTATAAAAATTTGGAACAGTATTTAAAATTTTTTCATCTCTTTGAGAAAAATCTGAACTGAAGTGGAAACTGTTTATATTATTTTGGGAAAATAGAATTAATCAATAACTTATTTTATTTTCATTGAGAAAAGTCAGAATCGAAGTTGAACTTTTCTTCTTCCGGGAAAATATTTGGAACAGAACTTTAAATTTTTTCATCTCTTTGAGAAAAGTCGGAATTGAATTTAAGAAAATTTAGAATTAAAGTGAAACTTTTTATCTTCATAGAAAATAAAATAAACACATTACTTTCTTATTTTATTCTCTCTATGTTAATATTTCTCAAGTTTGTTAGTCCTTGTGGCTCCATTCGCTCCTAAGGGAAACTGAAACTTTTCAGTCTGATTTCGACTCAGTATGGCCGTTAATATAAGCTCCCTATTTGTACTACTAGTTTAAGCTCCCCAGTCTAGATGTTCCGCCTCCACTCAGGTAAGCCACTCGCGAACCGTCAGCTAAGAGCTTGACTAAATTTCCCCATTGAATTATTAATTGGAATTTCCGTATTAGGAAATATAAGAAGACATAAGAACAATTTATTTTTATATAAACCCCGCCCCCCATTAGAATTGGCGCGGTCTGTTTAAAGGAGCAAAACACAGGGACAAAACTTTCTACAAAAAAAGAGATTATTGAGAAATAATACACATAGGGAGAGTGTAATACTTATGCTTGAAGTGCAATTTATGCATGGCTTGAAGTGCACTATTTTATTAGGCCCAAAAACATTACCTAAGTCCCCTCAATATAGTAACAAAAAAAAATATATAATTTGGAAGTATTAAACTTGTGTTATATCAACAAAAAAATAAAACCAGTGCCGGATTTTAATTTGATTTGAAAAAAAAACAAAACGAACAATTATTAAAGCAAAAACTCATTGCCAAAACAGTGGAAATTTCAAAATCCCTCCCATCATATAATGGTGATTCAGATGTAGATGAATTTATTATACAATTAAACCAATTCGTAGAAGTAACTCAACCGGACTTAAAATCATTAGTAGGCATGTTGTTAATGAGACTTAAGGGGCAAGCACTAAAATTTCTAAAGCAAATAGAAAATACGATAGGGGAAGATAACAATCTTCCAATAAACTCAATAGAAAAATTGCTAAAAGCGTTCCGAGAAAGATTTGTTGAAACCAGTTCAACACACAAACTAAAGCATGGTACGGTTTGTTTCGACGAAACCCAAAATGTTAGAGAATATCTGCACAACGTAATGGTATCTATTGAAGCTAAGTACGGAAAAGAATCTGGTCCTTTATACGATAAAATTGTACTAAATGCTTTCATGCAAGGATTAAGCCCCAAACTGTACCGAATGTTGATATCAAAGAATATCCAAACATTAGAGCTAGCAGTCCAGGAAGTAGAGAGAATGATAGAAATTGACTCAATTGTGGCGAACCACAATAAGTCAAGAATAAATAACGTAGAAAATTCAACTCCGGGACGATCACGAGCAATTTCACCAGGATTCTTTTCGAGAGATAATTCACCCAAACCGAACCAAAATAGATCTCCAGCCCCTACGAGGCAAAGGATGGTACGTTTTGTACCCACGAATACGACAAACAACGTACAGAACCCCCCAATCATATGCTATGCATGTAATAAGAAAGGACATATTGCCAGGGAATGCCGTACTAGAAATAACTTTACACCAGTGACCCCAGTTTTAATAATCGTTTGTTCGGGAGAATGTAAACTTAAATGTCAATGGGTCAGGAAGCTATAGAAATAACCCCCCACGTCTCCCATCGTTCCGCAACCCGTACCAACAAGGATTTGCGTATTCAAATTCTTCCCAATATACGCCTCCCCAACCCTATTCTAATCCTTCCCCCAACCGACAAAATAATTATCGGTTCCACAACGCAAACACGCGACAAAACATGTACCAATTTAATTCACGGACGGTGTATCCAACTAGGTTCAACACGAATACAAGCGATAACAGAGGATATTTTTTCCCAACGGGAAATGAAAGAAATTTTTCGGGAAACGAAAGAAATTTTTCGTCAATACAAAATGAACAAATGCCGCGAGCCGTCGGCACAAGAAATCCTAACCCACGCAATTATACGTGGCGACCAAGACAATCAAATGTCAATCAATATGGAACTTCACTAGCAAGTGAAATTCCCACCGAACCCCAATGTCCAACCCCAACTTATCAAATAGGCGCACAGGGAAACGAATTAGGCCCCCAAGAAAATTAACCGGGACCCTGGAGGCCAGTATTTTTTATAGGTCCCATCCAGTAATTGTACCTTCTTTTAGTGATAATAATGATATACTACATATATTAAATAATTTTAGTGTTGCAAGTATTAACTTCAAAGCGTTAACAGATTCCGGAGCATCAGTTAACATAATAAATTCGAATGTATTTAATAAACTACCAGTGTATATTAAGCGACGGAAAAACTGCAATATTCCCAGTTTAACAAGTGTCACGGGTCATAGGCTGGAAGCTATAGGCTCCATACATCTGGATGTGACAAAAGATAATAGGATCTTTCCTATAAACTTCATAATCTGCAAAAATTTCCCATACGATGCTATAATTGGTGCTAATTTTCTAAAATCTAATAAAGTGTTATTAGATATAGCAAATAACAGACTCGTGTATCCATACGATCCTATTCTCCAACGCGTGGAGAGAGGGGAAGCAACAGTGAATAGAATCAAGTCTTTTGTACCTCACTTCACGTCATTTTCTCCCACAGGACGAAAAAGAAAATCAAGCAGCAAATGGATTGAGTCAATAAAAGCAAAAATAGGGAAAATGCAGGAGTATAGACAAACAGAAATAAAGAGAATAGCTGAACTATGGAATGAAATAATGAATCTAAGTACCATTGTAAGGGAACAGGACCTGCATTTACCTTTACAACCAACCCCACAAGCGGAAGATTTGACGCAACCCAGCGCCAATCTTAACTTAATAGAAAGTAACTCGGAAGAAAAATACTACGGGTTCGCGGTACGTAAAACAAAAATCCCCCCAAATACTATGCAAAGAATACAAATCTCACAAATGGTCACCCCTGTAAATGACAATTCCGAAACTTGGTTTGCATCCCCGTGTAGAGAAATTCCAGAAAATCTGTTTTATGAAGAACAGATTATTTCATATGAAAAAGGCGAAGGTTTTATTTGGTTGACTAACACACACGAAAACGATACGATTACATTAAAAAAGGGAACATGCCTCGTTGAAATACAAGTGATTTCTGAACACGAGCTAAACAAATGGAAAAACTCCAAGAAAACATTAGTTAATGGAATTAATGTCAGTAACCCAAAGGATAGGTACCTACTAACAAGATCCCAATTTTTGGAAAAATTTAAAGTAGACCATATCCATGATACACAATTGAAAGAAAAATTGTGTCAATTGCTTTGGAATTTTAGAGATATTTTTTCTACATGTGAGGAAGATATTGGATTGATACCATTCTATGGACATTCTATCCAAACCACAGGGTTGCCTATAGCTAAACACCCTATCGTATCCCTCATCCCTACAAAAACTGGTTAAAACATAAAATCCACGAATTAGAAAGAAACAACATTATACGGCCAAGTATAAGCCCGTATTCAGCCCCCGTTATACTAGTACCAAAAAAGAACAAGGACCTTAGGCTTGTAGTAGATTATAGAGCCTTAAATAAGCAGGTAGTTAGCGACAAATTTCCCCTACCCCGCATTGATGAAATCCTAGACTCTATTTCAACCAAAAATAAAATTTTTACATCGCTTGACCTCACACAAGGTAATCACCAGGTTAAAATAGCAGATAATGACGTTTATAAAACGGTTTTTTCAACAACGGAATGTGGTTCTTATGAATATTTGAGGGTGCCCTTCGGACTCAAAACTAGTTCAAGTGCATTATGTAGACCTCTATTACACTTATTAAGAGGTATAGAAAATATTATCCATTTTGTGGATGACGTAATTTTCTTGGGAGAAACACCAGAGGACCATTTAAACACATTAACCAAAGTTTTCGAAAAATTCAGAGAGGGTAATTTGAAATGCAGACCAGAAAAAGTAAATTTACTCCAATCCGAAATAAAATTTTTAGGAATGATAGTGACCCAAGGCCAAATATCACCAGACCCCGAAAAAATAAAATGCGTAGAAAACCTCAAACCACCAAAAACTATGAAACAATTAAGAGGGATCATTGGTTTAACAAGTTATTTTAGGAAATTTATTCGCAACTACGCGCAAATCGCAAAACCCCTAACTGACCTAACTAAAGGGGACGGCAAAACTATCACCTGGTCGAACGAAGCTCAAACTTCATTAGATACTCTCAAGAAGGCTCTTACTTCTGAACCAATTTTGTCACTACCAGATTTTGAAAAGGGACAATTTGTGGTTACCACTGATGCTTCAGCTTTAGGCATCGGTGCAATCCCTTCCCAATTAATCCCCGAGGAAAACTACCCTGAACCCTACAAGAACCCCCTCGGTATATAGAGAAAGTCATATGCTATTCTAGCAGAACTCTAACCAAAGGCGAAAGTAGCTATTCAGCAACGCAATTGGAATTACTATCTATAATTTACCATTTAGATAAATTCAGACATTATTTAGTAGGACGAAAATTTAAACTGCGCTCGGACCATAAAAGCTTACAGTACCTAAGCACATTCAAAAATCCAACTGGAATCTTAGCTAGATGGATAATGAAAATCTAAGATCTAGATTACGAATTTGAACATGTGACTGGTAAACAAAATGCCCCTTGCGATTACCTGAGTAGATACCCTGAGAATAACTCTTCAGATAATGAAACTAAACAAATAAATGCCATTAATCCAAGTAAACGAAAACACAAGAAGAATAAACCTAAAATCCTTACAGAAGAAAACGAAATTACTCTTAGCCCCTTATCCCTAGCTAACATTAAAAGATACCAAGTTAAGGACGAAATGTGTTTGACTCTCATTAATTATTTTGTGAATTCTGATAATCTCCCTGATAAGTTCAAAGCCCTGAGACGGGAAATAGATAATTTTTATTACGATTTGGACGAGGAAATCCTTTGCAGGATAGTAACAGGTGAAACGAATAGAAATCAAACCTTAATAATCCCAGTACTCCCCCAAAGCTTAATAATACCTGCCTTCGAATATTTCTATCCTGAAATAGGTGGACACTTGGGTGTAGCTAAAATTTTTCACAAGTTAAAACAATATTTTTATGTTCCGTCGGCATTAACAAAACTCAAAGATTTTATAAGTACATGTGAAGCGTGTAATTTAAGAAAAATCCCCAAACGTACCCTAATCTCCCCGTGGGAAGAGTGCCAGTAGCTAGGTTCCCTTTCGATATCGTTTCATTTGACCTATATGGTACAAGTGGAGGATTACCTGACTCTAATAGAGGTCATACTTGCGTTCTCTCAGTAATAGACCATTTTACCGGCTTCACTTTTGCCAAAGCATTGAAAAATCAAGGCGCATATGCCACAAGTAAAGCGTTGGCAAAAATATTTTTAGAATTTGGTGTTCCTCAACAGGTTATTACTGACAACGGAACTAACTTCGTTTCTAAAGTAACGAAAGACTTAATGAGATTCCTTAAAATAGAGAAATTAGTAACCTCTCCCTACCATCCCCAAGCTAATGGAAAAATTGAAAATAGGCACAAAGTATTTTCCAATGTTTTGAGTATTTATTCAAAAGACAACCGAAACGATTGGGATCTGTATCTACCTTACCTAACCAATGTAATTAATACCGCTTATTCAGAAACGACTAAAGATAGTCCATTTTTTCTTTTATTCGGACGCGATTTTAAAATACCTTATCAGGAAATTATAGAGTCCAGAGAATATTACAATAATACCGAGGACTACAAGCAAGATTTTACAAATAGGATGAGAAAAACCTATAAAATAGTTAGACAAGAGTTAGAGAAATGTAAGATGAACCAAGAGTTGAGAAACGAGTCCAAAATCAAAGGTGATATAAATTTTAAGGTAGGCGACTGTGTCTATCTGAAAAATGAAGCTAAGCTGGAAGGCAAAAAACTTTCCAATAAATATTCAGGACCCTACAGAATAATCAAAAAATACGACAACGATTTTACTTTTAAAATGATAAACCCAGATAGCGGAAGAACATATAAGGCACATGTTAGCCGCATAAAAGGAGCCAAGTACCCAGTTAGGTGAGCACCCAAACCCTCATCTTCAGATTCATCAAGCGCGGAAAACGAATCTCCTAAGTTGAGGCTATCCGAATTAAAACCCTTCAATTTCAAACAAAACTACTTTGAGAACCATAGCGAAGAGGAAGATTTTGAAGAATTTTAGCCATGAAAAACCTAGTCATCCCTAAAAGAAAATCCTTAATTCCTGTACCAATAAGAACACCAAAGAGCCCAAAG
Source organism: Artemia sinica (assembly GCA_027921565.1). NCBI lineage: Eukaryota > Metazoa > Arthropoda > Branchiopoda > Anostraca > Artemiidae > Artemia > Artemia sinica. The sequence goes on along the minus strand of JAPEVW010000111.1, from coordinate 450,078 downwards.
AGTTCATCTTCAGAAGGTTCGGAAGATTTAGATTATACGTTGTCCACAAAAACCCAATTTTTCCCCGACAGAATTTCAACCCCATGTCCCCCCAAAAGATTTCCTGATAACATGGTATCCCCAGCAACCCCGATAGAAAGAACCCTATCGCTACAGGAGGAATTAAACAGAGCTGTGGAAACCCCAGGTGCAAAAAGGAGGAAGACTCCCCCTAGGGATACAAATACAAAAAGCTTGAAAGAAGCCATGGACATTATAAATTATCCGATAAAAACAAGGCAAAGTACCTTGCCTTGGACACAGGAACACCCTGAGGATGAAAACTTGGGACAATACCATCACATAACGGTGTCGAAAGTAAAACCCAAGGAACCTCACTCCTGGAAACAGACCATGCTACAAAATACACCTCACCCCCCGGAAGATATGGCATTCAAGCAGTGGAGACATTCTCCAAAGGTATTTGACTCCTCCCAGAGTTCCCAAGAATCTTTTAACTCCCCCGAAACAGGACTTCATCGTTAGGAAATGGAAAATAAACCCTCCACCTCCAGAGGAGATGAGATATATGAAGCAAGAGCAGTTGATACTCCAAAATCTCAAAGGACAACCCCAGAAAGCCCTAATGATGAATCCTCAGGAACTAGTTCTACTGAATCCGACGATGAGCGCCAAGACGCACAAAAACAAAAACCTACTTCGGCTGCCACCCATGCAAAACAGGCTAAGGCAAAAGGCCAGAAATTACTTTTGAAACAATACAAGAAATTTGACCTAATCTCTATGGGAAAGTCAAAAAAGAGTAAAACGCCAGAAAACGAACAGGAGGTTACCACGAAATCTGGCAGAATAAGCAACAAACCAGATAAATGGAAATATGTCTAGGAAACAAGTACCCCAAAAACTTATAAGGTAATATTAAATCGAAATGAGCAGTTTAAAAAAAAAAAAAAAAAAAACTTAAAACAAGAATATATGAGTAAGACATCACAATGAAAGTCAACCATAAAAGGTCGAAATAAGTCAATAGTTAATTTTTCCAGATAAACTAAATCCCGGCTTGGTAAAGAACCCCGAAGATAGAAGAAGAACAAGAATTGTTCAAACCCTCCTCCAAAAGAAAAATACCCAGTGCAACCCCGTTACTGACAGAACAAATATGGATCAACTATTTCTGATACGATCAAAACTTCTCGATGACTCGGCACAATTAGTAGCAGAAAGAGTGAAAATCGAGAATATGATAGAAGCCACACTTAAATCCCTTAGTGAAGTGAAGGTCTCCCAAGAAAGAATGAACAAAAGAATAAATGAGATTTTAGTAACTAAACAAATGGATAAGTGGATTGAAACCCAGTTTATAGAAGTTAAAGAACAAACCGCCAAAATCCAAAATGAAATGGAATCAATAAGCGACGCCACGCTTGTCGAGGGATATAATTATCCCGACCAAATTCTAAAATTACAAGTATTATACGATAAAATGCAGGAAATTGGTAAAAAAGTACAAGATTATAAAAATAGTACTATCCTATCCGCGACGATGGCAATACAAGAATTCCTGGCACCAAAAGAGCAAGGATCCTAGACATGCAGCATAAGTACGACCACTTGAAAGCAAAAAAAGAAATAATTAAGCTGCAACAAGACAGCTTAGAGAAACAGCTAAAGGAGAACCATGCCGAAATTACCAAAGAACTACAGAAACAAAGAGATTTTTGCTCAAACTTAGAACAAATGGTTGCAACATGTTTCACTGTTGAAATTGACCTACCCCTCAGTCCCCATTTGGAAAATCTTCTTGCAAAGGATTACAACGAAGGGCCGTCACAACCCGTATATTTTGTAATACCAAACCAGGCCTGCCATAACATGAAACCCCAAGCGGAAACTATTCAACAGGACCCTCCAACGGATAATAACATAATTATGAGGACCCAGTGCCCTGACGCCCAAGAGAATGTTACTACGGGCCAAGATTCCTCAGAAGTCTCTGCATCACAAGGAACACCCAAAACCCAACCATTGCCAGAAGGTACAGAAAACTAAGGAATACCAAACACGCGAACTAATTGAACTCGAAAAAAAGGTAAAAATTCTTTTTCGTCAAAATCCCCTTCTAATACATTAAAGTGATTACATTTTATAGAATGTGATGTTTAGCGACAAGATGTAATAAATAACCTAGTAGTCGAGCGAAAAATCGTTAAACTAGATTAACTATATATCTATTGATTAGAATAGAATATTTCACTAATTATAAAAAAAAGCAACACAACTTTGGAAGGCTGGATATTACTTATAAGTTGCCCAAATGCATGTAAATGAGTTCAAAAATTCCACAGAAAATTTTTTCCAGTGAAATTAATTTTAAGTAAGGCTATATATCTTTTCCTCTATAACTTACGTGAATCAATAATCCATATACAAGATATGTGATGAAGAAAAAAAGACAACATTAAATTATCAAAAAAAAATCGTCCTTATTAGTAAAATAAAAGAAAAATTAAAACAACCAATGGGAGCCGAAGGCATTCTTTGGACGTTCGAATCAAATTTAATTATTTAAAGACCGTTGTTATTCAACAAGCAAAAAAAAACAAAAGAAAAAAACCTCCCTTCGCAATTTCATTACTTAATTCAGACCACCCCTCTCAACGCTGTAAATCGCCTACGCAGTTCAAATAACCCTAAATAAATGCCAAATTTTAGCAACCAGTCTTCACGATAAAACTAAAAAAAGGGCCTTAGTACAAATGGTAACTAAAATTATTTTTTCGAATACAAATAAAAAAAAGGACCTACAAATAACACCAGGCACCTTTCATAAATCAAATGGAAGCTTAACGTCGCGATTCTTCAAAAAAAACATACTACTTACCTAATTAATCGCGTACACAATTCAAGTGACCCCACGTAAAACGCCAATACGATAATAAATTAATACCTATGATTCCAAACGTAAGCATAATATCCTCGAATCAAAATACTCTCCCTGTTCATCCTCTTGTTAACAAAAAATAGTTGACCCGTATACCGTCGTGTACTCTGAGCTAATTACATACCTGTGATAGGCCTAGTCAGTGAGTTACACATATTTTAAGTAGTAGGCTAAATATGTCACTCAGTTATATATTTCTGTATATAACTTAGATAGGCCTAGTCAGTGAGTTACACATATTTATAAGTAGTAGGTTAAATATGTCACTGAGTTATATATTTCTGTATATAACTTATATGCCTAGTCAGTGAGTTACACATATTTATAAGCAGTAGGCTAAATACGTCACTCAGTTATATATTTTTGTATATAACTTATATAGGCCTAGTCAGTGAGTTATACATATTTTAAGTAGTAGGATAAATTTGTCACTCAGTTATATATTTCTGTATATAACTTAGATAGGCCTAGTCAGTGAGTTACACATATTTATAAGTAGTAAGTTAAATATGTCACTGAGTTATATATATATATGTATATAACTTATATGCCTAGTCATTGAGTTACACATATTTATAAGCAGTAGGCTAAATATGTCACTCAGTTATATATTTCTGTATATAACTTATATAGGCCTAGTCAGTGAGTTACACATATTTATAAGTAGTAGGCTAAATATGTCACTCAGTTATATATTTCTGTATATAACTTAGATAGGCCTAGTCAGTGAGTTACACATATTTATAAGTAGTAGGCTAAATTTGTCACTGAGTTATATATTTCTGTATATAACTTATATAGGCCTAGTCAGTGAGTTACACATATTTTAAGTAGTAGGCTAAATATGTCACTGAGTTATATATTTCTGTATATAACTTATATGCCTAGTCAGTCAGTTACACATATTTATAAGTAGTAGGCTAAATATGTCACTCAGTTATATATTTCTGTATATAACATATATAGGCCTAGTCTGTGAGTTACACATATTTATAAGTAGTAGGTTTAATGTGTCACTGAGTTATATATTTCTGTATATAACTTATATAGGCCTAGTCAGTGAGTTATGTATATTTATAAGTAGTAGGTTAAATATGTCACTGAGTTATTGCCTTTGCAAAACAAAAGTGATCCGTTTATCTGGCCTCCCCCAGGCCATTCAGCATGTCCCCAGGTGGCGATAGGGGAACGCTCTACAGATATGTAGGGTACCTCCATAGGAGGCATAGGACCAAGGGGGGACCTTGTCCCTGGGGTCCATAATAGAATCTGGGGCACCCTTGCCCGGGGTCATAAATACAGGCGGAGGAGGAAGAAGGCCCCTCAAATGTACACTCAAAAGGGCCCACTTGTTTATCCACAAGTTCCATGAGTTGCAAACCTTCTCCCAGCAATGGGTTAAATTGCATGATGATGCAGAACACCATCGCGGGAGGATCCTCTATAGGAGGACAACTGTGGCAGGGCGTAAGATCCAGATCTATGGACAACGGCCTCTGCAAAGGGCTGCCTCGACCTTTTCGGGGTACCTGCAAGACTGGGGACCTTGCGGTCAACTCTATTCCCACTTGAGGAGTGGCGCCCCTCGAGGAAATTATAGCCTAGTAAATGACACAGCATTCGCACGGGATTTTGACTAATGGACAATTCTTCTGGGATTGGTATGTTTTAATGGGCGTCTTTGGGCTGAAAAACCTCTTCCTAGTCAATTTATCTATTACGGGTTGCCTCCCCGTAGTAGCATAATATTTGTAGGCATGGATATATAATGAGTCGGAGGTAATAGGCTTGAGATTGTCTGTGCAGGATTTCGACTCTTGTTGATAGAAGAGCATCGCCAAGCGCTGAAAACCATGTTGTGACCAAGATGGGCCCAGGATTGCACAAAGCCTCCATTCATGGAGGTCCCAGGGACTTCTTGCTGTCCGGTTCTAAGCCGGCTTAAGCACTTCGGTGTAGACTTGAGAAGATATGTGATCCCCGTCCTGCACTGGTATCCGGGATCATTGCTTTTCCTGAGGGCGAAAAAAATTTCAATGATTTAAAGAACATGAAAATTGGAACTTGGAATGTAACGACATTAAAAAATGACTATCGTATCGACATTTTGACTGACGAATTCAGACGATTCGAACTGGATCTATTAGGAGTTTCAGAAACTCATATCCCAGGGGTAGGAAGCATGAAATTAGGTGATATAGAATTTGTTTACTCAGGCAGGAAGGATGGGTTACATAGACAGGGTAGGGCTCATGATGAATAAGGAAGCTGCTAAGTCTTGTTTAGGCTGGGAAGGTATTAATAATAGAATACTAATTGCTCATTTTATGACTAGAAAGTTCAAGGTATCAGTTATAGTAGTATACGCCCCTGTAGAACCGACTGATGGAGATACTAGTGACTCAGATGAATTCTACTTACAGTTACAGGAGCAAATAGACAAGGTCCCAGGTAGAAATATGATGTTATTGCTGGGAGATTTTAACGCCCAGGTTGGTAGAAATAAGGATAGATGGTATCCCAGCTTAGGTAAATTTGGTGTAGGAAAAGAAAACAGTAATGGATACAGACTTTTGCAATTTTGTAGGTATAACAATCTAGTTATAACCAATACGGTGTTTGGTCATAAAATGGCTCATAAGCTAACATGGTATTCACGTGATGGTAAGACAGCAAACCTTATTGATTATGTTATAGTAAATCGAAGACTGGCAGGATCAATACAAGATACTAGGGTATATAGGAGTGCTGTTATTGATGTTAAAAGTAAAGATCACCATCTAGTAGTGTCAAGGGTTAATTTAAAGCTGAAATATCGGAAGGGTAATTACCTCCCGGGAAGTTATGATGTTAGTAGACTCCAGGATGAGAATTTGAGAGAAACTTTCCAGGAACAGTTGAATACTAAACTTGAGAGTTTAAAATTTGATAATGTGGAAGATGGTTGGAATAATTTTAGAAAAATAATTTGTGAAGTTGCTGAAGGTGTATTAGGGAAGAAAGCTAGAACTGCAGCTAAGAATATTAGTGAAAAAGCTTTAAGTTTAATAGAAAGGAGAAACGACTTGTACAAGAATTATCTGAGTGATAGATCACATGAAAACAAAAGAAATGTAAAGAAAGTGGAGAAAGCATTGAAATATGAACTAAGGAGGTGTGAAGTGGAGGCCATGGATAAAATTGCCGAGGATTTAGAAGATGCAGCTAGACGGCATAATAGTAAAATATTGTACTGGCACGTTAACAAATTGAGAGGTAGTAGTCAATCCGGACTTGTCCCAGTTAAAGATAGGAATGGGGTGGCAATTAGCGATAAGACAAAAGCTAAAGCGAGATGGGCCGAACATTTTGAGAATTTGCTTAACCGAGATAGAGTTGCAGGAAAAAATATAGAGGAAAATGAAAAAAGTTTGTGATACCTTGGATGTGAAGGAAGATTTGTTTTGTGAGGAGGAATTAGAAACAGTACTAAAAGGATTAAAGAATAATAAGGCTCCAGGTGCTGATAGGGTAGTAAATGAGTGTCTTAAATATGGTGGCTCTGAGGTTAGAAATAAGTTATTGGAGATTATGAATATGATTTTTGAAAAAGGGGAAGTACCTAATGATTTTAGGAAAACCTTAATTAAGCCACTTTATAAGAAAGGTGATAAAAGTGAGTGTGGTAATTATCGAGGCATTAGTCTGGTCTCTGTAGGTAGCAAATTGCTTAGTAATATGATACTTTTTAGACTGAGAGATGCCTTAGACAAAGTTTTAAGAGAGGAGCAGTGCGGTTTTAGAAAAGGTAGAGGATGTGTTGACCAAATTTTCACTCTTAGGTTAATAATTGAGAAGTGCCTAAGTTTTCAAACACCTTTGGTCCTCAGTTTTATAGATTATGAGCAAGCGTTCGATTCTGTTGATAGAGGAGCTTTAGTAAAGGTTTTATCCTTGTATGGTATACCAGACAAATACATTAAAGTGATTAGTGCTATGTACGAGAATAACACTGCTGCGGTTAAGGTAGGAAATGAGGTTAGCAGCTGGTTTTGTATTAAATCAGGAGTTAAGCAGGGCTGTGTTCTATCCCCCTTTATATGGATTATTTTGATGGACTTTGTTTTAAGGAGCACAGGAAAGGCAATGGGAGACCACGGAATCAAATGGGGAGGAAAAAGTCTCCTGGACTTGGATTATGCTGATGATTTAAGCATCCTAGATGAAAGTGTGAGCAAAATGAATGAAGTTTTAGAGGTTTTGCGAGTTCAGGGTGCTAGTATTGGTTTGAAAATTAATGTTAGGAAGACCAAGTCACTAAGGCTAGGAATAAGTGAAGATGAAAAGGTGACGTTGGGTAATGAAAAGATTGATCAGGTGGGCAGTTTCACTTACCTTGGTAGTATTATTAGTAAAGATGGTGGGAGCAGTGAAGATGTTAAAAATAGAATAGCCAAGGCTCAGGGTGTTTTTTCACAGTTAAAAAAAGTCTGGAAGAATAGGAAGATAAGTCTGCAAACCAAGATTAGAATCTTAGAAGCTACAGTGATGACAGTGGTCAAATATGGCTCTGAACCATGGACGCTCCGAAAAGCGGATGAAGATTTGCTAGATGTTTTCCAGAGAAATTGCTTAAGGATTGTTCTGGGTACCCGGCTGACTGACCGTATTTCAAACAATAGGCTATACGAAAAATGTGGTTCAATACCGCTTTCTAGGTCTATAATGAAAGAAAGGTTGAGGTGGTTAGGGCATGTTGTTCGGATGAAGGATGACAGATTGCCGAAGATTGTTCTTTTCGGCCAACCATCTAGGGCTAAACGGAAAGCAGGTCGTCCCCGTCTGGGTTGGGAGGACGTCATAAAGAAAGATTTAAAGGAAATGGGAACTTCGTGGGCGGGTGTAAAAAGGGAGGCTTTGAATAGATTGGGGTGGAGGAGGAGCGTGCGTAGCTGTGTTGGCCTCAGGCGGCTTGGTGCTGCGATGAGTTGTTAGTAGTAGTAGTAGTAATTAACAGTCCTTTTGGCGCAAAAATATAGTATGATCTCAAAAGTTAATACTTTTGATATATCCTTAACCATGTGTTTGATCATATATTGATTACAGATTGGTTTGTTTTAAGCCAAAATAAATAAAATAATATACAATTCCATTCCGAAACCTAAATGAAACAAAGGAAATTAAATGCTAAAGAGTTAATGCAAAACAAAATCTTAGTAACCCTGAAAGGTAAAAAAAATAAGCTAAAATTGTAGAATTTAAAGTGCCAGTCTCGCCGTATAAATTTTGGCCTATAGATACAAACAAAAACTCCGAGGCCAGTGTAACTCATAAGTTATAAAAACAAGCCCTACAAAAAAGAGAGAAAATTTTTTTTTTGTGGCCTAGCCTATTCGGTTAGCTGAATTTCCTGTGTGGCATAATCAAATATTAATGTACATATCCTCTAACTCAAGAGTGACAAGTATTAAAGAAAAACCTTCCAAGCAAAGAAAATACGTGAAAATAGCTATCAAAGTTCCAAAATATCGTACCATGGAGTCAAAAGTAAGATAAAAGTTCAAAAAAAGGACGCCTTTCAGTAATTTTTCAGTCTTTGATGACCAACTTTAGAGAATATATTTTCCTTAATAGAAAATTGTCATACCATAAATTAGGATCGTGACTAACAATTAGCTAAATATCACATTAGTGTTGCAATAATTAGCAAAAACAGTAGGTCGCTTACAGCCGATAGGCAAAGGGGAATATAATCATCAAAAACCATAAGAATTGCAGCAATAAATCCAACCAATTTTGCCCTAAGGCGAGACAAACCCTAAAAAAGAACCGCGCAATTAAAGTATAATAAATAACCTGTAACAAAAGATTAACAAAAAAAACTTTTTCCTAGGCCAGACAATTTCTTAGCCTTAGAAAGGTTTAGAACTGTGATTGGAAGATAATCACGACCATTAAAACCAAACGCCAAGCTAATATTAAATATCGCCGAGCTAATATTGGCGTTAATATTAAACGCCAAGCTAATATTAATCGCTAAGACGAGTAAGACTAAATTAAACCAACATAGGCCTGTCAAAATACAGACTAATAACCAAAATAATTCAGAAATCAAGTAATGCAAAAAGAGAAAACCTATTACGGTGAAAGAAATTCAAAAAATTATAGTAATTCATAAATGCACTTATGACAAGATGGTATTTAATAGATTTTACTAACCTTAGAAGCCAGTTACGACCTCAGGTCTCTGATAATCCTTAACCTCCCGAGAAATATAGCATAGTAAACCACATGTTATTCACGAAATTCAAGCCTTGCGAAAGCACGGTATTCAAGAGTTCAAAAAGATACATATTCACTAGCGAGCATATGTACTTAACTAAAATTAATGACATAAAAACAGACATTTATACTAAGCATGAACAACTAAAGGGTAACTTCTAATGTCATCAAGCGAAAGTTGTAGCCATGAAAGAAAGGAAGTGAATAGATCCCGAAACCGATAAAGCACTTTTACTCTTTGTTCAGAAGAACTGAACAAAGAACTGAACAACTCTTTGTACTCTTTGTTCACATGTTTCAAAAAAAAAAACTAAATTGGTAGATAAAATAAAGAAAAATTTTGAAACTTTCTCTCTAAACGAGCTCATATAGAAGGGTAAGCTAGTAAAGATTATCACGATAAAATACCAAGGAAAAAAATAACAGATACTATAAAATAATATTCTAACCAAATTTAGTAGCCCCCTTCTCCCCCCCCCCCTTCCCCCGCCCCTAATAGCGCGGCACCTTAGCACGGCGCCTACATTGCATCAAACATAAATATATTTTAGTTTTCATTTGAGAAATACAAAAGAATTAAATTTTTATGCCTTACGACAAACTACAAAACCTTTATGTAATACCACAATTGATAATAAGTACCTCTACCACGTGGCGTTAACTCCGCCACGGGAAAAGGACGATTTAACACCTTAAAAGTAAGTTAGTTACACTTCAACTCACTTAACTCCCATTAATCAAGGATATACAAAGCTAAAGAAAATGAAAGAATAGATACTTTAGTGCACCAGTTTCAGCTAAATGAGATATAAAGATAAATGAAAATGCATTACAGTTAAATAGCTTAACTTTTAAAAACCTTAAGGAATAAGTCTATATTTTCAAAAAGGGCCTTTATGATATTTGTCGAAACTATGTACGCTAAAAAAAGGTTGTTTAGAGAGAAGCCTCGTTAATTATAGATTACTTAAGAAAATTTTTTTTGTTGTTGTAAATAAGGATTCAACAAGTATAGAAATTGAATGCCACATTAAATTACAATAGAAAACTTCAGAGTTTCCCTCAAACTGATCAATAAATATAGCATTAACTAAAATATACTAACGCACAATATAATATAACCCTTTACTTAACTACTAAAAAAAAACCCACTCGAATCCATATAAAAGATACTTTTAGCTAAAAGTCAGTAGTAGTACCTTATACGCTTCCAAGGTGAAAAATTTGTTTTTTTCTCTTCTCTCAAGAATTAATAAAAGCTCAGTGTACATGGTAATTCTAATTCATAAAAGCGAAATAAAATAATAGTCAGCGACCAACCTCATGAAATACTCTGCAAATGGAATAAGAGCAATATCTCAAAGGTCCATACGTTATACGATGATGAAGACGGATGAACCCCCGAGCATAGGAGGTTAGAGCCAGGGATGAGCATGGTGTATATTATCCCACCATGCAATCACTTGACTTTCACCCTCTGTTGAGAATAAGTTACGTGGATATGAGACTTGATTGCACAACAAGACGTTGCTTGGCAAGCACTACAACTCCTTATTCGTCAAACTTCTCGAACAAATGGACCCTCAGTCGTGGGTAGCAGTGGCCAAAGGGGAATGGCAATGATGTCATTGTCTTTCCGTTGCCGTTCCCGTTTGGTCCTGGCTCTCTATGATTAACAACTATGGAAATACAAAAGGCAAATAAGCAACAAGGAAATAAGTGACAAATGAATGGCCCCTCAGTCATGGGAAGCTGTGGTCAAGCGGAAATGGCGGATGGTGTCTATATAACATCCCATTTCCGTTAGGGCCTAGCTCTCTTATGAGGAACGACCAGGCAGTTACAAAAAGTGATCATCACATAATGAAAAACTACGGTTTTGTAGTTGGACAAAACTACCCTAAGATATGGGGACTCCTTGGTCAACGGTAGTGACCTATGGTGCTTATATCGCATTAGTCATTACTGTTTGTCCAGGGAACTCTCATGAAAAAAAATCAACAAATCTCCCCATAAAAAGTGACTCGAAGGAATTACCCTAACCTCACCCCTATCATTAGAATGGACAAAAAAGTCCGATACGTGGAAAGTACCTGAGCCCAGTGATTTTTTCACTGTTTATCATTTTCAGGGAAGAGCACTTAGCAATGGTACTTCTTACTAAGTACAACTTGAAGGGTTTGTTGGATTCGAACCTTTAACGAGATCCGCCATCTTTCAAGTTATCCCAAGAGAACATAAAGATATAAAGAAAATAACACTGAATCAAGTTTCTCCGTAGTAAAAATAATAAATGACCAACTGTCCCTATCTCAGCTGTGCCGGAAAGACAATCGACAAAATATGCAAAGAAATGACATAATGGCCCTCCAGTGTGGCACAACACGGGGTCTGCACCTCCCAAACCAATTATTAGTGTATTTAATGTACCTAAATATACCTGAAAACGATAAAAATGATACAATATTTGAACTTCAATTTCTCAGCTCAAATATTTCGTCATGGGAAAATTATCGACTCCTTGATATGCTTACATCCCCAAGTTCAAAGGCGGCACTGCCAGATGATGCACCCATATTGAAATTAAAACCCAACATCAGTGGAAGAAACGGGTATATACAAATAATCTGTTAAAATGAACAGTAAAAGAACCTTATAATATTACCTAAAGCGTTATAACTATGAATATCGGTTATTATCACAGTTTTAAAAAGAAAGTGCATTATAGACCAGAATTGTATTAATATTTATAAAACTATGAATCAGAGTAAATGTCACGAGATCTAAGTACATTATCAATATAATGACAAAAAGGTAGTTTCTCGAAAGTCTCTGTACTTTTAAGCCTATAAAACGACCGCAAAGTAGTTAAACTAGAGTACGGAGCCTTAGGAAATCGAATTATGTTCGAACACACAAATAGCCAGGTGCATGGTGGCACCGGTGAAAAAGTAGTTCAACCTCGAAGACCTGAAGTTATTCTTTTTTCACTCAATGTAATAATTCATTATTGGTTAATAGGGAGCTTGAGATGACTCGAATTACGGTCGAATGAATAAAAACCCGATGTTTTGAGAAAATGCCGGTAAAAAGGTAGTTTGACCTCGACCTAGAGTGTACCATGACTATAACCAATCTTGAAAAAGTTAACTAGACAAAAGTCAATAGAAACTACCTCCTTTTGGCCATTGTTCTGAAATGTTCTGAAAGGACCAAATAAAGGAATGGCCAAAGCAATTATTGATACGGAGTTTATATGTATAAAACATGCCAAAGAAAATGTTATATACTCGGCGGCAATGATCATTATGAATAAATCAGGGGAAGAAGTTTTTTCAAAGAAATGGGATGTCAAATACGATTTAAGAGAATACAGCATAGGATCATATATCTTTGGATTACGTTTAGCAAATACACCCAAATATCGGCCCGCAAGAGGGAAGCTAGGAATAAAATACAACAGCAGAAAGGGCAAGTACCTCCATTTTGTTCAACATGAAATAAGAAAGTTACAAAAACAATATAAAGTTCGGTACTGGTATGTTAAAGGTCCTTGCCAGACAGATTTATTACTCCTCGACAAATGTAAAAAGCAAAAATTAGTTTACAAAATTGAAGGAAATCCAAACTATGTAAAATATCAAGGGAAACATGACCCCCTCCAGGAAATAAAATACTACAAACAATATCTGTATAACCCAAAAAGTGTACTATATAGAGCGAGAAGAAATGAAATTGTATTTAAAAGAATTAAAACTTATGAATCAAAATCAAAAGTAATCAAGAAATCAAAAAAGCTGTCCCAAGCGAAAATTATAGTTAACCCAAGCACTTTTTATGTTGAAACAAAAATTCTTATGTGAAAGCAATTAAAATATCTATCCCCCCAGCCTAAGAATCAACCATACATTAACCATAAGCAAAGTAACAAATTGTACGACCACGAATCTTAATCTCATCTTGTTTCCTTTGGGCAACGAAGATTATCAAAAAAAAAAACATAAGTATAATATCATAATTAGTACCTTGTTTCCTTCCTAAAAGAAAAAAAAGAACAACTAATAAGAATCTAAGTTCTCGTTCAATTATCAATCATAAGAAGTTTTCCTTTATAATGTCTAATGAAATATTAATTCCAGAAAAAGCAAAAAGGATGTGGATAACAAAAGTCATAACAATCCTCATTTCCCAAACCATAGCCCAAGACATCGTAAAACATGGAATAATCTTCAAACATGAAAACTCGTTACTTGCAAGCCACAATGCTTGGAAAATATTTATGAAACTGGATCCCAAACCGTTTGAAACCCTATTTCAACAGGCAATGGGACTGGAGAAAAACACTAATGAATTAAAGGATTCCATATTCCAATTCTTAAAATCAGATAAAAGCTTGCAGACCACGAAAGACATGCACCATAAGGAAAATAAAGGAAATCTACCCCCCATTCTGTCTAAACTAAAGTCGAAATTCATAGTAGACGACTTTGACAAGAAAATGGCAGAAATCGATAAAGCTCTTGGAACCAACAACAGAGAAAACAGAAGGAAAAGAGAATTAAGTAATGCGGACGGATCTATAAGCGAATATACTACGACAAAATATACCACAGGTTCCTTCTTGACAACTTCCAAGAGAAATAAACTCTATGATGGAAATTACGCAATGCTAAATGAACTACCGAGCCTATGGACTTTTCTCAAGGAATTATGGCAAAATCATGCTGAAAAAAATGTTACAAAGCAAATATTATCAAAACTCACGAAGGAAAAACACTACAGACAAATTATTGACCTAAAGGAATTAAAATCCGCAAATACACAACAAGATCATAAGAATAAAAATCCTACAGAAAGAAAAGAAAAGACACTAAGACAACCACGCCTACATATGAGACCCCAGTAAGAGATATACAATCTTCAATGTCAGAAGTTACGAAGAGCACAATCCCTGAGATTAGCGCACTTAGTAAACAATCACCTGAAAATTTGACTTTGCTGACTTATCTAAAACCAACAACAATTACAAGATGGAATTGGACAACAGGGCCCACGTTTACGCGCACCCAGCCGAATTTCATATTTACTATAGGCCTAAAGGCAGGAACTCCAGTAAGACATACCGAGACACAAACAATAAGGGGACAAGCAGTAAAACCCGAAGAAAGAAAAAATAACTATGAGAAAGAGGAAAAAGATGATTACGCACACAAGAAATGTTGGACAATAGACGGTAAACGTACTTGTGCTAGATTAGCAATGGCCGATGAGCCAGCAAAAGAAGATATCGAACCATTACCTGAGCTAAACGAGAAAAACGCTATAAGAGTATCGATTCACCAATCTTTCCTAATATTATATAGACAGACACTGCAAGCACTATTTGAATTGTTCAATACAGAAATACAAGAGTTAAAACAAAGTACCACGAGAATCTTCGAAGTATTTTTTCGAAAAAGCAAATACTTGAAGATCAGCTAGGTTAAGTTAGGTTAGGTTGGATTAAGTTAGGTTAGGTTAAGTTAGGTTGGGTTAGGTAAGATTAAGTTAGGTTAAGTTAGGTAGATTAAGTTAGGTTAAGTTAGGTTAGGTTAGATTAAGTTAGGTTAGGTTAGGTTAGCCTACGTACGCGCGCGTACGTAGGCTAACCTAACCTAACTTAACCTAACTTAACTTAATCTAACCTAACCTAACCTAACTTAACCTAACCTAACTTAATCCAACCTAACCTAACCTAACGTAACCTAACCTAACTTAATCTAACCTAACCTAACTTAACCTAACCTAACTTAATCTAGCCTAAGCTAACCTAATTTAATCTTTTTACCATGTTTAAGTTAGGTTAGCTTAGCTTATCATGAGCGCTCATGATAAGTTAACCTAACCTAACCTAACTTAAACATGGAGAAATGTTTCTAATTATTTATATATATTTATTTATACCTAACCTAACCTAACCTATTGTTTTTAGTGGTTAGATGAATGAACTGAATTTAAGAAAAATTAGAAATAAAAAGAAACTTTTTGTCTTCATGGTAAATAATCACAATCATAGTATAGCCATTCCTATCTTCTATGGAAAAATTTAGAATTGAACTTTAAATTTTTTAAGTCTTTGAGAAATTAGGAACTGAAATGAAAGCTTTTTCATTTTCATTGGTAAATTTTAGAATTGAGCTAACTTTTTTTTCTCTTCTCTAAGAAAATTCAGAAGAGAACTTGTACATTTTGCACTTCTTCGAGAAAACTCAGAATTAAAGTGGAGCTCCATATCTTCATGAAGAATATTCACACACAAGTTCCATTTGAACAGTGTCGTGAGGTCCCCTACCCCAACCCCAAAGGACCCCGGTCCCCCTAATGTGCCTCGAGCCCCCAAAGACCACCGGGACCCCTTCCCCCCATTTTTTAAAATAATTTTGAATTTTTTAACATGGTATTTTTTAAACTTTTTTACGTATCTTAAAATGATATGAAATATGCTTACAGCTCTACCAATCGTACTCTGTGCTTGTTCATAGACACGACGCGGCTTTCCCACTGGTACTTTATGGCAGGTTATCGACACTACCTAGTTTATTGCGTGCATTAAATCAGTAATTTTTATGCAGTGGTAGGATAAACACACAATTCATATCTGTAAAAAAAGTGAAGATGAATTATTCGACGAAAGTATGTGCACATGAAAAAATCATCGTCGTGTTGAATGCTGACAAGGAGAAATACCTGAACTATGAAACGAGTGCAAGTGGTAACACCATTGGAAATGTATGCATGGGCTGTCATGACAGCGAGAAGTTAGATTTCTTTGGAGTACCCAAGAATTTCAATCGTGTAAACGGTGGATAAGCGAGGGTAACATTACCAGAGAAATTAGTGCTCAAAGAGAATGCAAACTTAAAAATAATTGTCGATGATCGGGGACAACTCCTTGCTATTGTTGCTGGTAACACATTACCTGTTGATATATCCTATCATCATATTTCCGGTATTAGCATTTTAAAGAGAAAAAGAAGAAGACAAGCATACTCCTGCAAAAAAGTCATTAATCATATCTTATCAATATGCCAAAACTGCTATCTATGTAAAAATAATGTGACAATAGACAGTGAAATCGCAGGCAGAATAAAAAGGACATTAGCAGACAATATCATCAATGAATATAAAGATGAATTGACGGAAAGTGAAGCGCAAGTGTACTAATAATGTATAATAATGTATTTAACGTATTTTTATATTAATATTCTACATGTCGTTATTTCATTAAAAATATCTTATGCATTATTTTGTTAAGTGTTCCTTATTTTTAGGGTATTCTAGAACGTCAAACGTTCAGAATATCTATTAAAAAGGTCAGAGATGTAAGAAAAAGAATTTTTAGAGATAAAGATACTACTAGCAGGTTCAATTTTTCACAAAAGATAGAAAAGTTCAAGATCTCTTCTGAATTTTACCAAAGAACACAATTCATTTCCAATTTCACCAGAGAAAATAAAAGTGGAAGAAAAGTTCTAAATTTTTCCATAGAAGATAGGAAAAGTTATACTATGATTGTGATTATTTTCTATGAAGATAAAAAGTTTCACTTTAATTCTAAATTTTCTTAAATTCAATTCCGACCTTTCTCAAAGAGTCAAATTTAAAGTTCTGTTCCAAATATTTTCCCGGAAGAAGAAAAGTTCAACTTCGATTCTGAATTTTATCAATGAAAATGAAATAAGTTATTGATCATTTCTATTTTCCCAAAATAAAATAAAAAGTTTCCACTTCAGTTCAGATTTTTCTCAAAGAGATGAACAAATTTTAAATACTGTTCCAAATTTTTTATAGAAGATAGAAAAGTTCAAGTTCTCTTCTGAGAATTTTCCACTTCAGTTCAGATTTTTCTCAAACAGATAAGTTACACTATGATTGTGATTATTTTTTATGAAGATAAAAAGTTTCACTTTAATTCTAAATTTTCTTAAATTCAGTTCCGACCTTTCTCAAAGAGATGAAAAAATTTAAAGTTCTGTTCCAAATATTTCCCCGGAAGAAGAAAAGTTCAACTTCAATTCTGAATTTTCTCAATGAATATGAAAAAAGTTATTGATCAATTCTATTTTCCCAAAATAATATAAAATTTTCCACTTCAATTCAGATTTTTCTCAAAGAGATGAAAAACTTTAAAATATTGTTCCAAATTTTTCTTAGAAGATAGAAAAGTTCAAGTTCTCTTCTGAATTTTACCAAAGAACACAATTCAATTCTAATTTCACCAGAGAAAATAAAAAGCTTCCACTTCAGTTTTAAGTTCACCAAGACATAAAAAATTTAAGTTCACTTCTAAATTTTTCCGTAGAAGATAGGAAAAGTTATACTATGATTGTGATTATTTTCTATGAAGATAAAAAGTTTCACTTTAATTCTAAATTTTCTTAAATTCAATTCCGACTTTTCTCAAAGAGATGAAAAAATTTAAAGTTCTGTTCCAAATATTTTCCCGGAAGAAGAAAGTTCAACTTCGATTCTGATTATTTTCTATGAAGATAAAAGTTTCACTTTAATTCTAAATTTTCTTAAATTCAATTCCGACTTTTCTAAAAGAGATGAAAAAATTTAAAGTTCTGTTCCAAATATTTTCCCGGAAGAAGAAAAGTTCAACTTCGATTCGGAATTTTCTCAATGAAAATGAAATAAGTTATTAATCAATTCTATTTTCCTAAAATAATATAAAAAGTTTCCACTTCAGTTCATATTTTTCTCAAAGAGATGAACAAATTTTAAATACTGTTCCAAATTTTTTATAGAAGATAGAAAAGTTCAAGTTCTCTTCTAAATTTTACCCAAGAACACAATTCAATTCTAATTTCTCCAGAGAAAATAGAAAGCTTCCACTTCAGTTTTAAGTTCACCAAGACATAAAAAATTTAAAGTTCAGTTCTAAATTTTTCCTTAGAAGATAGGAAAAGTTATACTATGATTGTGATTATTTTCTATGAAGATAAAAAGTTTCACTTTAATTCTAAATTTTCTTAAATTCAATTCCAACTTTTCTCAAAGAGATGAAAAAATTTAAAGTTCTGTTCCAAATATTTTCCCGGAAGAAGAAAAGTTCAACTTCGATTCGGAATTTTCTCAATGAAAATGAAATAAGTTATTGATCAATTCTATTTTCCCAAAATAATATAAAAAGTTTCCACTTCACTTCAGATTTTTCTCAAAGAGATGAAAAAATTAAAATACTATTCCATATTTTTATAGAAGATAGAAAAGTTCAAGTTCTCTTCTGAATTTTACCAACGAACACAATTCAATTCTAATTTATCCAGAGAAAATTAAAGCTTCCACTTCAGTTTTAAGTTCACCAAGACATAAAAAAATTTAAAGTTCAGTTCTAAATTTTTCCTTAGAAGATAGGAAAAGTTATACTATGATTCTGATTATTTTCTATGAAGATAAAAAGTTTCACTTTAATTCTAAATTTTCTTAAATTCAGTTCCGACGTTTCTCAAAGAGATAAAAAATTTTAAAGTTCTGTTCTAAATATTTCCCCGGAAGCTGTAAAGTAAAGTTGTGGATGAAAAGCATGGATGCTTCAACTTGTAAAATGGGTTTAGGAAGGACATTAAGAAAAGAATGTGTTGTGAAGTACCCTTTGAAAAGTATTGCTTGGTGTTGGAGCATTCAAAACGGCAGTATAGTAAAGTTGTGGATGAAAAGGATGGGTACTTCAATTTGTAAAATGAGTTTAAGAAGGACATTAAGAAAAGAAATTGTTCTGAAATACCTTTTGAAAAGTATTGCTTGGTGTTGTGCTTTCAAAAAGCTGTAAAGTAAATTTGTGGGTGAAAAAGATGGGTACTTCAATTTGTAAAATGGGTTTAGGACGGTCACTAAGAAAAGAACTTGTTCTGAAATACCTTTTGAAAAGTATTGCTTGGTGTTGTGCATTCAAAAAGCTGTAAAGTAAAGTTGTGGGTGAAAAGGATGGGTACTTCAATTTGTAAAATGGGTTTAGGAGGGACATTAAGAAAATAACTTGTTCTGAAATGTCTTTTGAAAAGTATAGCTTGGTGTTGGGCATTCAAAAAGCTGTAAAGTAAAGTTGTGGATGAAAAGGATGGGAACTCCAAATTGTAAAATGGGTTTAGGAGGGACATTATGAAAAGAACTTGCTCTGAAATGTCCTTTGAAAAGTATTTCTGGGTGTTGAGGTATCCAAAAAGCTGTAAAGTAAAGTTGTGGTGAAAAGGATGGATGCTTCAAGTTGGAAAATGGGTTTAGGGGGGACATTAAGAAAGGAACTTGCTCTGAAATGTCTTTTGAAAAGTATTTCTTGGTGTTGAGGTATCCAAAAAACTGTAAAGTAAAGTTGCGGGTGAAAAGGAAGGTTGCTTCAAGTTGGAAAATTGGTTTGGAAGGGACATTAAGAAAAGAAGTTGCTCTGAAATACTTTTGGAAAGGTTTTTCTTGGTGTTGAGGTATCCAAAAAGCTGAAAAGTATAGTTGTGGGTGAAAAGGATGGATGCTTCAACTTGTAAAATGGGTTTAGGAGGGACATTAAGAAAAGAAATTGCTCTGAAATGTCTTTTGAAAGGTATTTCTTGGTGTTGAGATATCCGAAAAAGCTGTAAAGTAAAGTTGTGGGTGAAAAGGATGGGTACTTCAAGTTGGAAAATGGGTTTAGAATGTACATTAAGAAAGGAACTTGCTCTGAAATGTCTTTTGAAAGGTATTTCTTGGGTGTTGAGGTATCCAAAAAGCTGTAAAGTAAAGTTGTGGGTGAAAAGGAAGGATGCTTCAAGTTGGAAAATGGGTTTAGGAGGGACATTAAGAAAAGAAATTGCTCTGAAATGTCTTTTGAAAGGTATTTCTTGGTTTTGAGACATCCGAAAAAGCTGTAAAGTAAAGTTGTGGGTGAAAAGGATGGGTACTTCAAGTTGGAAAATGGGTTTCGAATGTACATTAAGAAAGGAATTTGCTCTGAAATGTCTTTTGAAAGGCATTTCTTGGTGTTGAGGTATCCAAAAAGCTGTAAAGTAAAGTTGTGGGTGAAAAGGAAGGATGCTTCAAATTGGAAAATGGGTTTAGGAGGGACATTAAGAAAGGAACTTGCTCTGAAATGTCTTTTGAAAAGTATTTCTTGGTGTTGAGGTATCCAAAAAGCTGTAAAGTAAAGTTGTGTGTGAAAAGGATGGATGCTTCAAGTTGGAAAATGGGTTTAGGAGGGACATTAAGAAAGGAACTTGCTCTGAAATGTCTTTTGAAAATTATTTCTTGGTGTTGAGGTATCCAAAAAGCTGTAAAGTAAAGTTGTGGGTGAAAAGGAAGGATGCTTCAACTTGTAAAATGGGTTTAGGAGGGACATTAAGAAAGGAACTTGCTCTGAAATGCCTTTTGAAAGGTATTTCTTGGTGTTGAGGTATCCAAAAAGCTGTAAAGTAAAGTTGTGGGTGAAAAGGAAGGATGCTTCAACTTGTAAAATGGGTTTAGGAGGGACATTAAGAAAGGAACTTGCTCTGAAATATCTTTTGAAAAGTATTTCTTGGTGTTGAGGTATCGAAAAAGCTGTAAAGTAAAGTTGTGGGTGAAAAGGAAGGATGCTTAAACTTGTAAAATGGGTTTAGGAGGGACATTAAGAAAGGAACTTGCTCTGAAATGTCTTTTGAAAAGTATTGCTTGGTGTTGAGGTATCCAAAAAGCTGTAAAGTAAAGTTTTGGGTGAAAAGGAAGGATGCTTCAACTTGTAAAATGGGTTTAGGAGGAACATTAAGAAAGGAACTTGCTCTGAAATGTCTTTTGAAAAGTATTTCTTGGGTGTTGAGGTATCCAAAAAGCTGTAAAGTAAAGTTGTGGGTGAAAAGGAAGGATGCTTCAACTTGTAAAATGGGTTTAGGAGGGACATTAAGAAAGGAACTTGCTCTGAAATGTCTTTTGAAAAGTATTTCTTGGGTGTTGAGGTATCCAAAAAGCTGTAAAGTAAAGTTGTGGGTGAAAAGGAAGGATGCTTCAACTTGTAAAATGGGTTTAGTTGGGACATTAAGAAAGGAACTTGCTCTGAAATGTAATTTTGAAAAGTATTTCTTGGTGTTGATGTATCCAAAAAGCTGTAAAGTAAAGCTGGGGGTGAAAAGGAAGGATGCTTCAACTTGTAAAATGGGTTTAGGAGGTACATTAAGAAAGGAACTTGCTCTGAAATGTCTTTTTAAAAGGATTTCTTGGTGTTGAGGTATCCAAAAAGCTGTAAAGTAAAGTTGTGGGTGAAAAGGAAGGATGCTTCAACTTGTAAAATGGGTTTAGGAGGGACATTAAGAAAGGAACTTGCTCTGAAATGTCTTTTGAAAAGTATTTCTTGGTGTTGAGGTATCCAAAAAGCTGTAAAGTAAAGTTGTAGGTGAAAAGGAAGGATTCTTCAACTTGTAAAATGGGTTTAGGAGGGACATTAAGAAAGGAACTTGCTCTGAAATGTAATTTTGAAAAGTATTTCTTGGTGTTGAGGTATCCAAAAAGCTGTAAAGTAAAGTTGTGGGTGAAAAGGAAGGATGCTTCAACTTGTAAAATGGGTTTAGGAGGAACATTAAGAAAGGAACTTGCTCTGAAATGTCTTTTGAAAAGTATTTCTTGGGTGTTGAGGTATCCAAAAAGCTGTAAAGTAAAGTTGTGGGTGAAAAAGAAGGATGCTTCAACTTGTAAAATGGGTTTAGGAGGGACATTAAGAAAGGAACTTGCTCTGAAATGTCTTTTGAAAAGTATTTCTTGGGTGTTCAGGTATCCAAAAAGCTGTAAAGTTGTGTGTGAAAAGGAAGGATGCTTCAACTTGTAAAATAGGTTTAGGAGGGACATTAAGAAAGGAACTTGCTCTGAAATGTATTTTGAAAAGTATTTCTTGGTGTTGAGGTATCCAAAAAGCTGTAAAGTAAAGTTGCGGGTGAAAAGGAAGGATGCTTCAACGTGTAAAATGGGTTTAGAAGGGACATTAAGAAAGGAACTTGCTCTGAAATGTCTTTTGAAAAGTATTTCTTGGTGTTGAGGTATCCAAAAAGCTGTAAAGTAAAGTTGTGGGTGAAAAGGAAGGATGCTTCAACTTGTAAAATGGGTTTAGGAGGGACATTAAGAAAGGAACTTGCTCTGAAATGGCTTTTGAAAAGTATTTCTTGGTGTTGAGGTATCCAAAAAGCTGTAAAGTAAAGTTGTGGGTGAAAAGGATAAGTACTTCAAGTTGGAAAATGGGTTTAGAAGGGACATTAAGAAAGGAACTTGCTCTGAAATGTCTTTTGAAAGGTATAACATAACATAACATAACATAACATAACATAACATAACATGACATAACATAGCATAACATAACATAACATAACATAACACAACATAACATAGCATAACATAACATATCATAACATAACATGGCATAACATAACATAACATAACATAACATAACATAACATAACATAACATAACATAGCATAACATAACATAACATAAGATAACATAACAACAACAACGACAACGGGGGCCCTTTGGGAGCCCGGGGGGCCTTTGAGGACCGGGGACTTCCTTCGGGGTTGGGGTGGGGGGATCGGAGCCCTTTGGGGTTGGGGTAGAGGACCTCACAACACTGTTCAAATACAACTTGTGTATTATAACGACCACAGAGTTTCACCCTCAAATCCTCTTCTAAAATCATCTTTTAAAATCATCTTTTAAAATGTCTTTAACTGTTTCGCCGAAATAATTCCCTATAATGTCTAAAATGGTTTCGCCCAAATAATCCCTAAACGTAATTTCAGCGTGTTCCTTTTGTTTTTGGCATCCCTGCGCTGTCATATTTCAAATTACTAAGAAACCCTTTCCCGTGTTAATCTATTCATCTTTAAGATGTTTCTTGGAGAATTGTTTCCATGGCTAAGTTTTATTAATATCTTTTGGAGTTCGACCAGTAGAATTGTTTCCGGGGCGAAGACATTAATGTCTTGAGTCTATTCCTGGAGAATTGTTTCCATGGCGAAGTTTTATTAATATCTTTTGGATTTCGACCAGTAGAATTGTTTCTGGGGCGAAGACATTAATGTCTTGAGTCTATTCCTGGGGAATTGTTTCTGGGCGAAAATTTTTAATGTCTGATAGATGATGTCATTGGTTGATGTTTTGCCAAGAAAGGGGAATTAATTTGTTGTTTCTAAGGGAAATTACTGATTCACTAAAGGGGAATTGAGGTCATTGACCCACTTCGATTGGCTGAGAAGGAAACACGTAATCTAACTGTTTCCTAATTCCTGGACGGCATAACATTCGCCTCGAGCATACACTTGGCCAAAACAACAACAACATCAAATAAATCGACCTTTGGAAATTTAGGTCATTGACCCACTTCGATTAACCACGTGTTTTCCCTAGTGACTCTATGCCCATATATGGTGTGGTGACAGAGTTAGAATAAATTGTAGATGGTAGCAGGGGTGAGTCGTGGGGTCAATAGGTGCCTTTCTACTATTATCAAAAAAGGAGGGAAACATTTCTTAAAAGTCAAGGAATCTTAATCAAAATCACATCATCAGATTGAGCGTTATCGATAAATTTAGTGTAGCAGTTTCAAGATCCCATCTGCAAAAAATGTAGGATTTTGTATTTTTGTCAGATGAACGATCAGTAATGAGTATTTAATTGATTACTTGTTTTTGTTTGTTTGCTTTCTCCAAGGGTGATCGCATCGAACCAATAGTCCTAGAATATTGGGACAGGGCTCATTCGAACGAAAATTAAAGTTCTAGTGCCCATTCTAAGTGACCAAAAAGATTGGAGGGCAACTAGCCCCGTCTCATCCCCTTTTTTCCTCAAAGTCTTCCGATCAAAATATTGAGATAGCCATTTTGTTCAGCATAGTTGAAAGGCCCAAAATTATGCCTTCGGAGATAACAAGACCCCCACTACCCCTAAAGAAAAGTCGTATGTGTTATTGGGAAGTATGCATGCATTTTCCGGGTATGGGGGGGGGAGTTTTCAGAGTTTTCCATGGGTAGGGAAGTTCCCGGGGAGTGAACCTTCGAAGAGAAATTTTACATGGCAGAACTTGCCAGAATTCCTATATGAATTTGTTTTACTAGTCTCACTCCCACTTTGCCAACTCAATTTTACATATGGATATACTAAGGGGAATTGTCCAAGGGAAAATTTTTTTGGGGTTAGAGTTGTAAAAAGTATCTTTCCATAAGGAGGGGGCAGGGATTTTTCACAGGAGAAGTTTTCCATGGGGAATTTTCTACGAGATAAATTCTCCAGATGGAGTTTTCTGCAAGAGAAACTTTCTACTAGGGAGCGGGGTATTTGCGGAAAAAATTTCCAAGAAGGAGGGGATTTCTGACATGATTTTAAAAAACAATCAAAAATTAAACTCTTTTTCAAATGAAAGCAAATTTTCATCCGGAATCGTCCGCAAGAAATTTTCGGGAGGAAATTTTTAGCTAGAATAGAATTTTCTGGGAGGAATTTTCCTGGGGGGGGGGGGTATTATTCGTGGTAAGAAATATCCAATGAGTAATTTTCCGTGTGGTGAACAAATTTTCCATGGAGGGGAACCGGATTTCCTGGCACTATTTAGAAACGATCAGAAATTGACTAAAAAAACAAATTTCTTCAACTGAAAGTAAGGAGCAATATAAAAATTCAAAACGAGCAGAAAGCATTACGTATATTAGGGGGGCTGCTCTATCCTTAATACCTCGCTCTTTAGACTAAAGTTTGACTTTTTGTCCCAACTCCTGGAGCTTAAGGGCTGATTAATTAAGACTAATAGTCTTTCTGAAATGTCCTAGTAAAGATTTAGGCACTATATTTCATAACCTATACATCCCTAAAAATTGTTTTGATCAACTCTTGGACCCTGTACTGCAAAACTGAATTATGTCTGTATATCAATATCTCCCTGGCATAGGGAAACGTAGTTTTAAGTTTCAAGTGGTTCACAGTAAAAAAACAATCTTTACTTGGATATTGCTGGGCGCAAAAAAATATTCTTCTCCTTCTATTTTGATTATGCTAAGCTTTTAAGCCTATTCGAAAAAAAAATTATTGGTTCTTTCTCGGCAAAATTTAATTTGGAGAAGAACAAAAGGGGTGCAAAAAACTTCAAGCTTTTTTTTACGTTATGTTCGTCTTGACCCGTCGTTAAAAAAGTGCTGTAGCAAAGTAGCAATGCTACTTTCAGTTTTCAACTTTATTGGCAGATTATGTCTGAAAACACAATTTTTAAATATGAGAATGCTTTTTAGTAAAATAAAAACAGTCAAAACACAAGTTGTGCTGCTAAAGTGTCGGCAACTTTTGGAATTCTGTCGAATTCTGCTACTGGGAGCTTTGGAACTATTTCCATGCCTGATCTCGACCTAAAGGCTTGCAGTTTCTCTTCACCAAAAAACTCCTAATTTCTTGCTTCTTTTCTCGGGTTAACTTTAACAAGAGGGGGTGGCATGAAAACCCAACCCTGTTTTTGCCAAATGTAGTAGGTTTTAAACTACTCATGCTTGTAAATTTCAAACTATTTGCTGGAAAAAGTTTATTTCCTATTTTCAAGCACCCTGACACCAAATACCAAACCCGCTAGCCAAATTTTTTCTCTCCCCTATTTCATGAAAAATAAACAATTGTGCTAAGATGATTCATATCTTTTGGATCAAATGATTTATAGTAAGCAAATATAATTTAAACTCGACTTTTTCCATAAAACATCCCAAACTACAAATTTCGGTTCAACTTATTAACACAACAAAACATGTTAAATATACTAACTTGAATATATTAAATAGCATGGTCTCAGCAGGTTCACGTGCATCAATAAACATAGAATATCTTCTTTTTTTTTACATAGGATTGATATTTATGCTTTTGTTTAATTTCATATTAAACTGCAGGTAGTCAAATAAAACTAAATACAAAATCAATACTAAAAACATACAAAATAAACTTGTACAACAAACCCTGAGTTTCCCACTAAAAGATAAATTACGGCTTGAAGTAAAAGGTTTCTGACATGCATCATATTCGATCTATTTTTAACATGGATAAATTCTCTGTAATTGAAATCGTAACTGATCGTAAATACGATTTAGGTAATCGTAAATCGTAACTGAAAGTAAAATGTCTCGTATCAAAATCACGATTGAAAGATTTTTCTCCAGTATAGTTCTTTGGTGATTGCTTAAAGTAGAGTTTGAAGTAAACATTCTTTACATTCATCACATGTACAAGCCTTTTCTCCAGTATTTTGATGGGTAGATGACTGGGACTTTTTGGGAAATATTTCCTAACATGTTTAACATTGGAAAGGTTTATCTCAAGTATAAGTTCTTTTATGATCAGATAGGGTAGATTTTGGTCTGAATAACTTCTCAAACACTGTAAAATTATTCACCAGTATGAGTTCTTAGATGATAAGATAAACCATGTTTTGATGTAAAACCTTTATTACATATATCACATTGGAAAGGTTTTTCTCCAGTATGAGTTCTTTGATGATCAGATAGGGTGGAATTTTGGCTGAAAGTTTTCTCACATATGGAACATTTGTAAGGTTTTTCCCCAGTATGAGTTCTTCGATGAGTTGATAGATTGGATCTATGGCTGAATGTTTTCTCACATATATCACATTTGAAAGGTTTTTCTCCATTATGAGTTCTTCGATGACAAGACAAACCGAAACTTGATTTATAATATATCTTACATATATCACATTTGAATGGTTTTTCTCCAGTATGAGTTCTTTGATGAGAAGATAGAGTGGAATTTTGGCTGAAAGTTATCTCACATATGACACATTTGTAAGGTTTTTCTTCTGTATGAGTTAGTTGATGTCTATTTAAATTGTAACTTGAAGCAAAACTTTTCTCACATACATCACACTCAAAAAGTTTTTCGAAAGGTTTTTCCCCAGTATGAGTTCTTCGATGATCTGATAAGGAGGATTTTTGGCGGTATGTTTTTTCACATACGTCACACTTGAAAGATTTTTCTTCACAATGAAAATTCTCATGTTTTGCTACATTATCTTCAGCAAATACATTAATGTTACTTGGTATCTCACGTTGATAATTCAAATTTGATTCTGTTTTTAGACATATTCTTGTCACACCAGGCATGCTAGATGTTCCACATTCCACTTGATTCCACATGATACCGTTATCAAAGAATGCTCCCACAGGGAAAACTAAAATAATGTAAAATTTACTAAAAATAAATTATTCCACTTTTGACAATTTTTACCTTACAGAGCCACATACATTAAATTTCAATGACTCTTCTATAGGTAATTAGTTTATAACAACGAACATGAAACGCTATTCTAATTATGTTACGAATTCTTTATTTCTTTGGTACTGAATAAAGAACAGAGGTGTTTTTTATAATTGTTACTTACGCTAAATTTTGACTTTTAGTCCATGTTTTCTAAGTATCACTTGTGAAACCCAGCACCCACTGAATTTGAACGAAAAGAGCTTTTATAGCAGTTCGGTTATTTTAAAATCTTAAGCTTAAGGTTAGACATCAATCTGCTGAAACGTGGGTTCATCTATTAGATATATCTATATACTATCCATGGACTATGTTATGTTAACTTTCTACTTTTACCAATTAACGCAGTTTATTCACATATAAAACTGATATCAGTTTGTAATAATCTGCTATATTTTTGTTTCCTATATAGTATTTTAAATAATGCTACATAATATTAAAAGAGTTTGTCAAGGGTGGTCAAAACTATCGAAGATTTATCTTAAAAGAAAATAACAAATTTATAGTGAAGCTCTTTTAAGTCAAATTTTCTAAAGATTCGTTTGTTTTACATATTCAAATGTCTTAGATATAAAGAGTAGGTGACACAGTTTTTCCTCCCACCCTCTTTTTACTATCACATATGTGTTAGCTTTTTTGGGGAAATTTCAAGATATTTTGAGACATCAAAAAGCAAAAAACATAATTTATGCTGGTTGCCACATAGAAAAAGCGAAACAAGTCATAGAGAACTCCATCCACCAACAACATAACATCTCCAAAATATACATTTCGCTAAATGTAACAATCCTGACATCTAATATTTTTCCTCCCTATCTTTCAAATCTTAAATCTCCATCAAATAAACCCATACAAAGACTAAAGAATAAGGTTAAGTCACTGGCGAAAACAACCAAACGTTAACTGTCGAAACTTTGTCAGAAATCCATGCTGCATAATGTCCAGGTTGCACTCCAGTTTCGATATAAATGAACAAAAATTTATGAGCAATTCCCTGTTTTTATTAAAATCATCCTTATGACATTAAAGCTAATGGCAGCCTAGTCTTAGCCATAACGCACCAGATTTTCAATTATTTGCACCTGACTGCACCCTAGTCTTATCGCACTATCTTCAACTCTTAGTATCAGAGGCAACGCTGTAGCGTTGCCTATACTGAAGGCCATACGGCTCCAATGTTTTATTATTATTATTATTTTTTTTCCAGAGGCATTTCATACGGAAGGGGTCGTCGTAGAAACTTAAAAGGGGGCTCATTCGATTGGAAATCGAGAGTTCTATTGCCCTTTTTAATAGTCGAAAATTATTGGAGGGCAACTAGCCCCCCCCCACGCCCATCATTCCCCCAAACACATCCAATCAAAATTTTGAGATAGCCATTTTGTTCAGCGTAGTTGATTTCCAGATAGAAAATATATTTTGAGGAGGACACTCCCCCACAACCCTCAGGGCAAGGGTTTTAAGTTATGCCCTGGGGGCATATAAGGTTTTTATAGAAGGCGTTGTCGTAGAAACTTCAAAACATGCTCATTCGATTCAAAATTAAAGGGCTAGTGCCCTTTTTAATAGTTGAAAGTGACTGGAGTGCAACTACCCCCCCCCCTCCCGACGCCCATCATTTCCCCAAACACATCCAATCAAAATTTTGATATAACCATTTTGTTCAGCATAGTTGATTTCCAGATAGAAAATATGTTTTTGAGGAGGAAACTCCCCCACAACCTTCAGGGCAAGGGTTTTAAGATATTACCTGGGGGCATATAAGGTTTTCATAGAAGGCGTTGTCGTAGAAACTTCAAAAAAGGCTCATTCGATTGGAAATTCAAAGGGATAGTGCCCTTTTTAATACTCGAAAGTGATTGGAGGGCAAATAGCCCCCCCCCCTCCCCCACGCCCATCATTCCTCCAAACACATCCAATCAAAATTTTGAGATAGCCATTTCGTTCAGTATAGGTTATTTCTAGATAGAAAATATATTTTTGAGGAGGACCATCCCCCACAACCCTCAGGGCAAGGATTTTAAGTTATGCCCTGGGGGCATATAAGGTTTTTATAGAAGGCGGTGTCGTAGAAACTTCAAAAAAGGCTCATTCGATTGGAAATTCAAAGGGCTAGTGCCCTTTTTCATAGTCGAAAGTGATTTGAGGGCAACTAGCCCCCCTCTCACGGCCACCTTTTCCCCAAACACATCAAATCAAAATTTTGAGAAAGTCATTTTATTAAACGTAGTTTTAAGTTCTGGAAATTAGGTCTTTGAGGATGACAACTCCCCCAAAGCCCTCAGGGCAAGAGTTTTAATTTAAGGATTCTCCGAATCCTTCCCATTATTTCTTATGGAAGGGATGCTCGTAAAAACTTTGGAGAGGTCTCATTTGACTGATAATTGAAAGTTCTTGTTCACTTTTTAAGAGTCAAAAGAGATTGGAGGGTGACTAGCCCCCCCCCCCCTCCTCCACGCCCTAAATGCATCAGATAAAAATTTTGAGATGGACATTTTGTTAAATAGTTCAAAGTTCTGCTAAAAAAAAACTCCGGTGTCGTCACAGCCAACCAGGGCCGGGGGGTAGGCATTTTAAGTTATGCCGTGGGGCATAACTTATTAAAGGGGGTTTATAACTTATGGGAAGGGGTTTTGTATGGGAAGAACACATAGGATATCTATTATAATTATCCAATTATAAGGTTAAAATACATACTCTGAGATAGATGTAGAATTGCTTTGGCACACAAAATCCTATTGAGGTCAATTCCAAACAATCGTGATCCCTTTGTGTCAGCAAGTGAAATGGTCTAAACCCCCTTATTGGAGCTATTTTTCCAATCCATTCATTGTTGTCAATCGCTGTCCACAAGTTATGCAAGCTGTCTATTGTTCATATATAAGGTTTTTATCAAAGAGGTAATCATATAGACTTTGAAAAAAGCCTCATTCGATTTAAATTGAAAGTTCTAGATCCGTTCTTTAACTGTAACTGTAAAAACCCCTTCTTTATCTGTAAAAACCTAAAGCCTTCTGCGTCATTGGTGCTTCACTGAAAACGAATTACTCGTATATTACAAATTTATTATTTTCCAGTTCTTACAGCACTGAAAATGAAAATAAAATTACAGTGAAAAATAAATCTTGAACTGATGGATCTTTCAACAATTAATATCATTATATATCTAATATTCAATTTGATTTTGTTTATACTTTCCAAGACTGTTCAAGACTCATATAGTTTTGCCATTTTTTTTAACTGCCATTTTTTCTAACTAATCGTGTTGGTTTGTTATGAAAACATTCAATGGCTTCTAGGCATTTCTATTTGAGCGGAAAACTGCACCTCAAACTATGTGGAACATGCATTTTCTTGCAAGAAACACCAAAACATAATAAAATATCAAGTTTCGGAGTGTTCCACCACTCGCAAGCAAGTTCCATTGGTATTTCTGAATCCGCATGGTCAATCTAGGGGGTGGAGGGTAGGCTAATTCTCGTAGCAGCCCCATTCCGTCATGGTATGATTCACACTTTCAACACCTGGCGTCCGGACTATCATATAATCTACCAAGCATACAACTACCCCAATCCATTATCAATAAATAAATGAAACCCAAAACGAACAAATATTAAAATAAATATTAGAGTCAAACTCAAAACGAGCATAAATTAATATGAGTAGGGTTCAAAAGCCCTATACTTTCTAAAAGCCAGAAAGTAATTTGTACTTTACCGAAAAAAAATTCAAATGAGTTTACTGAAAGAAAATGTGCATTGTCAATTTAATATACATATGCTGATATTTATTCCCTAAAATCTTAACTAATGAAAGGATTGTTTTCAGTAAAGCGCCAATGACGCAGTAGGTTTTAGGCTTCTGCAGTGAGGCGATACCCAAACTCTTGTTTGCAGTTATTTTTATTCGATTCAAACTTGATTTGCATATTCAATTTAAGTTTCACTCGTTTTAAGATTTATTTATTCATTTACATTAATATATATTGTATGTTTGTTCGCATTGATTGTTTATGTAATTTCTGTTCGTTTTAAGTTTCATTTATACTTTAATGGCAAACTATTCTTTTTCGTTTTGAGCTTGATTTTCATATTCAATCTAAGCATTACTCGCTTTAAGATATATTTATTCATTTATATTATTACTTGTTGTATGCTTTTTGCTATGATTGTTTATTTAATTTCTGTTCGTTTTGAGTTTCATTTTTTCTTTAATAGTAATTTCTGGTCGTTTTGAGTTTGAATTTTAGCAGGTATTTGTATCTCCTGAGCTTAAGTTTAAAATCGCCTTTACTTTTCTTTGAAAAACTTATTTTTCGGAAAGTTTTTTTTAATTAATTATATTAAAATCAATGGAATCTAAAGCATTTTCTTTTTTTGAAAAAAAATCATATGAATACAGTGGTTTTTTGAAGTATTAGTAAATAAAAGCCAAATATATCTAAAAAGGCTTATAAAGATACTTTAAAAGAAAACTTCCTAAAAAAACGTTATAAAAAAGAGAAGACAAAGCAAAAAACAACAGATGTTTGGAGACAAATATGCACCGAGACATTATCTATTTTATGCTAGTTCCAAATACGTGAAAATCATATGGTACCAATAAATTTAATTATTTTAAACTAATCTGCAGAATCATATAGTCTTGGTCTTACAGAAAAGTTCAATGTAAAGAGGCGATACGGAAAAACTCCAAAAAAAAACTCTCTGCTATTAAAGGTAGCATACGCTTTATTCAGAGTATAATAAGCATTTACCTTTCCTTGAAACTTTCAAAGAAAGAGTGGGCAAGCTTTGGGGATGAGTGACTGTTGATAACAGCAAGTTTTATAAAGGAGAGATAGGAAGTTAGGACCAAAGGATGCATATTAGAGACTTCAAGTAGATGGCATGCTCTTAAACATTTACATTTTCTTCAGAATCTTTTCAGTGAGTTCTGCCTCTCCTCAATACCCTAATTTTTATGTTAAAATTGGTTTAGTTGTTTCCAAGAGGCATTTAACAATTTAAAAAAAAATCACAGTCATATTTTTTTATTGTCACTGTTTTATTTAAAAATGCTTGAAAAAACTGTATTATTTGAAGCAAAAAAAAATTATAACAAGTCATTTAATTATTTCTCACAGAAACCAGTTCATATTATATTTTTATAATTAATGAGACAGAGATAATTTTACATGATGAGAAAAGCAAGAAAAAAGAATCCATAGCAAGAGTCGGCCGAAACGATATGCACAAGAAAAGCGATTTTAGTGCCTTTTCCATTAAAAAAAAGTGAAAAAAGTGACTATTCAGAGGCATTCAGAGGAAGTCCTAGTCACTTTTTTTTTTTTTTAATTTTGCCTCCATGAGAGTCCTCCAGTTTGGCTGTTGGATGAGGAGGGTAAAACTCTAATATTTCATTCATTTTTTTTCTCTGATCATTCATTATAAGAAGTAAATTGTAAGGTAACAAAAATAACGAGATTATATTACTGAAATAAAACATCATATATCATAGGTTACCTAATAAAAGACAAATCCCGGCCCACAATAACCGAGAAAAAACATGCTTAAATAAACTTATTTTTCTGAGTAAAATCCAATATTATTCAGAATAGAATTCGACTCAACAGAGGTAACTGTTGGCCACATCTAATAAAACAATGATTAGGAGTTACGAAAAAAATTTCATAATTTTCGAAAAAGAGTCTAAAATCCTTCGAAAATGGATCCGATTCCAAAATAGTAAACTGATCATTCATGGCTAAAAACCTAGAAAACCGGAGGAGCAGCCCGCCCTTCATCTCGACAGTCACCTTTGAAGTAAGTACACAAATATCAAGGGGAGGGGGTATGGTAAAAAAATAAAAATTTTCGGAAAAAACAAATAGGACTTATGATTTGGCAAAATGAGGAAATTTCAGAAAAAAAACTGATAGTACGTGACTAAGAATCTTGAAGTTGAGACTTAACAATAAGAGTTCGATGTGATTTATTTGAAGGGTGCAAAGTCTAGCAGCTGGAAGAGGAATCGCCACCACCTCCCGGATCCCCCAGTCTACCTGAACAGGTTTAAGGGCACAATCAAAAGCTTGTGATGAAAAATAAATACAAAACTTATGCAAAATTAATCTGTAAACATTTAAAGATGATACTTTAGAATTTCATTTTTTTTTTATTCCTGTGGCATATTACCATTACTAATTTCTAATAACAGCCTGTTCTGCAATATATTACTTTGCAGAAAATTTACTTTAGTTACAACTTAAAAAAAAATGACAAGCTAAAATAAATGAGACAAAAAGTGATTTAGTGACTGCGGCCGAACTTTGCCATAGCTTGGCTTACTATTTATATGTTGGAAAAAATATTCAACAGCTCTCAATAGCATACGCCCTTTTGAAAATATGGACACACATAGTATCCTTTGATTTAGTTTTACACTTCCTTAAGTTTCCCTGAAAACTAAGCTTAATACAATTCCTAAGAATTTGTATCAATGCTAATTTCACAAACTGGATGTACATACACTCTTTTGAATTAATTCAATTGAAAGAACAGAAGTAGCAATAGTAGTAGCTCTGAAAGTTTCAATTCAATACTCTTGGACGCTTTCGATATATTGCCGAAACGTTTTATTAGTAGCTA
Source organism: Artemia sinica (assembly GCA_027921565.1). NCBI lineage: Eukaryota > Metazoa > Arthropoda > Branchiopoda > Anostraca > Artemiidae > Artemia > Artemia sinica. The sequence goes on along the minus strand of JAPEVW010000111.1, from coordinate 415,983 downwards.
ACATATACATAATGCCGTTTGATTCATTTTTAAAGCATCATAAACTTTCCATGAAGAGATATTCTAAACAACAGACTGTGATGCACCTTTTCACAATGCTAAAAGATAGTTTAAGTATAACCAACACAATTGTCCAATGAACTGTCCCTTTAAATATCCAGTTTAGGCACAAAAGGGTCCTCCCGCACATGTGAACAGCAGACCTTTGGTATTCCAGTATACTAACTTCAAGATCACCCACTGGAAATATATTTCAGTTTCTATCACATTTTCCCAATGAGTTTGAAGTATCAAATTTTATCATGGCGCGCAAATATACTAGAACATACATATAAAAAAAGAACACACACGTTTAAATCAATTAATCAATGTTCTATCTGTCAATTCATCAAGTCATAACTACTATACTACTTCGAATAATTCGTGAAAAGGCTTTTTCTTGGGTAGGAATCTAAACTTACTCTAACAATTGAAAAATTGTCCTTGTATTAACGATATTAGACAAATTTCCAACAAAAATACTATAAAAGCATCACCATAAAATGTCAAACTACATTTCCGAAAAATATAGCTCAAGAATAGAATTAAATCTAAGGTAGAAAATTTTATCAAAATTGTTGTCTTGAATCGAAACACTAAAACCGAAAGGGAGCAGAAAAACAATTCACCAAAAACTGAATAAGGAGCATAAACTTTTAAATATAAACAGTCTTTTAAGTTGCTGTTTTCAACAATTAACATTCAGGAATAACGACTGTTATTTATGTTTGTATTAACAGTAAAAGTCAGTCTAGAAAATAGATTTTTTTTTTTAGTAATTTCAAGAAAGAGCTTGAAACATTGATATGGTCGTTTTCTTATTTCTCATGCACTATAAGGGCATAAGAACAACGCTTACGACTGTTTAAAAGTTCAATTAAAAACTTTTAGATTCACAAATACTTCCTATAATTCCCTAATTAAGACACCATAAAATTTCATAAATACTTAATACGTTAATGATGGTGTGGGCAAGAGCGTGGGAAGCTTATGAAGTTTATCTAAAACCCTTAATAAGACTTTTAAATTCCGCCTAGAGCCCTTACTCTCAAAGCAGCTACAGTAGGTATCAATAAAATGATCTGTAGAAAAATATGAAAAAAAGATTCAAAGCAGATTCAATGTATGCCATTTATTATTATTTTTTTAAAAGTAATTTCTAGTAACATTTTTTGGGAAAAACTCGGAAAAAGAGCATGAAACCTGATGAGTATTCTTTCTCTTATTTTTCATTGCTAAAGGAGCAGTAAATATAGCAGATCATTAAAATGGATGATTAGAACCATGAGTACCGAGAATTCTGACCCCCCCCCCCCCTACTACTCTATTGCTTTGTTGAGATTTGTTTTATCATTGATCATTTATAGATAAGATCCTGATTTGTGTTAAGAAAAATTGAGTTTAATCATTGTTCAAATTTATGGCAATTATTTACAATAGCTTGCCCTATTTAGGAACATAGTGATGTTTAAATTTAGAAAATAAATTAATAAACAGAATCGAACATTAATAATTATTAGAGATATTAAAATAGAACAATAATATTATAAATAAAATATTTAGAATAAAGAAATAGAAACAGAAGTATACAATTGAAATCCCATTGTCAAAAACCCTGTCCTAGAGACTTGCACTTCCCCACTTTCAACAAAAGGGAAAATTATTTTTCCTTCTTATTGATTGGTTTCTTTTGTGTTAATTTATAAGCTTATACTCTGGACTAATTATTCATTTGCGTTGCACCCATTTTGTATTTTGATTTGTTTCTTCATCTTCTCCTTCCTGTTAATCCTGTAACTAATGCACTTAGTTTAGCTTCGAGCAATACAACAAACTAATCCATTCTAAATATAATACCAAATATGACAAAATCAACAACTTTGATAACAATAATTATATAACAATAACTTTTATAATAACAATATAAATTAGGCTTGCCTACATTGGCAGTCAAAAGGCCGACTGTAGCAGAGGTTTAAAACCTATACCGTAAATATTACAAATACCATTTACATTTATTGATCTGTATGCAAAATAACAATAGACTAAAACCCATTTTCAAAATACTGGATGATAGTTTAGAGATAAATTTATGTTTTCCAGTCTTCTAGCTTGTAGACTATCCATTAATGGCTTGTTTGAGTTTCTAACCTCGTTTTTCCAAGGAATTTAAAATTTAATACTCCATCTTAACACACAAAAGTACAAGAAAAAAAAGAAAAAAACATACCACCGTCCACATTAATACTTGGCTCCAATTTCAGAGGCTGGCAATTAGACTCAGGCCTGGCAGATGCGTCTGTGGAAAAACTCTTCTCTTGCAAAACTTCTTCTTTCGGTAACAAAAAAGGATCTGTACTTTCAAACAGATTTTCATCATCATTTGGTAGTGCATCTTCAAGATCTACAAGAATTTTATAGCTAATTTACTTATAGATTTTGGATTAATGATTTAGTGATGGATAAAAAGTTTCAAAAAGAAAAATTTCCTTTCTAAAAGAAAACTTTCCGAAAATTTTATAAAAAATTTTATTCTATAAGAGGTGGGTGACAGAAGAAGATACCCAGATTTTTGAAAATTTTCAATAGACTTAGCAACAATTTGAAGCTGCTTTTTTGGAGCCAGTTTCGTTGGTTAAAATTAAATGCAACCTCGATCATATTATTGTGTCTAAGTTCGGTCTAATTAAATCCGAGGTGTCTGTTGATGAAGACAAAATCGGTGATGACCATCTCCCAATTTCGTGCCTAATTGAGCCTCCTGACGTTCAAGCCCACTTTAGTGTTCCCATTCGAAATGGTATCAAAAGCCCAATTGGAATCGGATAAACGTTGAGATGTGTACTACTACTTTATCCACTCTGCTCTCAACTATTAAAGTCCCGTTTCACTGGCTCCAGATTTTGATTAATTGCCCTGATTCAAAGGAAGACCTAAATTCGTATTATTACCCGATTGTGGAATGTTTAAAGTAGGCCACAAAAGCTGCAGTTCCGTTTGAGCACGTGCGTTCTGGGTCTCGCAAGCCCCTGTGGAATATAAATCCAGAAGTGAAAAGAGTAAAGAACCACGCAAAGTTTTGGTTGCGACTGTGGAACGCTTGCGATCGACCTACTTCCAGCGCTGTGTTTACAGTAAAAAAAAAAACGAAGAAAGAATACAAATCCTGTTTACGTAATGCAAGACTCAACGCGTGGGACGCTCCAAATAGTAAAATGACCTGGAATAAAGTTATCAATAGCAGTAAGTGTACTCCCCAAGCTCAGTCTAAATTAATCCTTATGAATTTTGTGCACCACTATATTGACATATTTTCTGTATTTAACCAGTATGTTCAGAAACATTTTTCTAATCTACTTAGTTCGGTCCTGCCAGTGTCTCTGTCAACATAGAGTTCTTGCGATAAGTATGAGTAATTTATATCGCGTGCTGAAGAAAGTAAAAAGATCAGATTCTACTGATTGTGATGGTCTATGTTTTAGAAATTTTGCTTATGATTCCCCATTATTGTTGAAACACTTGCAGTTATTATTTCAGATTTGTATAGCTCAATCTCTGGTTCTCGATAGTTTTCTTTCCGGTAGTGTCACGCCTATACTTAAACGAGGTAAAGATCCAGATTCATGCTCGAATTACAGACCGATTACTGTATCTTGCTTCGCGAGTAAGATTTTTGAGTACATTCTTTTGCCTGAAATAATTTCTAAGTGCGATTTTTCGTCTTTTCAATTAGGATTTAGAAGAGGGGTTGGCTGCCCCCATGCACATCATGTGCTCAGCCGGTCGTTAAAGGAAGGTTTTGCTCCAAAGCGTTCATTGTATTGCTGCAGAGTAGACACTTCCGGGGCCTTTGACAATGTTGTTCACGCCCAGGCCTTCTATTCCCTTGCCTTTTCCAGAGTCAATTATTCAGTTATTTCTATATTGCGACATTGGTATGATGATTGTTATGTGCGTTTTAAGTGAATGTCACATATTTCTGATTCGGTAGCTATTAGGAAAGGCATTAGACAGGGTGGTGTTTTATCTCCTTATATTTTTAAATGTGTCCTCGCTACTTGTTTAAAATATCTATATCCTACTATGTTTTTTTGTGATATCGGTTTAATTTCCGTAAGCTGTCTTCTTTACTTAGTGATATTGGCATTTCTGTAAATATGGGAAAGTGTGAGTTTATGTGCTTTAATAGTAGAACTTCTGTATCTCCACTAAACCTTGGTTCGATTCCATTACCTTGTTTGGATAATATTAAGTGGCTTGGTATATTGTTTTGCCCGTCTTTTTCTGAAATTTGCTCCGAGTTGGTTACTAATGCATTAAAAAGTATTCGTGTGTCGTATGGTAATATATCTCCAAATAGAGGGCGTTATCACCGTAAGGGTCTAAGCTCGGCATTATAATAGTTTTTGCTCTCCAGGATTAAATTTCCTATCTGGATTCCACCACCTGCTGAGAAAAAAAGATTTACGGAGACTTAGAAGGGGTTACTTTAGATACTGTAAATATCTGATGTTTTTACCCGGTCGTTTCAGAAATAGAAATATTGTATCCCGTTATGGTGTCATTGATGGTTGCGCGCAGCTGGTCAGTCTGGCTTCTAATATGATCATGAATACTTGTAATGTTGTTTCTGTCACCGACCCCTAGGTTGCTTTTTTCATCGTGATATAGGTTAAATTGTATTTTTGCTGTTTGTTTTTGTATTGATGTTGTTTTTATTAATTTTTTTCTTCTTTTGTATTTACTCCGCAGTGTCATTTCTAATGTTCATTTGTGGGTTATAAATAAATTAAAATATTACAATTATCCTATTTAGCACCATCTCCTGCAAATAAAAATTAGTTCTAATAGACGTAAGAGAGACAAGACTAAGAGAGATACGAATCAAATGGAGTTCTAATTTAATGAAGGCGGATCAAGGAAATTATTTCTTATGACAAATGATGCCAGCTAGTACAGGAACAAGCTTTGATACCTTTTCAAAAAGTCTGAATTTAAAACTGGACTCAATCCTCCGGTCCCCGTCTCAAATTTAAGAACAAAATTTGCACTTTACTGAAAAAATATAAATGTTTTTACTTTTACAACTTTAATAAATCAAATAATATTAACATTTTAGTTACTAAATTTACTAAATTTCAGTATATGTATATTAAACTGACAATACTTATTCATTTGTATTTTTCAGTAAAGTGCAAATTTCTTCTGGGCTTGGGAAGGCATAGGGATTTTGCACCCAACTTATATTAATTTCTGCTCGTTTGGAGTTTGACTTGGTTAATTATTGTAATTTCTGTTTGTTTTGGGTTTCATTTATTAATCGATGCTGATTTGTGGTAGTTTCACACTTGGTAGATTGTTTCATTTTATTTTTGCTCTTTTTTTTGTTTAATAGTTATTTACTTTTCTTTGAAAAACTTATTTTGTGGAAAAAATTTTTTTTAATTAATTTCTGTTCGTTTTATTTTGATATATTCTTTTCAGGGAAAAAGAAAATAATACTTTAAATCTTTTCGTTTTTTAAGACTTTATGGTTTGGCCTGCTATTTGTAAGCTGGAGAAAAATTTCCAGCATTTTTTAACAACATACACCCTTTTAAAAATCTGGACACAAATGGTACTATTTAATTTAGTTTCATACCTCCTCTAGTTGAAATGAAATAGGAAACTTGATACCATTCGCAAAAAAATCTGTTTACTTTCTTTGATAGCTTGGATACACTTACGCTATTTTGATTTGGCTAAGTTTTAAGAGCAGAACTAGCCCCGAAAGTTTGAACATAATACCCTCAGTCGTTCTTGGGATACTGCTGAGATGTCTTATTGGGAATGAGCATTATCACAGTGCATTTTGATTTAATCTTAAGGCAACATTTAGTTTTAAAACATAAAGGGCAAATGGGGGGGGGGGGGCGCGTGGGAGGGTGGGAGTGGAAGGGGGATTAGTTGCCCTCCAATCACTTTCGACTATTAAAAAGGGCATCAGCCCTTTCTATTTTCAATTGAATAAGCCCTTTTCAAAGTTCCCATGACAACTCCTTTGATACGAAGTGCCCTGGTCTAAACAACAACAACAACAAAAATAATACATTATACCCACATCGATCTTTACTATAAAAATGTCAAGCCTTCCAATCACTTTCGACTATTAAAAAGGGCACTAGGCATTTCGATTTCCAATCGAATGAGCCCCTTTGGAAACGACAACGCTTTCTATAAACACCTTATATGCCCCCAGGGCATAATAAATTAGAGGTTGTCATCCTCTAAGACCAAATTCCCAGAACTTTCAACTGCGTTAAACAAAATGGCCATCTCAAAATTTTGATTGGATGTGTGTTGGGGAAATTGTGGGCATAAGAGGGGTGGTAGTCACTCTCCAATAACTTTCAACTATTAAAAATGGCCCTAGAACTTTCAATTTCCAATCAAATGCGCCCTTTTGAAGCTTCTACGACAAAACTTTCAAGAAAAATTTTATATGCCCCCAGGGCATAACTTACAACCCTTGCCCTGAGTGCTGGGGGGGGGGTGTCATTCTCAAAGACCTAATTTCCTGAACTTTCTACTACGTTGAATAAAATAGCTATCTGAAAATTTTGATTGGATGTGTTTGGAGGAATGGTGGGTGTGAGAGGGGGGTTAGTTACCCTCCAATCACTTTCGACTATTACAAAGGGCACTAGCCCTCTCAATTTCCAATTGAATGAGCCCCTTTTGAAGTTTTAAGACAACTCTATCTATACAAACCTTTTTTGCCCCCAGGGCAGAACTTACAACCTTTGCCTTTGGGGCTCTGGGGGGTTTGTCATCCTTAAATACATAATTTCCAGAACTTTCAACTGCGTTGAACAAAATGGCTATATCTAAACTTTGATTGAATGTTTTTGGGGAAATGGTGGGCGTAAGAGGGAGGTTAATTACTCTCCACTCACTTTTTACTATTAAAAAGGGAAATTTAAATTTCCAATCAAATGAGCCCTTTTTGAAATTTCTATAACAACTTTCTATATAAACTTTATATGCCACCAAGCCATAACTTACAACCCTTGCACTGAGGGCTCTGAGGGGGTTATCATCCTAAAAGACCAAATTTCCAGAGCTTTCAACTACGTTGAACAAAATGGTTATCTCAAAATTTTGATCGGATTTGTTTGGGAAAATGGTGGGCGTGAGAGGGGCGTTAATCGCTCTCCAATCACTTTCAACTATTAAAAAAGGCACTAACCCTTTCAATTTCCAATTGAATGAGCCCATTTGAAGTTTCTACGCTTTCAATAAAAACCTTATAGGCCCCCAGGACATAAGTTAAAACCCTTGCCCTGAGGGCTGTGGGGGGGGGGGGTTTCATCCTTAAAGACCTATTTTCCAAAACTTTCAACTACGTTGAATAAAATGGCTATCTAAAATATAGATCGGATGTGTTTGGAGAAAAGATGGGCGTGAGAAGGGGGTTAGTTGCCCTCAAATCACTTTCGATTATTAAAAAAGGCTCTAGCCCTTTCTATTTTCAATTGAATGAGCCCTTTTTCAAGTTCCTGCGACAAAGATTTCTAAAAAAAACCTTATTTGCCCCCAGGGCATAACTTATAACCCTTGTCCTGAAGACTGTGGGGGGGAGTGTCCTGCTCAAAGGTGTAATTTCCTGAACTTTGAACAGCGTGGAACAAAATGACTATCTCAAAATCTTTATTGAATGTGTTTGGGGAAATGGTGGGCGTGGAAGGGGTGTTAGTTGCTTTCCAATCACTTTCGACTATTGGAAAGAGCACTAGCCATTTCAATTTCCAGTCGATTGAACCCTTTTTGAAGTTTCTACGACAACGCGTTATATAAAAACCTTATATGGCCCCTGGGCATAATTTACAACCCTTGCCCTGAGGGCTGTGGGGGTGTTGTCATTCTCAAAAACCTAACTTCCAGACGAAGTTTTAAAACTACGTTGAATAAAATGGCCATCTCAAAGTTTTGATTAGGTGTGTTTGGGGAAAAGGTGGGCGTGAGAAGCGGGTTATTTGCTCTCCAATAACTTTTGACTATTAAAAAGGGCACTAGCCCTTTCAATTTCCAAACGAATGTGCTTTTTTTGAAGTTTCTACGACAATACCTTCTACAAAAAACCGTATATGCCCCCAGGGCATAACTTACAACCCTTGCCCTAAGGGATGTGGGGGACTGTCCTCAAAAACATAATTTCTATCTGGAAATCAACTACGCTGAACAAAATGGGTATCTCAAAATTTTGATCGGATGTGTTTCGGGAAATTGTGGCGTTGAAGGGGTGTTAGTCTCCTTCCAATCCCTTTCGACTATTAAAAGGGCACAAGCAAATCCAATTTCCAATTGAATGAGCCCGTTTCAAAGTTTCTACGACAACTTCTTCGATACGAAGTGCCCTGCTTTAAAGGTTAAAATTAATAAATAATACATTGTGCCAACATCGTTCTTATATGCCCCCAGGGCATAACTTAAAACCCTTGCCCTGAGGGCTGTGGGGGAGTGTCCTCCTCTTTACTTAGTCCCCGTTTCTTGTCTCGTTGTCGAGTGTCTCGAGATCCCATTCTTTACTTAGGAAGCGCGTTCGCGCTGCCATTGATTTATACAACAACTTTCTATATAAACCTTATATGCAACCAGGCCATAACTTACAACCCTTGCACTGAGTGCTCTGAGGGGGTTATCATCCTAATAGACCTAATTTCCAGAACGTTCAACTACGTTGAACAAAATGGATATCTCAAAATTTTAATTCGATGTGTTTTGGAAAATGGTGGGCGCGAGAGGGGCGTTAGTCGCTAACCAACACTTTCAACTATTAAAAAAGACACTAGCCCTTTCAATTTCCAATTGTATGAGCCCTTTTGAAGTTTCTACAACAACTCTTTCAATAAAAACTTAATATGTTCCCAGGGCATAACTTACAATCCTTGCCCTGAGGGCTGTGGGGGGAGGGGTTTTCATCCTTAAAGACCTAATTTCCAAAACTTTCAACTACCGTAAATAAAATGGCTATCTAAAAATTTTGATTGGATGTGTTTGGGGAAAAGGTGGGCGTGAGAGGGGGGTTAGTTGCCCTCAAATCACTTTCGACTATTAAGAAGGGTACTAGCCCTTTGAATTTTAAATCGAATCAGCCCTTTTTTAAGTTTCTACGATAAAGATTTCAGTAAAAACCTTATATGCCCCCAGAGCATAACTTAAAACCCTTGCCCTGAGGGCTGTGGGGGAATGTCCTCCTCAAAAACATATTTTATATTTGGAAATCAACTACGCTGAACAAAATGGCTATCTCTAAATTTTTCTTGGATGTGTGTTGGGGGAATGATGGGTGTGGGGGGGCTAGTTACCCTCCAGTCACTTTCGACTATTAAAAAGGGCACTGGCCCTTTGAATTTCCAATCAAATGAGCTTTTTTTGAAGTTTCTACGACAACGCCTTCTTTAAAAACCTTATATGCCCCCAGAGCATAACTTAAAACCCTTGCCCTGAGGGCTGTGGGGGAATGTCCTCCTCAAAAACATATTTTATATTTGGAAATCAACTACGCTGAACAAAATGGCTATCTAAAAATTTTGATTAGATGTGTTTGGGGAAATGATGGGCGTGTATGGGGGGCTAGTTGCCCTCCACTCACTTTCGACTATTAAAAAGGGCATTAGCTCTTTGAATTTTCAATCGAATGAACATTTTTGAAGTTTCTACGACCCCCAGAAGTTTCTATGTCCCCAAGGTATAACTTATAGTCCTTGCCCTGAAGGTTTTGGGGGAGTGTCCTCCCCAAAAACATGTTTTCTATCTGGAAATCAACTACGCTGAACAAAATGGCTACGCTGAATGATGGGTGTGGGGGGGGGGGGGGGTAGTTACCCTCCAATCACTTTCGACTATTAAAAAGGGCACTAGCCCTTTGAATTTCCAATCGAATGAGCTTTTTTTGAAGTTTCTACGACAACACCTTCTTTAAACACCTTATATGCCCCCATCAGTTGCTATTCAGTCTCTGACCTGTTAAGACATATTTATTCTTTAAAAGGATTAAATCCCAGTTTCTGAACAGGTGTGAAGTAAAAGGATTATGTTCGGACTTAATTAGAAACTAAACTTCATTTTATCCTAAACCCCAAGAATGACTAGGAGAGTATGCCCCGAATGTCGCTGCAGGGCAACTTTAAACTGTTTGATATGCAATGACTGAGGATCATATTTCCACGAACAATGTGCTGGAATTGAACGTTTCCGATGGTCTAAAAGTTGGCTATGCCTCGATTGTTCTGTGAAAAAGGATAGTTTAAACAAGGATAGTCCAAAAAAGGTAATTACTTTTGCTGATACTTATTCCAGTCAACCCCAGCCTCTCCCAATTACTCCCCCTCGTCGTCTATCGGGCAATGACCTGGCAAACATTGTGATAGAAATTCGGTCCTGAAAATTTCAGAATTTTCGTAAGAGTCTAAAATTCTTCGAAAATGGATCCGATTCCAAAATAGTAAAACTGATCATTCATGGCTAAAAATCTAGAAAACTGGAGCAGCAGCCCGCCCCCTCCCCCCACTCGATAGTCACCATTGAATTAAGTGTACAAATAACAAGAGGGGAGGGGTATGGTGAAAAAAATAAAAATTTTCTAGAAGGTAGTATATCTTACGTCCATATTATCACTGAAAAAATTTTGGGGTCAATAAAAGGTTCAAAAGCGTATTTTGATTTGTTTTATGTCGCGAATAGTATTTTTCACTATGTTCACTTTTTCGATGCACATTTTAATGTGCTGGGAAAAGGCAAACTTTCTGAGCTTATCATCAAGGGTTGTCATTTTCTTCCTTCTACTCTTTTTTTGGGCGGGGGGGGGGGGGAGGAACCAAGACTTGCAGAATTCTCTTGAAATTTAATGGAGGGCCCTTGCCCTCCTTCTAAGCGAGGACTTTAAGCTCAAGGCTGTTTAATTGGGACGAGGAAAGACAATCTTGCAACTAGCTTGGACCCATATAATTTAATCCTAGTTTCACCAATGAATTTAGGACCATGTAAATTTACATTACGGTTTCTTTACATTGGCGACGGTTTCTACATCGATTTCAGTTTATTTAGTATGTTAAATCAAACGGAGGAAGAAAACAAATAGGACTTAAGATTTGGCAAAGTGGGGATATTTCAACAAAAAACTGATAGTGCGTGACTAAGAATCTTGAAGTTGGGACTTAACAATAAGAGTTTGATGTGATTGAATTGAAGGGTGCAAAACCTAGCAGCTAGCAGAGGGATCGCCCCCACCCCCCGGATCCCCCAGTCTACCTGAATAGGTTTAAGGGCACAATCAAAAACTTGTGATGAAAAATAAATTCAAAACTTATGCAAAATTATTCTGTAAACGTTTAATCTGTGGCATATTACCATTATTAATTTCTAATAACAGCCTGCTCTGCAATATGTGACTGCAAAAAAGTGACTTTAGTGACAATTAAAAAAAGTAATTACAAGCTAAAATAAATGTTTAGCTAAATGTCAAGCTAAAATGAAAATTTTTTCTTGGGTAGGAATCAAAACTTGCCCTAACAATTGAAAAATTGTCCTTTTATTAACGATTTTAGACATATTTGCAACAAAAATACTATAAAGGCATCACCATAAAATTTCAAAGTACATTTTTGTAAAATGTAGCTCAAGAATAGAATTAAATCTAAGGTAGAAAATTTTATCAAAATTGTTGTCTTGGATCGAAACACTAAAACCGAAAGGAAGCAGAAAAACAATTCACCAAAAACTGAATTAGGAGCATAAACTTTTAAATATAAACAGTCTTTTAAGTTGCTGTTTTCAATAATTAACATTCAGGAATAACGACTGTTATTTATGTTTGTATTAACAGTAAAAGTCAATCTAGAAAATAAATTTTTCTTAGTAATATCAGGAAAGAGCTTGAAACATTGATATGGCTGTTCTCTTATTTCTCATGCACTATAAGGGCATAAGAACAACGCTTACGACTGTTTAAAAGTTCAATTAAAAACTTTTAGAATCATATATAATTCATATAATTCCCTTATAAGAAACCATAAAATTTTATAAATACTTTATACGTTAATGATGGTGTGGACAAGCTTATGTGTGGACAAGATCGTGTGGAGCGTGGGAAGCTTATGAAGTTTATCTAAAACCCTTAATAAGACTTTTAAATTCAGTCTAGAGCCCTCATTCTCAAAGCAGCTTCAATAAGCATCAATAAAATGATCTTTAAAAAAATATGAAAAAAAGATTCAAAGTAGATTCAATGGATGTCATTTATTATTATTTTTTTAAAGTAATTTCTAGTAACATTTTTTGGGAAAAACTCGGAAAAAGAGCATGAAACCTGATGAGTATTCTTTCTCTTATTTTTCATTGCTAAAGGAGCAGTAAATATAGCAGATCATTAAAATGGATGATTAGAACCGTGAGTACCGAGAATTCTGACCCCCCCCCCTACTACTCTATTGCTTTGTTGAGATTTGTTTTATCATTGATCATTTATAGACAAGATCCTACTTTGTGTTAACAATAATTGAGCTTAATCATTGTTCAAATTTTTGGCAATTATTTACAATAGCTTGCCCAATTTAGGAACATAGTGATGTTTAAAGACTGAAAACAACATTTTGAGCATTTCTAAGAAGAGTATGCCCTTAAATTGGCATAGAAAAAAATTAATAAATAGAATCGAACAATAATAATTATTAGAGATATTAGAATAGAACAATAATACTATAAATCAAATATTTAGAATAAAGAAATAGAAACAGAAGTATACAAATGAAATCCCATTGTCAAAAACCCCGTGCTAGAGACTTACACTTCTCCACTTTCAACAAAAATGGAAATTTATTTTTCCTTCTTATTTAGTAATTCCTTTTTTGTTTATTTATAAGCTTATACTCTGGACTAATTATTCGTTTGTGTTGCACCCATTTTTTATTTTGATTTGTTTCTTCATGTTCTTCTTCCTGTCAATCCTGTAACTAATGCACTTAGGTTAGCTTTGAGCAATACAACAAACTAAATACATTTTAAATATAGTACTAAATATGACAAAATCAATAAATCTTATGATAAATTGAAAATTACAACAAAATTCTACATTGGAAAATGTCAAATGAAAGTAAAGAGTGTTGATTTAAAATAAAAGCAAGCAGAAATAAAGAATAATAAAGATAAAAACATGGTTTTAAGTATAGGCAATAATAACATTAACTAATCTCTGTTACTTTTTGAAAAGTGTTCTATTACACGGTCGATGTCTACCTCAATATTTTGGTGAACGTTTATAATGGTTAGTCCTGTCAGTGTAGATTCCTGTCAGTTTAGAACTCTTCATTAGCATTTCCTCTTCTATTCATCCTAAATTATTCAAATAAAGACCAAAACCGTCAAAAAATATCAACTCTAGTAAAGATGCCATTTTTCCTTCTTATCGATTGGTTCGTTTTTTTATTTAATTTAAAAGCCTATGCTCTGGATTAATTTATTGGGTTTCGTTGCACCCATTTTGTATTTTGATTTGTTTCTGCATCTTCTTCTTGCTGTTAATCCTGTAATTAATGCACTTAGGTTAACTTTCATCAAGACAACAAACTAATCCATTCCAAATATAGTACCAAATATGACAAAATCAACGACTTTTATAATAACATTATGATAATATCAATTAGGCTTGCCTACACTGGCAATCAAAAGGCCGACTATGACAGAGGTTTAAAACCTATACCGTAAATATTTGAAATACCATTTACATTTATGGATGTGTATGCAAGATAACAATAGACTAAAACCAATTTTCAAAATACTGGATGATAGTTTAGGGATAAATTTATGTTTTCCAGTCTTCTAGCTTGTAGACTCTCCATTAACGGCTTGTTTGAGTTTCAACCTCATTTCTCCAAGGATTTGAAAATTTAATATTCCATCTAACACACAAACTTACAAGACAAAAAAAACATACCACCGTCCACATTAATACCTGGCTCCAATTTCAGAGGCTGGCAATCAGATTCAGACTTGGCAGATACGTCTGTGGAAAAACTGTTCTCTTGCAAAACTTCTTCTTTCGGTAACAAAAAAGGATCTGTACTTTCAAACAGATTTTCATTATCAGTTGGTAGTGCATCTTCAAGATCTAAAGAAATTTTATAGCTAATTTACTTATAGATTTTGAATTAATGATTCAGTGATGGGTAAAAAGTTTCAAAAAGAAAAATTTTCCTTTTTAAAAGAAAACATTCCGAAAATGTTATAAAAAAATTTATTCCATAAGTGGTGGGTGACAGAAGATGATACCTAGAAATTTGGAAAATTTCAATAGACTATGCAACAATTTGAAGCTGCTTTTTTGGAGCCAGTTTCCATGGTTAAAGCGGAAATCTTACAATTTTCCTATTTAGCACCATCTCCTGCAAATAAAAATCAGTTCTAATAGACATAAGAGAGACTAGACTAAGAGAGACATGTATCAAATGGAGTTCTAATTTAATGAATGCAGATCAAGGAAATTGTTTTTTATAACAAATGATGCCGGCTGTGACAGGAACAAGCTTTGAGACCTTTTCAAAAGGTCTGAATTTATAACTGGACTCAATCCTCCTATCCCAGTCTCAACTTTCAAAGAATCTTGATTGTATAAACACTGAAATTATGGAGCTGAAAAACCACTCTTATGTGGACAGTTAAATGTAATTATTCAGGGTTTACCGTCCGAACGCCCAGGTCAAAATGCCAAATCTAATGCTGAATTTCTTATTGAAAAAACAGCAGGCCTAGCAGCTGATAGTGTTCATGTGAGAAAATGATACGGTCTTTCTGATAAACTAATAAGTGGGGTTGCCGTGCGTAGAAGGCCCAAAGCACAAGACCTTTCCTCATCTCATAACGTAATGAACTTGAGATCCAAAGCATCCTTAAATCTGTTTTGAAGCTTAAAGGATCCGGGATACTTTTGTAACAGACCTACCACCAGTTCTAAACAACCCTCGCAGTAGTCTCCAAATTAAAGGAAAAGATTTAAGTGAAAAGGGTGATGTGTTAATGACCCGTGTTAAACGAAGGGGTGCAGAAATCTGGCTAGGGATAAAAAAGGACGCTAATCTCAACTGGGAGAAATATAAAGTGTTTAAATATTCTTCTTCAATTATGTAGTACAGTGTTTATATAACTGTTCATATCAGTCTGATACCATAATAAGGTGCACTGTAAAATGATCCGTCTATAAAGACGAAAGTCGCGAGGTTTTTTTTCAGCCAGTAATTTTTATTTATTTAATTTTTTTAGGCATCAGCTTGCTATTCTCAAGGTTTCTTTTTCGTTCTTGCTTTGTGTATTTGCTATGTTGTAACTGAATTGGTCCAAAAAAAAACATAATGTGTTCAAGCTTTGCTGATGGGTCTCTAGAAAAACTTTTCTCCACAAAAACTTCCTCTTTAGGCAATAAAAAAGGATTAGTACTTCCAGAAAGACTCTTATCCTCAATTGGGAGTGCGTCTTCAAGTTCTAAAGGAAATTCAAGGCAGATTTACTTAAAAAATCTTAAGCGATGATTTTAGGATGAGTGAAGAAGCTTAACATGAAAACTTTTTAAAAAGGTTTGAAAGAAGTAAAGACAGATTTTTCGGCAAAATTGTTTGACTTTCCTTGTTTTCGTCATTGCACAATTAAACAGCTTATGGTAAATAACTATAACTAAAGCAAAAAGTAACTCACCCTAATGGTTAACGAAATAAAAACAAACGTTTTGAGACGAATATGCACCGAAACAATATCCATTTTATGCTAGTTCCTCGTAAGTGAAATTCATATGGTACGAATTAAAATCCATTAATATAAGCTAAACTGCAGAATCAGATAGTCTCGGTATTACACAACAGTTCAACGCAAGGGGGTGATGCGGCATAAATGTTAGCAGCTAAGCTGCAAAAATACAGCAAGAAATTCCCGAAGCATTGAAGCACAAATTCTATTTAAAATTACAAATCGAGCTCAAATGCTTTAACTTCATAAAATTGGAAGGATTTAGGAAGAGACTTGGGAGGAATATTTGTCAAAAAGTCACAAGGTGCTATTTGAGTGACTTCCTTCTCAATTTAACTATTCTAATATCATGGGAATAATAAACACTTCTGCACATCGCGCACCCGTGCCCTCTCAAATAAATTGAATAAAACTTAATCCACATTTAGAAAAATTGTAAAACAAAGGTTAAGTTATTTAGTAAAGGGCCAGGACTGGTAGGACGAACCTGTTACTTGTTTTTTTTATTTGAAAAACTAGTTTAAAAAAAAAGAAAAAGAATAAAGAAGCACAAAGCGTAAATAAGCTACAATAAGCAAACTAATGCTACATAAGAAGGGTCTGAACTCCCCCCTCCTCTCACCTCTTGTTGACAGAGAATATTTGCTGTTAAACGTAGACAATGCTTTATTAAAAGTATAATTGGCATTTACCATAGGTTGAAACTTTCAAATAAAGAGAGGACAAACTTTGGGGAGTGGTGAGTGGTGAGTGGTTATAAAGGAGAGACAGGAAGTTGTGAACAAAAGATTTTTTTATGTTTTTTTTGTGGCCTTGGCTATGCGGTTTTTTTATGTTAAATTAACTAAACCATACTATGTTTTGAGACCCCAAGTAGAGGTTAGGCACACTCTTAAACATTTATATTTTTTAAACTATCTCTGCGAATTCTGCTTCCCCTCAATGCCCCTCTCTTTATGTTTAATTTGGCTTTGGTTTCTCCTAGAAGTATTTCAGAATAAAACAAAAAGATCAAACTCAGAATTTCATGTGTTTTTATTATTATCAAAATTTTATTTGAAAATCTTTTAAAAAAAACTGGATTCTTTGAAAGAAAAAAACCAAAATAAGCAAATTTAATTATTTTTCGTTGACACCAGTACATCCTATTTTTTAATAATTAAAGACAGAGATAATTTTACATGGTAAGAAAAAGAAGAAAAAAGATCATGGCATTTTTGACAGCTTGTAATATATATTATTTTCTTATGAGAGCAATTTCTAGTACATAAAACGTTATCTGCACATCATCCTAAAATTAGGTGAGTCTACTCAAACATTATAGGTACAAAATTTACTATAGTCTGAATAAAACTGGATTCATCAATTCAGTTAGTTATGGTAAAAACCATCAAGAAGAATTAATACAAATTAACCATAAATACAAAAGAAAAATAAATTTTCGAGTCCCTCTAGGCCAAAGGTATTTATCATCTTATTTAGGAAGAGACATTGCAAAATGGAGTTTTCGAACACCAGACTTCTTAGGAAGGTCTCGACAATACATGGAAAACTAGATAAAGGACTGATTTATATATTTTCGCTATCTAAGGACATAGAAAACGATGGTAAGGTCAGGAGTAACAATTAGTCAGAGTTGGTCATTTTTAATACAATTGTTAGGTGACGAACAATGGTTGGGTGGATAAACAAATAAGGGGATAAAGGAATTCGCTAGTCCCATATTGATTATTAGTTGTTTTTTTTTTTTAGTTTAACTACAATCAATCTTTTCTATAAATTAAGTAAAAAGCCTTTTCCACAAAATGAGTTGTTTTTTTTTTTAAGAAAAGTAAAGAGCTACATTAAACCAAAAATTAAGTTGAAGAATTTACTAAACGTAAAACTACTACAAATCACCATCAATAAATAAATTAAACCATTGACAAACAGATATTACAATAAACACCTGAGACAAACTCAAAACAAGAAGAAACAAAGATGAATAGGTTTGATGCCCTCCATACCTTCTGGAGACCAGAACATAATTTGCACTTTAATGAAAAAAATCCTTATTTTAAGCTGAATGTGTCTATTTCTCATAATATAAAAGCAAAAAACCTACTGGTATATGTTGAAATATCTCACGTTACTCGTTATAAATGGCTATACAACTGCGGTGAATATTGGAACGAGCAGATATCACAATAGATCCCAGAATATAATTTGCACTTCACTGAGAAAAATCCCTCTTTCTGCTGAATGTTTCTATATCTCGCACTATAAAAATGAAAAGAAAAACTCCATCATAACCATATTTACTGAAAAAAGAAAAGAATGTGACTGGGTAGATTAATAAATATGTACTGATATTTATTCCTTAGTCTCAATAATTTCGGATTTATTCAAGTAGAAACAAAATAAACATTTAAAATGTCTTTGGTTTTCAGTAAAGTGCAAATTATGCCCTGATTTTCAGAAGGCCTGGGAGCGTAAGCCTTACTTATCTTATTTTTCTCCTTGTTTTGAGTTTGATTTGGTTGTTGGTTGTAATTTCTGTTCGTTTTGGTTTCACTTATTTATCAACGGTGATCTGTGGTAGCTTTAAGCTTAAAAATTTTTGTGTCTTTATTTCCGTTCATTTTTGGGTTACTCTTCACTTTTTTTTTGAAAAACTCCTTTTTTGGAAAAGGTTATGAGAGACATCACCTTCATATAGCGAAAACTATAAAGACATGACCCATTAACTTTATATTATTGCTACTACTACTTCTATGTCTTCAATATGGGAAGGCGTCATAACAACTAACCGTTAGGAGCACTAACGTCATTTCGTCTACAAAATCCGACATAAAATCGACAAAAAAATCCGTCAGAACCACTAACCGTCATAAAATCTAAAATTTTTAAACTTCAGTTTTTGGAGGTTTAGGGGGGAAAAGGTACCTAGGTTAGTTTACGTATTTAATATATGCTATGCTTTACCCCTACCCCCTGATGTACAAATATATAGTCAAAATTTGTTCCTAAACTGATATATAAACTTATAAATTTTTTTAGATGTTATGATGGTTAGTGGTTCGGACGGATTTTCCTTTTAGATGTTATGACGTTTAGTGCTTGTGACTGTAAGTCGAAATGGTAGCACCCCCTTCAATATGTTGTTCTCGACATGTAGCGTCTCCAAATATTAGCCTTAATGACCACAGGTTTTCATTAACTCCATCAGGTTTTCTCAAATCTCCATCCGATACGACAAGATCCTCTTTTCACTCGAGAGAATTAAAATGTTTTTATTGTAGTGTTTCCGTCACAAATGTTAATTTTCCTTAATATTGTTGATTCTGAATATATATAGTATCATAGGCAGTGCGCTAGCGCTGCCTAAGTAAAGAACAATGTGGGCACAATGTGTTGTTTTTTTTTGTTTTTTTCTCCATACCCGGGCACTTCGTATCGAAGGAGTCGTCGTAGAAACTTCGAAAAGGGCTCATTCGATTGGAAATTGGAGCGGCTAGTGTCCTTTTTTATAGTCTAAAGTGATTGGAGGGCAACTAGCCTCCCCCCACGTCCATCATTCCCCCAAATACATCCAATCACAATTTTGAGATAGCCATTTTGTTCAGCGTACTTGATTTCCATATAGAAAATATGTTTTTGAGGAGGACACTCCCCCACAACCATCAGGGCAAGAGTTTTAAGTTATACCCTGGGGGAATATAAGGTTTTTATAGAAGGCGTTGTCGTAGAAACTTCAAAACAGGCTCATTCAATTGGAAATTCAAAGGGCTAGTGCCCTTTTTAATAGCCGAAAGAGATTGGAGGGCAACTAGCCCCCCTCACGCCCATCATTCCCCCAAACACATCCAATCAAAATTTTGAGATAGCCATTTTGTTCAGCGTACTTGATTTCCATATAGAAAATATGTTTTTGAGGAGGACACTCCCCCACAACCATCAGGGCAAGAGTTTTAAGTTATGCCCTGGGGGTATATAAGGTTTTTATGGAAGGCGTTGTCGTAGAAACTTCAAAACAGGCTCATTCAATTGGAAATTCGAAGAGCTAGTACCCTTTTTAATAGTCGAAAGTGATTGGAGGGCAACCAGCCCCCCCCCCCTCCCACGCCCTTCATTCCCCAAACGTATCCAATCTAAATTTTGAGATAGCCATTTTGTTAAGCGTAGTTGATTTCCAGATAGAAAATATGTTTTGGAGGAGGACACTCCCCCACATCCCTCAGGGCAGGGGTTTCAAGTTATGCCCTGGGGGTATACAAGGTTTTTAAAGAAGGCGTTGTAGTAGAAACTTCAATAAAAGCTCATTCGAGTGGAAATTCAAAGGGCTAGTACCGTCTTTCATAGTCGAAAGTGATTGGAGGGCAACTATTCCCCCCAAACCCATCATTCCCCCAAACAAATCCAATAAAATCTTTTGAGATAGCCATTTTGTTCAAGGTAGTTGATTTCTAGATAGAAAACATATTTTTGAGGAGGACACTACCCCACAACCCTCAGGACAAGGATTATAATTTATGCCCTGGGGGCACATAAGTTTTGTATTGGACTTTGTCGTAGAAACTTGAAAAAGGGCTAATTCAATTTGAAGTTCAAAGGACTAGTACCCTTTTTAATATTCGAAAGTGATTTGAGGGCAACTAACCCCCCTCTCACGCCCACCTTTTCTCCAAGCACATCCAATCAAAATTTTTAGATAGCCATTTTATTCAACGTAGCTGAAACTTTTGGAAATTAGGTCTTTAAGGATGTCAACCCCTCCCCCCACTGCCCTTAGGGCAAGGGTTGTAAGCTATGCCCTGGGGGCATATAAATTTTTTATTGAAAGCGTTGGCGTAGGAACTTCAAAAGGGCTCATTAAATTGGAAATTGAAAGGGCTAGTGCCTTTTTTAATAATTGAAAGTGATTGGATAGCGACTAACGCCCCTCTCACGCCCACCATTTTCCCAAACACATCGAATTAAAATTTTAAGATATCCATTTTGTTCAACTTAGTTGAAAGTTCTGGAAATTTTGTCTTTTAGGATGATTACCCCCTCAGAGCCCTCAGTGCAAGGGTTGTAAGTTATGCCCTGGGGGCATATAAAGTTTTTATTGAAAGAGTTGTCGTAGAAACTTCAAAATGGCTCAACCGATTGGAAATTCAAAGGGCTAGTACCCTTTTTAATAGTCGAAAGTGATTGGAGGGCAACTAGTCCCCCCCACGCCCTTCATTCCACAAACATATCCAATCAAAATTTTGAGATAGCCTTTTTGTTCAGCGTAGTTGATTTCCAGATAAAAAATATGTTTTGGACGAGGACACTCCCCCACATCCCTCAGGGCAAGGGTTTTAAGTTATACCCTGGGGGTGTATAAGGTTTTTAAAGAAGGCGTTGTAGTAGAAACTTCAGTAAAAGCTCATTCTAGTGGAAATTCAAAGGGCTAGAGCCCTCTTCAATAGTCAAAAGTGATTGGAGGGCAACTAGCCCCCCCCCCCCACACCCATCATTCCCCCGAACACATCCAATCAAAATTTTTGAGATGGCCTTTTTGTTCAGGGTAGTTGATTTCCAGATAGAAAACATATTTTTGAGGAGGACACTAACCCACAACCCTCAGGACAAGGATTATAAGTTGTGCCCTGGGGACATATAAGGTTTTTATTGAAATCTTTGTCGTACAAACTTGAAAAAGGGCTCATTCATTTTGAAATTCAAAGGACTAGTACCCTTTTTAATAGTCCAAAGTGATTTAAGGGCAACTAACCCCTTTCTCACGCCCACCTTTTCCCCAAACACATCCAATCAAAAGTTTTAGACAGCTATTTTATTTAACGTAGTTGAAAGTTTTGGAAATTAGGTCTTTAAGGATGTCAGCCCTCCCCCCACAGCCCTCAGGGTAAGGGTTGTAAGTTATGCTATGGGGGCATATAAATTTTTTATTGAAAGTGTTGGCGTAGGAACTTCAAAAGGGCTCATTCAATTGGAAATTGAAAGGGCTAGTGCCCCTTTTAATAGTTGAAAATGAATGGATAGCGACTAACGCCCCTCTCACACCCATCATTTTCCTAAACACATCGAATTAAAATTTTGAGATATCCATTGTTCAACGTAGTTGAAAGTTCTAGAAATTTTGTCTTTTAGGATGATAACCCCCTCAGAGCCCTCAGTGCAAGGGTTGCAAGTTATGCCTTGGGGGCATATAAAGTTTTATTGAAAGCGTTGTCGTAGAAACTTCAAAAGGGCTCATTCGATTGGAAATTCAAAGGACTAGTAACCTTTTTAATAGTCGAAAGTGGTTGGTGGACAACTAGCCCCCCCCCCCACGCCCATTATTTCCCCAAACACATCCAATCAAAATTTTGAGATAGCCATTTTGTTCAGCGTAGTTGATTTCCAGATAGAAAATATGTTTTGAGGAGAACACTCCCACACAACCCTCAGGGAAAGGGTTTTAAGTTATGCCCTAGGGGCATATAGGTTTTTATAGAAGGCGTTGTCGTAGAAACTTCAAAAAGGGCCTATTCGATTGGAAATTGGAGTGGCTAGTGCCCTTATTAATAGTCGAAAGTGATTGGAGGGCAACTAGCCCCCCCCCCAAACCCATCATTCCCCAAAACACATCCAATCAAAATTTTGAAATAGCCATTTTGTTCAGCGTTGCTGTTTTCCTGATAGAAAATATGTTTTGAGGAGAACACTCCCTCACAACCCTCAGGGCAAGGTTTTAAGTTATGCCCTGGGGGCATATATGGTTTTTATAGAAGACGTTGTCGCAGAAACTTCAAAACAGGCTCATTCGATTGGAAATTCATAGGGCTAGTACCCTTTTTAATAGTCGAAAGTGATTGGAGGGCAACTAGCCCCCCCCACGCCCATTATTCCCACAAACACACCCAATCAAAATTTTGAGATAGCCATTTTGTTCAGCGTAGTTGATTTCCAGAAAGAAAATTTGTTTTTGAGGAGGTTTTTATACAAACCTCCTCCCTCCCATTTGCCCATTATGTTCAAAAACTAAATGTTGCCTTAAGATTAAATCAAAATGCACTGTGATAATGCTTATTCCCAATAAGGCATCTCAGCAGTATCCCAAGAACGACTGAGGGTATTATGTTCAAACTTTCGAGGCTACTTCTGCTCTTAAAATTTAACCAAATCAAAATAGGATAAGTGTATCCGAGCTATCAAAGAGAGTAAACAGATTTTTTTTGCGAATGGTATCAAGTTTTCCATTTCAGGTCAACTAGAGAAGCTATGAAACTAAGTTAAACAATACTATTTGTGTCCAGATTTTTAAAATAGTGTATGTTGTTAAAAGTT
Source organism: Artemia sinica (assembly GCA_027921565.1). Taxonomy (NCBI): domain Eukaryota; kingdom Metazoa; phylum Arthropoda; class Branchiopoda; order Anostraca; family Artemiidae; genus Artemia; species Artemia sinica. The sequence goes on along the minus strand of JAPEVW010000111.1, from coordinate 392,874 downwards.
GCTGAAAATTTTTCTCCAGCATACAAATAGCAGGCCAAACTATCAAGTCTTAAAAAACTAAAAGATTTAAATTGTTATTTTCTTTTTCCCTGAAAAGACTATGTCAATATAAAACGTGTAGAAATTAATTTAAAAAACTTTTTCCACAAAATAAGTTTTTCAAAGAAAAGTAAAGAACTCCATTAAACAAAATGAGCAAAAATAAAATCAAATAATCTACCAAGCTTGAAACTACCACAAATCAACATCGATAAATAAATGAAACCCAAAACGAACAGAAATTACAAAAAATAATCGAGTCAAACTCAAAACGAGCAGAAATTAACATAAGCTGGGCGCAAAACCCCTATGCCTTCCCAAGGCCAGAACAAAGTTTGCACTTTACTGAAAAAATACAAATGAATGTGCATTGTCAGTTTAATATACATACTGATATTTAGTAAGCAAAATGTTAAAATTATTTGATTTATTAAAGTTATAAAAGCAAAAACATTAACATTTTTTCCAGTAAAGTGCAAATGTCCAGATACTTCCAGCGATCAAAATGCTGAAGCACAATTTAGTCAGAGCGCCAGATTCTGTATCTCGCTTATTTCGATTAGTACCCATTTCGGAAGGTACAAAAACGTTAAGGGTGGATCTCAAGGTAGTCGACCATGGTGAAAACGAATTTCGTAGGGCGCATATTCGCCGTAGGGGTGTTTCTGAGATATAGGCCAAAAACACCAAATTTGCCCTATAATGGGGTTCGACGGTTCAAATTTTTTTTTACAGATAAGATTGGTTAAATTCAGCTTACCCGTATATCAATCGAAAGAAGAGACTTGAGGCTACAGGAATATGATTTTTGTTTATAAAAAATAAAAAAAATAGTACACTTTTAATGCAGCTTTAAAAAAATTCAGATTTTTGTCAACAAATTTCCAACAGAAAAGCTAAAAACTCAAAACTTTTTCAATATAAAGTAATTTTTTTATATTAACAAAGAAAGCCCGTTTAATTCCGAACACATTGAGCTAAGAAAAAAAGTTTAAATTATTGTATCTGAGCGGTCTGCAACTTGTTTAGCGAGTGTACCGAATAATAGAATTTTGTTTAGTACTAAAAGATAAGTACTACCTAGCGGGAAGTTTTTTTTCATCACGTGACACTTTATCTTTTCTTTGCTTTATCTTTTATCCACTCTTTTACAGAATCTGCGAAATCGTGAGATAATATACCACAAAGTATGCAGTGGCTGCCATTTGAGCTGACACCAAGTAAAAAATCGAGATTATCAGTCAACTACAGCAAGTGTGTGATTTGCCAGGATGTGACAGAAGATTCCCTCTGCAGGGTGAATAATGATGCAATCCTCGAAAAATGTGCATCACAGCTGCGCAGTGATCACTCTGCCGACCTTGCAACTGAATTAGAAGACGTTGATAGTTTTTTGCAAAACAATCCTAAATGGCATCCATCATGTCGGAAGGATCTGTAAAGACTTTTACCCAATCAGCAAGTGAACGAACCCAATACGAGCAGATCCTCAAGGCACCTTTTTGCACCAGAATTTGAATACCAACAGAAACGTGTCATTTGTGGAAAAACACAGAAGAAAGATAGCGGACAGAAAGTACCGCTGATAAAAGTTACTAAAAATGCTAGGGCAGACAACATTTATGTAGCCGCTACACAGCTCAGAGAAGAGTTCCCTGATGTGTTATTCCGTTTGGATAATGGCCTCAGTTGTAGCATTAACATGGTAGCAAGTGATGTTCAGTACCACGACGTGTGCTTACTACAGTTTATGAAAAAAGGCAAGTGCCCAGCCGGTGAAACTGAAGTACAACAAGTGGTTTTTGGAACTTATCAAGGAATACGAACAAGTTTTACTGAAAGGAAAGACGGTGAGACTCTGTCAACTGCGTGCTTCATTTGTTTCAATCTTGTCTAGAACAGACCCAAAAATCAGAAGAAACTATCAGTCAACCCGCTTGAAAAGAAGACTTTTAAAGCATTATGGAACTTCTCTGAGCGTCATTTCGCAGCCGGGGTATTCTAACATTTTTTTCTTAGCGAGAAAATTTCTGCTGAGAGTTTAATCGTTGCTATGAACAGCGTTCAGCGAACCGTTGAAGAGGAATTTGTGCGTGTGGGGTCCGAAGAAGATTGTGGCAGTAGTGATTCAAGCTATTTTCAAGATATCTTGCCAGTGGTGACAGCCGAGTCCAGTGTTTGACATTAGTTTGAAACAGCGTTGGCCTTAAAGAACTCAGTTAAACCCGAACAAGTTTCAGTTAACGAAGACAGCAGACCACTTTCCGGCAACCAAAGCACTGGATCGCGGGCTCCATCGTGCGGGTGTAGCACTAGACACAGTTCAGTGTTTTGCAACCAGGATAGAAATACACTATTCATTGCAGCCAAGATTTTGAAGCGAGCAATCACTGATCAGAAGCTAAACACCAAAGCAGAAGACGTGCAAATAACACCCGACCAGATCTCCCAAATGATACCAAAAAAGCTCCACAACTTTCTTGTTTACCTTCTTGAAAAAGAAGCACCGCGGGACAATCCAGAGATAAAACAAGACTGTATGCCAAAGACAGAACAAAGACTTATGAACACCGCCCAAGATAATTTATTTTCTGGGTTTTACGTCGAAACCCCGAAAAATATTGGGCTTTCAGTTTATGTTTATCACAAGACTCGAAGCAGAGACATCCTTCAGGTTCTGAATAAAAGTGGTTCTGGGGTATCCTACGATACAATTCGACGACTCCTAGCAACAGCGGTAGACGAAATGAGGACTCACACCACAGCAGACAGCGTCTATGTTCCTCCTGGCATAATAAAAGATGATGATTCTTTTATCCAATTCATGCATTACAACCTCGACTTTCTATGGTCCACCCTTGATGGCATATCGACTCATATTACTAGTATGGCAATGGTGCAGTCCTCGGAGCTCTCAAAGGACACCGAAACAAAAGTTACCGTGTCATATAAGAGCAAGAGAAACACGTCAGTTGAATGTCTACCGGAAGAAAAGCTTGAAATAAAGTGTCAGGGATCTAAGGGCCAGAGAAACAGGTCAGTTGAATGCCTACCGAAAGAAAAGCTTGAACTCAAGTGTCAGGGATCAAAGATCTTAATGAAAACGATGATCGAGAAAGAACTCCTTCCTGTTAACTTACTTCTCGAGACTACAAAAGAAATTAGACACATGGACAAGGCAATAATGCTGGCTAGAGAATGCCCAACACAGCTTGTGGCCACAGTAGAAAGTCCCCCGTCGTTACCAAGCTGTCGAACGATTTGCAGTAAAGTCTCGAAGGAAAATGTTCCTAAGAGCAGCGTGTTTTACTTGCCTTTCCTTCATGAAGCACCAAAAAACCATGCAACAGTCGAAAAATCTCTGCGAACGTTCATGGCGATAAGTAAAGCTGTCGGAATATAAGATACGGTGGTCAGGCAAGATCTCTTCATTTATCAGCTAGCACAGGGAGTGAAAAGTAAATACCCGGATGACTTCAAAAACGTAATCCTACGGATGGGAGGCTTCCATCTCCTGCTCAGCTATCTCAAGGCAGTTGGTAAGATAATGAACAGCTTTTGAATCAAAGAGATTATAGTGAGGGCAAAGCTTTTGCTTCCTGGTACTTGCGAAAAGGTATTTCAAGGGAAAGGATACTACCAAACTATCAATGCCTACTGCATACTGTACGAGGTCTTGCTAGCCCTCTACTGGGAGTCCTTGGAAGAGTATTATTCCGAAGCACAAGAAGACTTGTCCCGTCTGGGCCAGTTGGGTAGTGCCATTAAGCTATTCAGGACTTCACTGGCAAACGGTATTGACGTGCGAACTGAATTTCAGGAGGCAAACGATACCTTAATCACTTTGACTCCCATAATGAATGCCTTCGACACCCTGCGATATGCGTCGCCAACGTTTGCTTTCTGGCGGCAGTTCTTGGAAATACTTAAAATAGCGATGCAATTCATTCATTCTGAACGAGAAAGTGACTGGGAGTCTCATTTGACAGCAACTGATCGGATGTTGCCATACTTGGCGGCGGCTGACCATCCTCAGTATACAAGATGTCTCATAGAGTACCTATCAGACATGCGAAGTTTACCGCAAACCATTCCTGATGTAAACAGGAAGTTCATGAAAGGATAATTCACACTAAAGAGAACACACACCAGGTTCACGGCCACCTGGTCCGATCAGATACTGCAATGTACAGTGAACAAGGATACAAAAACGACGGCTGGAATAATAGGAGAACAAATGGATGAGAGACAGACTGAAGCTTGGATTCTTACCTTACCAATTTCCGCTGCCATTAGCAATGGTTTCCTGCAAGTAGTGAACGTATCCACAGAGACATTGAAACATCACGAAGACAATCAGTCGTCGACGACATGATTACAACTTTCGCGAGATAGAGTTCGTGACATTTTCACTACATGTGGCATTCCGCTCAGCAGAGTGGACTTCTAGTGAATATTGTGACGTCAGAAGTTGTGGACGATGAGAAGACTGTTTCTGATATTACTTGCGTAGCCACAAAAGGAAAAGCGGTGGCTGAGGACTTTCTGTGCAACAGGAAAGAAGATGTGAAAAAGGTTGCACTCCGAACTTTCCCTTCAGAGAGAAAAACTCAGAAAGTGAAGAGTGTCCCTAAAACCGATCTCCTGAGCTCTAAAGTAACAGCCTTGAAGAGAATCATTACTGCTCAGTTGAGCTAAGGCGAAGAAAAGGAGAAAGCAGTTGCAAAGATCCTCACAAAAGAGATTTTTCCTTTCCCTCCATCCATTTTTGAATATCTTCCGCAAAAATCAACCTAGACATCCTCTGGCTGAAAAATGAGGACGTGGAACAAAGCTGTGCTGTTGAACTGGCTGAGAAGAAAAGGAGGACTTGCAGCTTAGCCGGCCACTTTGATATCCAAAGAAACAACATCAGCTACAGTACACATAATTGACCTAATGTTCAAGATAAGGTCATATTGGCCTGCCAGTTTTGAAACAGTCAAATCCTTCGCGGAAATATTGCTTCTATCGTTGCTGAATGATATTCCAGTGGGTATTCTTGAAGTCCACATTGTCGCAGATCGGTACGACGGGCTAAATGGGAAGCCCACGGACACCGGAGAGTCGATATCCTTGAAATCAGCATGCACACTCCAACGAGGGAAAGGGAAAAACCTCCAAATTTTCACTCTTAGTACAATTGAAGAAGGGGATGCCGTACTTGCAAGCTCAGCGTCTAAAAGCTGGCTCGTAGAAATTTTGTATGAAACCTGGGAGCAGATGGGTGATCAGCTTCCGAACAAACTAAACCTTTTTCTCTCAGGTGGGTTCAAGGAGAGATTCGAAGTGTCTCTGGTCAAGCGTGACTGCAGTCCAACTTCACCAGAACACTGTGACTACGAGGAATGCTTGTCCTCCAGCCGCGAAGAGGCTGACGAACGCCCTATGACACATAGTAAACTAGCCACTACGCTTGTAGCATCGTTGTGCATGCCAACGACACAGACGTGGCAGTAGCCTGCGTTCATTTTTTTTTAAGAGCTTCAAGCTGAGGGACTGAGCAAACTTTTCTTGAAGATCCCGACTTACATTACCCCAGTACAAGAGCTGGCGGATGGAATCCACTTATCCAATGAGAAGCAGATTATGTTACCGTTCGTGCACTGTCTGTCAAGGTATGACACAACAAACTTTTTCTTCAGCGTCGGGAAAGCTTCTTTCTTAAACACATAGGCGTCTCCAACTTTTGCCTCAAAAATGATGTCAGTGACGAAGCGGATCAAGGATACAGAAGGGAAGCTTTTAGTCGACCCGCTTAGAAAAGTTTCCGACCAATTAAAATCTCTGGTCATTGAAATGTACGGTAAACAGGCCGGATTCAATTCACTGGCCAGTGTAAGGGCTTACATTTGGCACCAGAAACAAGATGTGAGAAAACTGCCACCTTCTGACGACACCTTTGAGCCATGCATACGAAGAGCCATATTCGCTATATGGATAATCTTGTCGTCAGTACAGGCTCGGCCGTGCATTCCAGATCAACTCCTCCATGGATGGAAGATGGCTGAAGAGGAGTAGATGCAGCCATCTCAAGCTGTAAAGAAGCATCAAGCCTGGAAGCTTACTGCAGATGCAAAAGTGGAAGATATAGGAAAGACTGTAGCTGCTCAAAAATGAAAGGATGCTGCAGCTTATGCTCCTGCCGTGGACCGAGGAGATAAATACAAGCACACCAAAGTATCAATTCATGAAATTAAATATTAAGTTATTTTACCTTTGGTACAGCAAATTTATAGTCTATTTCTACTTTAAATAGCGATTGAAAAAATTATCCTAACTTAAGTTTGTAAATCACAGATAGTGTTGGCATACATAAAAGAATTCTACTAGTCACAAAGATAATTCAGTTTATGTCAGCAAACGCATTGTGTTGGAAAAGGGAATTTCACAAAGAGAGATCATATCAAGTTACAAGAAGAGAAATTTGGCTTCTGTCGGCAAACACATTTCATAGAGACATATCAAGTTACAGGAGAGATTAACTTTGGGTTCTTCCTGGGCATTCACAAATATTCCAAATATGTCATTCAGTTTTGGGTTCTGTTAAATTAAAATGCTTGTATTACATGCATGCGGCCGTCGGCCTTGGTTGGGCTTTTTATGCCCTACACAGTGTTTTTATAAAGTGAAAAAAATATCCCTAGGATTTACCATAAAATGGAACATGTGCCCCATTTCTACAGCTCTTTGTGACTTTCTTATTAAACAAAACCAGTTTTTTTAGTGCCCAGGTCATAAAATTCTATTTTTAACGCAAAAAAAATTAGAAAACGGTTCCTATTCATCTCAAAACGTGGAGAGCTATCTTCAGACTGATGAAAAGTTTAAAATGAGCTGTCACTCGCCACAATTTGGAGAAAAAACTTAATTAGGCAGTACAGGAGCGATTTTCAGGGGTCACACACTATTTTTGGGGTTTAAACCATATCTGACTAGCAGCTCATTTAAATGCCCCCTTTTCTCTAACTCATAATAGATATGTCCTACCATCTTTGAAAGTCTTGAAAGTGTAGAAGTCATTTAAAAGTTATTGAAAATATATATTTTAATGACAGTTGAGCGTTGGCCATGGGCTTATTGGGGCACATACAGTGTTTTATTAAGTGATCTTGTCCCTAGTAAAAAAAGGATGGGGCTCCTACAACAGGGTAGTCGTTGTAGCAGTAGAAATAGAATGCAGGGAGTCTGACCTTGCCCCATCTGAATTCTCAGAAGAAGAAAATGAGGAATATTTTTGAAAGTTTTACTTGATACCTTTTACTTTTAATTACAACAGGTCCCTAATCAGTTACTAATACCCAATTTTACGGGAAGGCCGAGTAAGACAACTATAGTGCGCCGATTGAATACATATGTTTAAAAGAATTCTTTCATTTAGTAAATAGTTCAGTCGTATCAGTGGCATATCAGGTCCCAAAAAGGTAGTTGCAGACCCCTTAGTACACCAGACAACATATTCGTCCATTCTAAAAAAAACACTGTTTTTTAGTCAACATTTTTTTAAAAACCTATTTTTATTTTTAAGTAAAAGTTAAAAATTTTAAACAGTTAGAAAGTTTGAAGTATTCCTACCCTTTGAAAAAAAAATAAACTATGTCAATTTTCACGATACGGCTAGTGATCATTTTAGTGACACTACAAAAAAATTCGCAGACCGTTTAAAAATAATAATAGTTTTTATTTTTTTTCGCTCAAATTGTACGGAATTGAATGAACTTTCTTTTCCAATATGAAAAAAAAGCTTCTTACCTTGAAGAAATTTTGAGTTTTTAGCCTTTCTTTGAGATATCAGTCAAATTTTACAGCACTTATTTTGAAACTGCAGTAAATAGAGAAAAAAATTATTTTTTTTTAAATTTAAAAATCATATTCTTGTAACAAACAACAAAAGTACGAAGAACAAAAGGGAAATCTTTTTGTAAGACAGTGGAGATAATTTGAATGAATATTTCGGCCCTATGTCCAAGGGCCGTCCTCAGCAAGACAAAAATATATGAAAGAAAAAAGACACAACAACATGCGACCAATAAAACCAAAAAAGTAATTTTTTTTTCAAAGCAGTCCTAGCATCCTTACTTCAGCGAAGTTCAACCAGGACTGACAAAAAGTAAGGTGAAACCAAGGCGATTCAATGAGATGAAAGAAAAATAAATTAAAAACACGTTCTTATTGCTAATCCAGCCTTTTTGGCAGCTAACCTCAAAGTTCTTTTTGTGACCGGTTCTGTGTTAATGTCTATCGGTTTTTTAAAATATTTTGTAAGATCATTTTTAATTAAATTTGTGTATAGAGCATTTAGTGTATATTCCCCCAAGTCCCTATTTAAGGAAATATTATTATTAATCTTAAGTCTGATTTCAATTGATTCTCGGACTACCTGCTTTATGCCTAGGTCATTGCTAATAAGGTCATTGTAAGATATTGCCGTCTTACAAAAAGATTTCCCTTTTGTTCTTCGTACTTTTGTTGTTTGTTATGGAAAGGCAGTGTGGTCTTCGTCGCTATTTTCATATTCTTGTAAATCTAGATCTCTTCTTTCGATTGATATAACATTACGCCGGATTCCTCAACCCAATAACTCCTGAATCGGAAAAAAAAAATCCTGAACCGTCACACTTAGTTATAGGCTAAATCAGTAGTTAGGTATACACAGTGCCTTTTTGTTAGTTCAACATACCTGAAAGTTACAATATAATGCTCAAAGTGGTTAACAAGGAATTACTAATACGCCCTTTTAACAAAGGATTTTAATGCGAGAAAATTGATCATTGCGAAAATAGTTCGCGATTTCTCGGCAACTTGATCCAGTATATATATATATATATATATATATATATATATATATATATATATATATATATATATATATATATATATATATATATATATATATATATATATATATATATATATATATATATATATATATATATATATATATGTATATATATATATATATATATATATATATATATATATATATATATATATATATATATATATATATATATATATATATATATATATATATATATATATATATATATATATATATATATATATATATATGTATATATATACTGGTGCATTATGTGGACACTTCTATATACTAACGAGAGACGAAAACCGCCAGACCAGTTATTTGCAAGAGACTGTTATTGAGAAATGGAATGCCAAACGTAGTTTTCACTGCGTTTACGATATTTAAACTGTTGTTTTTTGATGTTTTTTTTTGGGGGGGGGGTACTTAGATTAGGTTACGTATTAAGTTTATTGTTATAAAGTGGTTTTAATGGTTTTAAGGTGATGTTGTATTTGATGCCTTTATTTCTCCCTTTATAGGGGAGCTAAATATGTCCATAAAGTAATTAAACTTTGGTAGCGTGCCTTAGGCTATGACCTGACTTATGAGACGCACCAGCTGGGAATATTCGAGGGACTAAATTTAGATTGTAGAGAGGTTGGCTATAATGCAATACTTTTATTCAGTTACCATAAACCAGTACAAGTTTTAGAGGGTTTGATAATATATATATTCCGCTGGGACTGGTGATCCCAGGGAGACAACAAGTATCCGAAATCTACGATAATATATAATACAACAAGATATTTAGACACTTAACATAATCCGACAATATTCCAAGGTTATTTCCTTATTCAATGGACCAGAGGTTAGTCCGGCATAAAATTAGTATATCACGCCCTGTTCCCATAAAATGTTTCATTTATACATTTTGTCAACCACAACTTATCGGGTCCACTGACGCACATAGCTAGGAAGTGGTGATTTCTCAACTTCCTATTAAGGGTACACCTGCTCGGATATGTTCCTTATCTCAATAAAAAGTGGCATTTCTACACTTTTGTATTTGTGTCTTAATATTTTACTAAATTCAAAATTGAAATAATTAGAATGCGTCACCACAATACTCCCTATTTTGAGAAGAGTTGTCCCAACTCTCAATATTTTACTTTTAAAACAATTTAATTTTGTACATGGATTACTGCCATTCTTTTGGTCATTCTTTACGTATATCCTCAATGGGTTTCTTTAGGGTCATGTTTATGACCAAATATACGCCATGTCGTTTCTTCCATGGATATTATTTTTTGAATTTATCCTTTTTTCTTTTTTTTCTTTTTGTCTTTAAAACTGTAAAACTCTCTTTTCACCCTCATTCTTATATGCATCTTCTGTTTTAGTTTGACCCACATTGCCTTAAGCATTACATTAATGGTTCTGCTAAAATTAGATTTAAAGTTATATTAGAAACCATTTGATTAATTGAGTTTAAATTTAATTCCCATTAATAACTTAATTTATCTGGGTGATGTGGTTGATTTAACATCCATCTTCCGTGTTTGGAAATGCCTTGGATAAATTACACATAAAAATTTTCATTTTTATACTTTCACATATTTTTCCAACACAAAGCATTTTCACATATTCTTTCAATAATATAAAGCCGTTTAGGTTACTTACCACTTCCTTTCATATTTTTTAGGCTTAATTTAAGTTCTGATTTTATACCACTTTATGATGAACTGGTAGCAAAGTCTGTAATACTCCATAAAGTTTCCAATTAATAGTTGACCAGTTATGGTTTGGTTTCTAATTGAGTGAGCTATTGGTATCGGGATACAATTGAACTGGCTTTGAAAATTGCTACTTTCCAAAAATGCGTAAAAAAATGTGATTGAGAAATGGATCGGAAACGATGTCACGAAAAATTTGATTTCCAAAAAAAACTAAGGCTGTATCTAAAACAAATATTCACATTAGAATACACATGAAGCATAAAGTGTTACATATATAGTAAAAAGAAACACTCAATTTTGTATATATCACTGTATTCTTTTTTTAAGTGAGAGGTTAATTTCTTTTAATTTCTCTCCTCTCTTTTTACTTTAAACATTATATGCCGCTTAAATAGATACATTATGTTTCTTGCCGCCAATTTCTTACATCATCCGTTTCAGACTTAATTTAGAATTGTTAATCACTTACAGATTATTGCACAAAAGAATATTTATACATTTACTAAGAGTCACAAAGCTTAGATATAACATTAAATCCTAGTTAAAACTTAAAGTTACTTCTAAAAATAAAAACACAGTATATACGCGAGCATTGTGTAATAAACTTACACGAGTATTGTGAAGTCATAAAACTTAGATAGAACTCTTATCAAAAAATACATTTGGTTAAAGTTTTAAAAGTTATTTAAGACACAGTAATAGAATTTATTTAAGACGCAAGTAATATAACAGTAATTTAACTATTCACAAAGCAAATTTTTTTTTAATTAAAATACTCAAAATACCAATTCAACATACTTATATGGATAGTTTCGGTTATATATATAGATAAACAGAAGTTATGTTGATACATAACTTAATTGTTAAAAAACAAACAATAATTATGTAACCTAAAGATTTATTTAATCACTGCAATATTTGTTCTTTGTATGACTTTTAAATATGTCCGTTAAGACTTTTATCTGATAAGTCTTAACTGCAATTAAAATATTTACAAAAAAATTCACCTCAAACAATCAGATTTATACACTATAACCGAGAACTGTGATTAGCCTCTATATAAGGGCTTGGCAATAGTTCATATAACATGACTTTGCTATTAAGATTTATATATTTACATTTTTATACGATAACAATTCCATATTTATTAAAGGTTTTCAAAATACCTTTATAATTATATATATTTTCTCATTAACATTTGTTACCACTATATGCATTTTTCATATACGACTATATACATTGATTTTCCATGTTTCCTTTTTTTGAATCTTTGTTTTACAACTTTTCTTTGGTTCTATATTGAAAAACAAACTTGTGTTAGTAACTGTTTTTAGCTTACTCTATGTCTGTTTGTTTATTCAAGCTTTTCAGCTTTTTAATGCTTTTCGAATTTCAGGTACTTGAGACAGTTTTATAACATTTTAGCCTGTTATCTCTTTTTTTCAGCTTCAATGTTCCTTATGGGACAAGCCTTCACTTACAGCTTAGATTTGATAAGCTGAAAATTTAGCTATTCACCTTTTTACCTATTACGACCTTATCAATGAACTTGTGCCTGCACTCTGAAGGTTTGCTTACCACGAGTTTCTTCCGGGAGCTCCATAGAACATATCCAGGTTCTCTTGTCTGACTGCTAATGCTGAAAGAACTGTTATGAGCCTGCACACAGCAATTAATTTGTTATTGCCACACTTTTTGATTTGTGGCCACAAATTGTTTTCTTTCCTATTCTAAAGTCAAACAAAGAGACCCTTCTGCAGGAAATATACCTTGCCTTCATGGCATGCTGTAATTTATTTTAAGACATACAAGTGATCATGATTATTTTCACTTTAACTTCCCAACTTTTAGTTGTCTTGCCTGAAGTTTCAATTTTAACTTAGGTCCTTTAGTCTATTACTGTGTCTTTTTTTAATTGTTTATGATATGCTAGACATTTTTTCGAAAACGACTCCCACATAAAAGAGTATAATTTTCCCTCTCTCCACCTGGAACATATGTCCAGTATTTCTATTTAATCTCAGCCAGAGCTACACCAATTGTCAAGGTGGCTCGCTAGTATAATATTCTATTTATTTTGTACTTATTTATTACAAATATCTCGTATTAATCTTGTTCGGTCAGCTCAATATGCATGTATATCAGAATTTAACCGACTCCATTCAATTTCTTTTCCTTAAATTTTGTCTGGCTTTATTTTCAACTTGACCCTTTTTTGATTATTTATTTCAGTGATGCCTAAGAGGTTTTTTCAAGTCTTTTCCAGCTTTTTCAGTACAATAGGTCTTTTCTAAGCCTATATCTATATGTTTCTTGTTTTATTCAATAACTTTTACAAGTTTTTACGCCAATTGCCATTCTAAAGTCAATTTCATTATCTCCTTATTTTTAAGGGGGAGGGAGAGTGGTTTATTGTCGCAACCTGTATTTTTTTAAAATTATTTAAATTTCCTTTTCCAAAAGTGTTTGTGTTCTAACAATGCTGTATTTTTCAGTTGATTTTTCAAGCACTTTTAGTTAAGTTTTGCGCCGCATTTTCTAGCCCTTATTTGTTCACATAAATGCAATTTTTACAATATACAGGTTGTCAGTTTTAATCTAGCTTTAATTACTATTTTATTTGCCAAAGAAAGAGAGAAAATAATTCCGTTGGCTAGGCTAAATAACTTGGAATGCGGTGTTCACTATCTGTGGTTTATTGGTAAGCTTGGACCTTGGAAAATTATATGAATGAATTTCTATTCACTACTGCGAGTTTTTTCGTTGTGTATTGTTATATTTTTTTCAAAGAAAAAGTGGGTACGTTTACTCTTATTTTAAGCTATAGCAAAGGGTTCAAATATTGGTTAAAAACCTAATATTTGATTCTGATTCCTTTTTCAAAGTTATATAATAAACAGGCATTGATTGATCATGATCCAATTAAATAAATTAATTAGAAATCTTTTTAAAAATTGCTGTGTTTACTTAAAATCACTGCTATTGGTCTTATTTAAAATGTGTTCATGTAAATTGAAACAACTATGACAAAATTAAGAACTGAAAAACACATAGCAAACATATAATTTGAGTTATGTATTTGCACATTAGGAGGAAGAGGGGTGGGGTAAAGAATAGTGGATTTTCAGTCAAAATATGTTGACTACAATTATTATCCATTTTATGAAGTAGAATTTTTGTTCTAATCCTTTTTTACAGCTAAAAATGGGGAAAATATACTTATCATACATCCATCTTTAAGGGTCCCTAAAGGGCTTAAAATATATTTGACGAGTAAATTCTGGAAAAAAAGGCATCAAGTGTTATGTTAATCAATTACTGTCTCAATAAGGGAAATGTTTTCAAATTTGCTTACATATATTTATATTGCTCATTTTGTTTTTATGTTCTTAGTCAGGTTTGTATTTTTGCCAATTTTTCCCCATTTCATCTATAATGGTCTCGTAGAGCTTTAAGCTAAATAGAAAAAGTAACATAATAATTGATGAAAACTAATGTGTTCTGTTTCTGAAGCCTATTGCTGATTATAGGTGGGAGCAAAGGGCTACCTAAGCCTGGAAATTTCCACGGCAGTGGTGGGGATCCAGGCAATGAGGCTTGACCCTCTGTCCCTAAGCAGCAAAGGAAATCCTCTAGCGCACCTCAAAGTGGTGAAGGGGTGTAAACATCACTGAGCTCCACGCTGAGCAAGGTGATGACCAACTCGTGTCGGGTGACCGCAAGACTGGGGACCTTGTGGTGTATGTTATCCCCAAGAAACGCTCAATGATGATGACAAATATGATGATGAAAAGTTTGGCTACGGCATCCCCGGTATTTTGCGATGCGACGAGAGGAGCCTGTGCTTGATTAAATTTTCATTGACACAAGCTTTTGTAGCTGATGAATTTTATCCTTATAACCTTGATATTCTGTGTGTTTCTGAAACGAGACTAAATGAATGTAACATCTTGACCTTTGAATCTTCGGCAGGGAAGGAGGTCTCTTTTTATAACTCGGGACCATTAGACGGATCTGGCCAAGCAGGAGTAGGTATCCTGATGTCCCCCAAAGCAGTCACTGGGCTCATCGAATATCAGCCTGTGTCTGAGAGAATCGTACGGGCAAGAATTAAAGGTCACACGAACAATCTGACTATCCTTAGCGTTTACGCCCCAATAAGAGATGCCAATGAACAGCAAAAAGATCAGTCTTACAGTGATCTGCAGACAGTCATTGATAAGATTCCCCTGAAAGATATCCTCCTAATTAGAAGTGACTTCAATGCCAGAATCGGCGGAAAGCTGAATAACTCGGAACAGGCGATCGGCAAGCGCGGCCTCGGAAACAGGTGCACAAATGGAAACAGGATTTTGCTGTTCGCAATTCAGAACAATCTCAATGTGGCTAACGCCTGGCTTAGGCACAAGCCGTGTCAAACGTATACATGGGAATCCCGCGATGGAAGAGTAAAAGCCCAAATAGATTATCTCCTTTTGTCCCGACGATGGAAATCCAGGGTGTTGGGCTCGAGAGTGTACAGAGGTGCTGAAACGGCACCGACCACTTCTTGCTGAAGACAAGGCTATAGTGCAGACTTAGCTCAAGGAAGACTACTATGCCGAACCAGAAAACAGACGTGTCGAAGCTGAAAGTAGATGAGTACCAAGGAGCATTTGACCTTAAACTCTCAAACCGCTTCGCTGTCCTTCAAGATGACATCAAGAAGGCAACCCTGGCTGATCAGTGCCCCAACTGTCCCAAGATAAAGATTGAGAAGAAATGGAGCAAATTCAAGGACAACATCAATGAAGCTGCCTCAAACATACTTGGGTTTGTCAAGCGTAAAACCAAGAAATGGATCTCAGAAAAGACACTCAAACTCTCTGCCAAGGTAAAAGAAGTGACCAACAAGCAGTCCCCTACATACAAAGTGCTACGACAAGAATGTCACAAATCGGCAAGAGCTGACAAAAAAGCCTACTGGTCTAATGTTGCCAGTGATATGGAAAGAGCCGCATCCCGGAACGATACACGAAAACTCTATCAGATACTTGGAGAATGCACTGGGAAGAAGAAGCAAACTACCATCCCCTCGCTTAAGGCAAAGTTCGGGAAAATACTCCAAAACAGCGAGGAGCGTGTCGAAAGGTGGTGAGTTTACTTCCAAGAGCTATTGAGACCAGAAGACAATAGTAACCGAAAACATCCACTTACAGCACCGAAGAACCCCCCTCACAACCAGGCTTATGAAAATGTATTTACGGACCCACCCTCAAGGGATGGAGTAATTAAGGCGATCCAGGTTTTGAAAAACCATAAAAGCTAAGGAATAGATGGGATTCCTGCTGAGTTACTGAAAGCTCTCCCCGAGGTAGTGGTGGATGAACTTCATAGCATCATAACCGAAGGATGGGACAATGAATACATCCCAGATGACTGGAAGACCTCAATAATTGTCCCTATTTTCAAAAAAGGAGACCGAATTGACTGCAAAAACTATCGAGGTATATCCTTTATTCCCATTGCTGCCAAGCTGTCCGCAGTCATACTTTTAAATAGATTCAGAGACACCAGAAACGTCCAAACGCGACCAAACCAAGCAGGATTCAGGCCGGGCATGGGTTGCTGTGACCAGATTTTTAGCCTGTGACAGATCCTTGAGCACCGGTTTAAACACCAGCAGGAAACAATCCAAATCTTCATAGACTTCAATACTGCGTTGGATTCAGTCCATCGTGTTGCAATATGGGAAGCAATGAGAGAGGACGGTGTGCCTGAAAAGATCAGCAATCTGCTCAAGGCATACTATACTAGAACAAAGTCCCGGGTAACAGTCGATGGCGATCTTTCAGATCTGGTCCTGACCGAGGAAGGTGTACGTCAAGGTTGTGTCCTTTCACCAACTTTGTTTAACTTCGTCATCGATGGTATCCTCAGGGTCCTAGACAAGTATAAAGGCGTTGCAGTGAGCCAGTCCTTCTCCGTCACAAATCTTGACTATGCTGACGATGTAGACATGCTTGCTGAATCTTTTGCTGAAGCCCAGGATATGATAAATGACTTGGCAGTCAAGGCACTCTCGACTGGTCTCTGAATAAGCCTACCAAAAACAAAATTCATGTGAACAGATGGGATGGATGAAACCCCTGTGACCCGAAATGGTAATCAGACAGAGGACGTCCAGTCGTTCAAATACCTCGGTTCGTTGGTAAACTCTGCTGGCGAATCTTCAGAAGAAATCCAGAGCCGAATATCGTCAGCCTGGAGTGTCTTCCTTCAACTACGGAAGTATCTCTGGAAGCGGAGCGAAATATCGCGACGCACAAAGCTCCGAGTGTATGAAGCTATGGTTCTCTCTATCCTCCTCTATGGATGTGAAACGTGGTCACTTAAAGCAGCCGAAGCGTTGAGCTTGAATATATTCAACCACAAATACCTGCGCTATATCCTGGGCATCCACCTCTCAGATAGAATCTCGAATGAAGAAGGAAGGAGAAGATGTGGGGATCGACCATTTGTCTCTGACATTGTTAAGCACAGGAGACTGAAATGGTTTGGCCACACAATATGCAGACCAGATGACCATATAAGCAAAAAATTTCTCAAATGTCTACCACTACCGGCATGGAAGAAGAGGGCAGGAGTCCAAAAAAAGACGTGGCTAGCAACAGTTAATTCTGATTTGGAGCCAATCGGAGGATTCCGAAAATACGGCCGTCGCTGGGATCGCCAGTGGCTGGAAATGGTGGAGCCTGCCACCCTCGAGCAAAATCTATGGAAAGAGACACATCGTCATCTGCTGGGCGCCACGATGAGTCTGAATGCGGCTTGAACGTGCAATAAGTACAAGTAAGTACGTACAAGTATAAGATGTGTTCTACGTCTTGTTCTGACAAGGCTCAGATTATATATGCCTAATTTTGTTATTTTTCAGTTTCTTTTTCTCTGGTTTTAGTTCTGAAAATGTAATTCCGGTTAACTGAGTAGAACTTTAAGCCATAACAAATGGTTTTTCTGTTTTAGGAAATCTATTTGCAGATCTTTGAAACCTCATAAATTGGGATTGAGTAAAGTTTTGAAGCCGAAAACAGTTTTCTTGTACTTTAATAAAGCAAAACATCTATTTTGCAAGGTTTCATTTTTCTAATACAAAGATTCCTAAAGGTCAGTGCCTTTTAGATGGAGGAAGAGTAAAGGTAGGTAATTCAAAATTGCTTCTCATTACAGACTTTGGTCTGTAGATCTATTCTTGAAAGTTTTATTTACCTGACCTAAATCCCTTCCAAGGTAGCAAAAAGTAGCTAAACTATAATTTTACTGTGAATTTATTGCCTATAAGTTCAATAGCTTAGGATTGGCTATATATTTGCACATTAGGGGAAATAGGATTAAAGACTGTTTCCAATGCAAATGAATTTATATTTGGCTTCAATGTTATATTATGATTATATAGGTATGTTTATTTTTAGCTAGACCTATATCATTAGTGATTTAATGTGAAAATTTACCTTTGATTCTTTCCCTTTCCACTGAGGGATGATTTTATGTCGTTCAACTCATATATTCTTTATGAATTTTTGCGATAAAACACTTTTTTATCCAGGAAATATAAGCCTGTATTATTTAGGATGTTGAAATAAGTAGGGAGGCCCTATCGACTACTGGGCCTACATAATTTATGCATGTTTTTATGGTTTTTCTCACTGAGGATGTTTTTTCATGGTTTTTCTCACTCTGGATGTTTTTTCATGGTTTTTCTCATTGTTTGATGGATGTCAACATAATTTCAAGAACATTGCTGAATGTAGACATCTGGTTATTGGATGATTGTTTGATGGTTATGTGTGTTGGTCAATTTGTTTGTTGTTTTCTTGGATGTCAACAAGAATTGCTGGATGTTTCTTGGATGACAACAACAATTGCTGGATGTTTCTTGGATGTCAAATCCGATTGGAATACTATGATAACAAGGTGACATCATCAGATAAGGAAATTTCAATATTGGAATATTCTTATTCGAGAGTTGAAAATACAGACAGGAAAATATAACTGATTGACACAATTTCTCCATTTGACAATATAAATTTGAAAGCAGAAACGAAAATGGTAAACCATCTGAGGGAATACTACCTCCTATTAAGAGATACATATTATTTTTTTATTAGGGCGATTCTCGACTGTGTTCGGTATAATACACAACTAGCATTTGAATAGTGTTATAAGGTCCTCTATCCCAACCCCAAAGGGCCCCCGGGCCCCCAAAGGGCCCCCAGAACCCCAAAGAGCCCATCTCCTCTCCCCTTCCCCCTTCCCTCACCTCCTCCCCTCCCCCTCCCCCATTTTTTTAATACTTTTTTTTGCGCACTTGAGACAGAGAATTCATGGTTTTTCTCACTGTTGATTTTTTTTCATGGTTTTGTTCTGTTTGATGGTTATATGATGTAGACATCTGTTCTGGCTATTGAATAATTGTTGTATGGTTATGAGTGTGGGTCAATTTATTTGTTGTTTTCTTGGATGTCAACATAAGTCCAACAACAACTTTAATGTAGACATCTGGTTATTGGATGTTTGTTTGATGATTTTGTGGGTCGGTCAATTTGTTTGTTGTTTTCTTTGGGTGTCAACATAAGTTCAACAACAACTTGGATGTAGACATCTGGTTATTGGATGGTTGTTTGATGGTTATGTGTGCTGGTCAATTTGTTTCTTGTTTTCTTTGGATGTCAACATAAGTTGAACAATAAATTGGATGTAGACATCTGGTTATTGGATGGTTATATGATGATTATATTCACCCTTCATATTTGTGCCATAGTTAGAGTTGAAGTTTAGTTTAGTTATAGTTAAGAGTTTACAGTTTTAGCTTAGAGTCTTAGCATAGAGTTTTAGTTAGAGTTCTAGTTTAGTATAGTTTTAGTTAAGAGTTTAGAGTTTTAGCCTAGAGTCATACCTTAGAGTTTTAGTTAGAGTTGAAGTTTAGTTTAGTTATAGTTAAGAGTTTACAGTTTTAGCTTAGAGTCTTAGCATAGAGTTTTAGTTAGAGTTCTAGTTTTGTCTAGTTTCTCTACGTTTAAGTTAGGTTCATCTAACTTCCAAAACCATAGGTTAGGTTAGGTATAAATGAATATTAATAAATAAATAGAAACATTTCTCCATGTTTAAGTTAGGTTAGGTTGGCTTATCATGAGCGCTGATGATAAGCTAATCTAACCTAACCTAACGTAAACCTGGAGAAATTTTTCTATTTATTTATTAATAGTGAAAAAGTGAAAATCTGTTAGTCTTAAGTTAACGTTTGGTAGTATTAAGGAAGAATATTGTTACTTTGAAGAAGATTTGTTAGTGTTAAGCAAAACTTGCTACTTCTGACAGAAAAGTTGTTATCACAAACAAAGAAATCTTTGACAGAAAACATAATAGTTCGAACAGAAAACGTGTTATCACTGACAAAAAATATTATTTCTAAGAGAAATTTGTGTGTGTTAAGTAAGAGTATGTTAATTGTTACTTCTAAGAGAAAAAGTATCTTTGGCAGAAAACTTGCTACTTCAAGCAGAAAACGTGATATCGCTGACGAAAAGTGTTATTTCTAAGAGAAATTTGAGTGTGTTAAGTAAAAGTATGTTAGTATTCAGGAAAAATTGGTGATTCGAAGAAAAAACCTGTTAGTGTTAAGTAAACGTTTGGTAGCATTAAAGAAGAATGTTGTTACTTTGATGAGAAGATTTGTTAGTGTTAATCAATACTTGCTACTTCTGACAGAAAAGTTGTTATCACAATCAAAGAAAAGTTACTTCTAAGAAAAAATTTGTTATCTTTGGCAGAAAACTTGCTAGTTCGAACAGAAAACTCGTTATCATAACGAAAAAATCGTTACTTCTAAGAAAAAAAGTATCTTTGACAGAAAACTTGCTACTTCAAGCAGAAAACATGTTATCGCTGACGAAAAGTGTTATTTCTAAGAGAAATTTGAGTGTTTAAGTAAAAGTATGTTAGTATTAAGGAAAAGTTGATGATTCGAAGAGAAAATCTGTTAGTGTTAAGTAAACGTTTGGTAGTATTAAGGAAGAATATTGTTACTTTGAAAAGAAGATTTGTTAGTGTTAATCAATACTTGCTACTTCTGACAGAAAAGTTGTTATCACAATCAAAGAAAAGTTACTTCTAAGAAAAAATTTTTTATCTTTGACAGAAAACTTGTTAGTTCGAACAGAAAACGTGTTATCACTGACGAAAAATATTATTTCTAAGAGAAAGTTGTGTGTGTTAAGTAAGAGTATGTTAGTTTTAAGGTAAAATGTTGTTACTTTGATGAGAAAATTTGTTAGTATTAAGCAAAACTTGCTACTTCTGACAAAAAAGTTGTTATCACAACCAGAAAATTGTTACTTCTAAGAAAAAATTGGGTATCTTTGATAGAAAACTTGCTAGTTCCAACAGAAAACGTGTTATCACTGATGAAAAATATTATTCCTAAGAGAAATTTGTGTGTGTTCAGTAAAAGTATGTTAGTTTTAAGGTAAAATGTTGTTACTTTGATGAGGTTTGTTAATGTTAAGAAAAACTTGCTACTTCTGACAGAGAAGTTGCTATCACAATAAAAAAATTGTTACTTGTAGGAAAAAATTTGGTATCTTTGGCAAAAAACTTGCTAGTTCGAACAGAAAACGTGTTATCACTGATGAAAAATATTATTTCTAAGAGAGATTTGTGTGTGTTCAGCAAAAGTTTGTTAGTTTTAGTGTAGAATGTTGTTACTTTGATGAGAAAGTTTGTTAGTGTTCAGCAGAACTTGCTACTTCTGACAGAAAAGTTGTTATCACAATTAAAAAAAATATTACTTCTAAGGAAAAATTTGGGATGAGCACTTCAAGTTGTAAAATACGTTTAGGAGGGACATTAAGAAAAGAACTTATTCTGAAAAGATATAAAAAAGCCTTTTGAAACTATTGCTTGGTATTGGGGTATTCAGAAAGCCATAAAGTAAAGTTGTTGGTGAAATAGATGAGTACTTCAAGTTGTAAAATTGGCTTAGGAAGGACATTAAGAAAAAAACTTGTCCTGAAAAGATATAAAAAAGCCTTTTGAAAGTATTGCTTGGTGTTGGGGTATTCAAAAAGCCATAAAGTATATTTGTGGGTGAAAAGGATTAGTACTTCACATTGTAAAATTGGTTTAGGATGGACATTAAGAAATGAACTTGTTCTTAAAAGATATAAAAAGGCCTTTTGAAAGTATTGCTTGGTGTTGGGGTATTCAAAAAGCCATAAAGTAAAGTTGTGGGTGAAAAGGATGAGTACTTCAAGTTGTAAAATTGGTTCGTGAGGGACATTAAGAAAAGAACTTGTTCAGAAAAGATAAAAAAAGCCTTTGAAAATATTGCTTGGTGTTGGGGTTTTCGAAAAGCCATAAAGTAAAGTTGTGGGTGAAAAGAATCAGTGTTTCAAGTTTTAAAATTGGTTTAGGAGGGACATTAAGAAAGGAACTTGTTCTGAAAAGATACAAAAAGGCCTTTTGAAAGTATTGCTTGGTGTTGGGGTATTCAAAAAGCCATAAAGTAAAGTTGTGGGTGAAAAGGATGAGTACTTCAAGTTGTAAAATTGGTTAGGGGGGACATTAAGAAAAGAATTTGTTCTGAAATGATATAAAAAAGCCTTTGGAAGTATTGCTTGGTGTTGGGGTATTCAAAAAGCCAAAAAGTAAAGTTGTGGGTGAAAATGATGAGTACTTCAAGTTATAAAATTGGTTTAGGAGGGACATTAAGAAAAGAACTTGTTCTGAAAAGATATAAAAAAGCCTTTGAAAGTATTGCTTGGTGTTGGGGTATTCAAAAGGCCATAAAGTAAAGTTGTGGGTGAAAAGAATGAGTACTTAAAGTTGTGAAATTGGTTAGGGGGGACATTAAGAAAGGAACTTGTTCTGAAATGATACAAAAAGGCCTTTTGAAAGTATTGCTTGGTGTTGGGGTATTCAAAAAGCCATAAAGTAAAGTTGTGGGTGAAAAGAATGAGTACTTAAAGATATAAAATTTGTTTAGGAGGGACATTAAGAAAGGAACTTGTTCTGAAAAGACATTAAAAAGCCTACTATAACTAAACTAAACTTCAACTCTAACTAAAACTCTATGCTAAGACTCTAGGCTAAAAGTCTAAGCTAAGACTCTAGGCTAAAACTCTAATCTAAAACTCTTAACTAAAACTAAACTAGAACTCTAGCTATTATTCTAAGCTAAGACTCTAAGCTAAAACTCTAAACTCTAAAGGTCTTAACTATAATTAAACTAAACTTCAACTTTAACTAAAACTCTTAGCAAAGACTCTAGGCTAAAACTATAATCTAAAACTCTTAACGAAAACTAAACTAAACTAGAACTCTAACTAAAACCTAAACTTCTACTCTAACTAAAACTCTAAGCTAAGACTCTAGGGTAAAACTCTAAACTCTTAACTAAACCTAGACTAAACTAGAACTCTAACTAAAACTCTAAGCTAAGACTCTAAGCTAAAACTCTAAACTCTTAACTATAACTAAACTTAACTTCAACTCTAACTAAAACTTCAAGCTAAGACTCTAGGCTAAAACTCTAAGCTAAAACTCTTAACTATAACTAAACTAAACTTCAATTCTAACTAAGACTCTAAGCTAAGAATCTAGGCTACAACTCTAAGCTAAAACTCTTAACTAAAACTAAACAAAACTAGAACTCTAACTAAAACTCTAAGCTATGACTCTAGCTAAAACTCTTATAAAAAAGCCTTTTGAAAGTATTTCTTGGTGTTGGGGTATTCAAAAAGCCATAAAGTAAAGTTGTGGGTGAAAAGGATGGGTACTTAAAGTTGTAAAATTGGTTTAGGAGGGACATTAAGAAATGAACTTGTTCTGAAAAGTCATAAAAAAGCCTATTATAACTAAACTAAACTTCAACTCTGACTAAAACTCTATGCTAAGACTCTAGGCTAAAAGTCTAAGCTTGGTCTCTAGGCTAAAACTCTAATCTAAAACTCTTAACTAAAACTAAACTAGAACTCTAACTATTATTCTAAGCTAAGACTCTAAGCTAAAACTCTAAACTCTAAAACTCTTAACTATAACTAAACTAAACTTCAACTCTAACTAAAACTCTAAGCTAAGACTCTAGGCTAAAACTCTAATCTAAAACTCTTAACTAAAACTAAACTAAACTAGAACTCTAACTAAAACCTAAACTTCTACTCTAACTAAAACTCTAAGCTAAGACTCTAGGCTAAAACTCTAAACTTTTAACTAAACCTAGACTAAACTAGAACTCTAAGTAAAACTCTAAGCTAAGACTCTAAGCTAAAACTCTAAACTCTTAACTATAACTAAACTTAACTTCAACTCAAACTAAAACTTCAAGCTAAGACTCTAGGCTAAAACTCTAAGCTAAACTCTTAACTATAACTAAACTAAACTTCAATTCTAACTAAGACTCTAAGCTAAGACTCTAGGCTACAACTCTAAGCTAAAACTCTTAACTACAACTAAATCAAACTAGAACTCTAACTAAAACTCTAAGCTATGACTCTAACTAAAACTCTTATAAAAAAGCCTTTTGAAAGCATTGCTTGGTGTTGGGGTATTCAAAACGCCATAAAGTAAAGTTATGGGTGAAAAGGATGAGTACTTCAAGTTGTAAAATTGGTTTAGGATGGACATTAAGAAATGAACTTGTTCTGAAAAGATATAAAAAGGCCTTTTGAAAGTTGGGGTATTCAAAGAGCCATAAAGTAAAGTTGTGGGTAAAAAGGATGAGTACTTCAGGTTGTAAAATTGGCTTAGGAGGAACATTAAGAAAAGAACTTGTTCTGAAAAGATATAAAAAAGCCTACTATAACTAAACTAAACTTCAACTCTGACTAAAACTTTATGCTAAGACTCTAGGCTAAAAGTTTAAGCTATGACTCTAGGCTACAACTCTAAGCTAAAACTCTTAACTAAAACTAAACTAAACTAGAACTCTAACTAAAACTCTAAGCTAAGACTCTAGGCTAAAACTCTAATCTAAAACTCTTAACTAAAACTAAACTAAACTAGAACTCTAACTAAAACCTAAACTTCTACTCTAACTAAAACTCTAAGCTAAGACTCTAGGCTAAAACTCTAAACTCTTAACTAAACCTAGACTAAACTAGAACTCTAACTAAAACTCTAAGCTAAGACTCTAAGCTAAAACTCTAAACTCTTAACTATAACTAAGCTTAACTTCAACTCTAACTAAAACTTCAAGCTAAGACTCTAGGCTAAAACTCTAAGCTAAACTCTTAACTATAACTAAACTAAACTTCAATTCTAACTAAGACTCTAAGCTAAGACTCTAGGCTACAACTCTAAGCTAAAACTCTTAACTACAACTAAACTAAACTAGAACTCTAACTAAAACTCTAAGCTATGACTCTAACTAAAACTCTTATAAAAAAGCCTTTTGAAAGCATTGCTTGGTGTTGGGGTATTCAAAAAGCCATAAAGTAAAGTTATGGGTGAAAAGGATGAGTACTTCAAGTTATAAAATTGGTTTAGGATGGACATTAAGAAATGAACTTGTTCTGAAAAGATATAAAAAGGCCTTTTGAAAGTTGGGGTATTCAAAGAGCCATAAAGTAAAGTTGTGGGTAAAAAGGATGAGTACTTCAGGTTGTAAAATTGGCTTAGGAGGGACATTAAGAAAAGAACTTGTTCTGAAAAGATATAAAAAAGCCTACTATAACTAAACTAAACTTCAACTCTGACTAAAACTTTATGCTAAGACTCTAGGCTAAAAGTTTAAGCTATGACTCTAGGCTAAAACTCTAATCTAAAACTCTTAACTTAAACTAAACTAAACTAGAACTCTAACTAAAACTCTAAGCTAAGACTCTAAGCTAAAACTCTAAACTCTTAACTATAACTAAGCTAAACTTCAACTCTAACTAAAATCTAAGCTAAGACTCTACACTAAAACTCTAAGCTAAAACTCTTATCAAAAACTAAACTAAACTAGAACTCTAACTAAAACCTAAGCTTCAACTCTAACTAAAACTCTAAGCTAAGACTCTAGGCTAAAACTCTTTGGGTTCCAGGGGGAGCCTTTTGGGGGGCCCGGGGGCCATTTGGGGTTGGGATAGGGGACCTTATAACACTATTCAAATGGTAGTTGTGTATTATACCGAACACAGTCGAGAATCGCCCTAATAAAAAATAATATGTATCTCTTAATAGGAGTTAGCATTCCCTCAGATGGTTTACTATTTTCGTTTCTGCTTTCAAATTTATCTTGTCTCATAGAGAAATTTTGTCAATCAGTTATATTTTCCTGTCTGTATTTTCAACTCTCGGATAAGAATATTCCAATATTGAAATTTCCTTATCTGATGATTTCACCTTGTTATCATAGTATTCCAACCGGATGTTGACATCAAAGAAACATCCAGCAATTGCTGTTGTCATCCAAGAAAAATCCAGCAATTGTTGTTGACTTCCAAGAAAACAACAAACAAATTGACCAACACACATAACCATCAAACAATCATCCAATAACCAGATGTCTACATTCAGCAATGTTGTTGAACTTATGTTGACATCCATCAAACAATGACAAAAACCTTGAAAAAACATCTGCAGTGAGAAAAACCATAAAAAAAATCCTCAGTGAGAAAAACCATAAAAACATGCATAAATTATGTAGGCCCAGTAGTCGATAGGGGCTCCCTACTGAAATATTGGAGAAAAAGGAGGGTAAAGTAAAGTAGCCTACTTTAGGAATATTATAGGTAAGTATTTTAGTATTTGTAATGTTGTTTTCAAAACTTTATGTTTCCCCTTAAGTAGGCCTAACTGTTAGCCAATACAAAATGTTATCTGCAAGCATTTTGATAGTGGTTTCTGCAAGTTTTGCAAACAATGCAAGTTTCTACATATTTGTCGTCATTTTATTTCGGGAGTTTGTGTGTCTGATAAGTGTATTTTTGACCATGTTGATCTTTGTTCTGTTTTATCTTGTATTGATAAGTCGTGTACTTTTGCTCATGCATCTTCAGGATTGGAGCGGAGGTTTAAAACCCAACGTTTTTTAGAGCGACGCCGAAAGTATTCACGACCCCCCCTTTTCTTGTTCGTGTTCCATTTGACTTTTAGTCTTATCCCCCTGCATACCCGTTACAGAGCAGTATACCACAGGAATCCATCCCTTGAAACAATCCTCCGCCCCAAGTACTTACGCGTGCCCGATCAGTCCAACCCCCACAATCACTTCACTCAATTCGGACTATCCCCTAACCCCCCCCCTTTTCACTCATATTCCTCCAAAAATCCACTTCCTTTCGACTCCTTTCTTTTCCGTGTGTCCAAGAAGTTACCGGCCGGTTCTGGACTCCACCCGTTATTTGCCGAAAAACCCAACCTCTCCCCTCTCAGACACCCCCCACCGTACTTCCTTCCCTCAGCATCATCTTGCCCCCCCCACCCCCCATTTAAAGAACACTCCCAACTTGACTTTTTCCCAGATGACCCGGAAACCTTTCTCCCTTCCCTTGCACTTTATCCCCCCTGGCTACCCTATCAGTATGACTCTGGTTTAAGAGTAAGCAGGTAGAACGATCCTCTTGTAACACTTCCCTGCAGATTTTCTAAAACTTCAAATAGTTACCGCAGTTTAGAGTCTCCGCTAGTACCTGCTCATTTAAATGCAACTGTATTTGAAAAAGATGAATTTGATCCCCCTGTCCCTTGTTCTCACTATCCAAGTTTAGCCCCCGTCAAGAATTCCACTAGAACCCCTGACCACATCTGTGATATAAAAAAAGTAAAGTGTAAAAACGGTACCTTCACAAGTCGCTTTCGATTCCCCAAACTTTTGTTGAGCAACGCTGAAAGCCTTAACTTTGAAAAACTTAATGAATTAGACACCCTTTCTAAAATATATAGATTAGATGTAATCGCTATTACTGAAGTTCAAGCTCAAAATTTGCACATGTTAAAGATTAACAATTTTTCTCAATTTATTAAACTCAGACCAGAAAACCACCCTCTGGGTAAGAAAGGTGGCGGAATTCTGTTCTTTGTCCGTAATGATTTATACCTAAGTGAAATCCCAATTCCGTGTCTTACTCCCTTTGATGAAGTTATGTGGCTGTGTGTCCGACCTAAAATCTTGCCGCGTCCTTTTAATTTAATTGTCCTTTGTTGTTTTTATTACTCCCCTAATCAGAAATCCGCTGACAAAATAAATTTTATCGAAAAATTACATGCAAGTGCTGACTTCGTACTATCAAAATACCCAAATGCAGGAATTTTCCTGACGCAAACAATATAAGACTAGATTCTATATGTAACGCTTTTAATTTAAAACGGGTTGTTAATATCCCTACTACAAAATGCAATACTACTCTTGATTTAATTTGCACAAATCTTTCGAAGTTTTACAAACCCGTCTCCACTCTCTCCCCTCTAGGGGGTAGTTACCATTTTAGCCTTTTCCTATCTCCGCTGGCTAAAGTTAAACAGTCGTTTTCTATAACTGAAACCGCTTATAGACCTCTCACTGACTCAGGACTTTTCAATTTTGGCTCCTGGATTACTACTGAGAATTGGTCCACTGTGTATCAAACAAATGACGTTGACTACATGGCTTTGTCCCTCCAAAATTTATTGAGGAGTAATTATGAATTCCACTTCCCTGAGAAAAAATTTAAAACGTGTTCTACAGATAAGCCTTACGTTACTGAGTCTTTTCAAAAACTTATAAGAAAAGAAATCAATTTTTTCAAAGCAGGTCGTATTACTGAGGCTAAGTCTAAGGAAGTTCCTAAAGAAAAAATTAATAAAAGCAGCTTCTAATTATTATAATAATAAAGTCAAAGATCTATATTCTAACAAGCCCAAGCAATGGTACAGAAAAATTAAAGAAATATGTGGAAAAAGTCCTTCCGAATTGATTTTCATATCCCTGAACCCCCTAATAAGACTGCCAACGATTTGAACTTGTACCTTGCTTCCATCGTGCAAAGTCCCCCCCCTTTCACTGGCTCAAGTCCAACTATTCCTCCCAATACTTCCTTCTCCTTTATTTCTCCCTCTGATGTTATAAATAAAATTCTTAAGCTTAGAAAATCAAGTATTTGTCCCTTGGACATTCCAGTTGACTTAATCAAAGCCTTTTCGGACAAAATTGCTGAGCCTTTATCAAATATTTTCAACCACATCACAAAATTTGGTAAATTCCCAAGTTGCTGGAAACAAGATTTTATAACACCTGTCCCTAAAAAATGCACCAGTCTGACTTTCGCCAACATTCGCCCCATTACACTCACTTCTGTTTTTTCCAAACTTTATGAAGGTTTCCTCTGTGACTGGCTAAAGGATAAAATTTGTCCACGTATTGACACCCGGCAGTTTGGTAACTTAAAGAGAACTTCCACCACCCATTACCTTGTGCACTTAATGCATACCATCGTAAGTAACCTTGATAAACCAAATGTCAGGCTGAACCTTGTCTTAGTTGATTTCGAAAAAGCTTTTGACCTGGTTGACCACACCACCCTAATTCGTTCACTACTGGTTAACTTTAAACTTGATTCTCTGTTAGTAAATATTGTTATATCGTTTCTTTCAAATAGATCTCGAGTTGTTAAATACAAAAAAAAATTTCTCTAGCCCCCTCCCTATATATTGTGGAATTCCTCAAGAAACCTTATTGGGACCACTTTTATTTCTAGTCATGATTAACGATATTGGTAAGGACTTCCCCCAAAGGCGGAAATACGTGGATGACTTGTCGATCCTCAAAGTATGTCACAGGAATATTAAAAGTGACCCCCTTGAAATTCTAACCCACATTTTGGATGAAGCTAAGAACCTAAATATGAAAGTAAATTCCACTAAAACAAATATAATGACGATAAATTTCTTGAAATCTACGCCCGCCTTCCTTGACCCTATCCTCCCAGATATTTCTGT
Source organism: Artemia sinica (assembly GCA_027921565.1). NCBI lineage: Eukaryota > Metazoa > Arthropoda > Branchiopoda > Anostraca > Artemiidae > Artemia > Artemia sinica. The sequence goes on along the minus strand of JAPEVW010000111.1, from coordinate 363,318 downwards.
ATCTTCCTTTAAATTACTTAGGGTTACAATTTCCTCTAGTTTAAAAGGGGATATCCACGTGAAAGATGTTGTCCGTAGAGCTAATGCGTCCATGTCTCTCGTTAAGTTCTTGAATAAATTTAAAGTCCCCTCATCCCATTCTGTAAGAATTTATACTTCCTTTGTCCGCCCGCATCTTGAATATGCTTGTTCAGTTTGGCATCCTGGCATCTCCCGTGATGAATCAGATAAAATTGAATCTATTCAAAAAAGAGCCCTAAGAATAATTTCTAAAGAAACTTTGGTACCATATTCAATCCTTCTCAAAAAGGCCAAGCTGGAAACTCTTGAGCACAGGAGAGGAACGCTGTGCCTCCGTTTTGCAAAAAATGCAATAATAAACCCTCGTACGGAAAACATTCTTCCCAAAAGACACTCCCCATCCAGACACCGCCTGCCACGTACTGTTTCTGAGCCTGTCCCTATCTTGTCTCCCATCCGTTGTTTAACCTCCAGATATGAAAAAACCTTTGTCCCCTTCATTACTGATCAAATAAACCCCTAGTTTTTTTTTGTACTGGTGATACCCATGCTTGTGTCCGTTTGGTTCTTCCGTTCCCTCCTCTTTTTATATAGTCTCTTTTAAACCTTTTTAACACTATTTTTATCTCAATTTTTTTGGATTTTGTTTTAGTTTGTGCCTTTTTAACTTTCTTACATTTGACACTTTTTGTTTTTTAGACTAATGAATGGCTTTGCCTTTCTGATATGGTTGTTTTTGGCACTGTTTAGCCAGTTTTTTAGTTGTTGTGCTATTTCTATGTTTTTTTTTATTATATGACCCCGAAATGTGAATTCGGCCCTTCGGGGCTTGTGATAGTCATTTTTTGAAATAAATATCTTATCTTATCTTACCAATCAATATACCAATCAATATATCATAATACCTATTAATATAATTTTTTATGCCACCTCTATTTAGGTTAGATATATGGCTGATATTATTTATTCTCCATGAATTTTTTTTATTGTTTGACTACATTGATGTCACTTGTTACATTGATGTCTGTTAAAAATATATCTTTAAAATGAAGTTTCTTCTTTCTCAAAAGAAAAACATAAATTACTGTTATTTCACAGATTGTATAAATTGTGATGGAATGCTCTGCCCCTCATTTCAAAGATTTGACTAAAAATCTTTGAAGTATCATATCAAAATTCATCTGATACAATTGAATTGTTTTTTAGTGATAATAAAGAACAGCATTAAAGCGGTGCATTGGCTTTGCTGAAAATTTGTCTAAAAAAAGCATCAAGTTTAGAAATTTATTTTGATATTCTGCTTGCTGGTCATTATAATTGTTTTTTACATCCTTTCTGTATTAAAGCATTTTAGGGATAGTTTAAGCCAACTATGGGCATATTGCTGTCACAAATGATTTTACTCACATTAGCTGGTGGAATTTTTTTTATTATTTCAAGAGTAAATATCACAAAGCAAAGCATTCAATGTGTTTGTTTGTATTTTAAGTAAATAAAATCCCTGCTGGATTTTTGTTGACCCATGTCTTAAAATTAATTTTTCTAAATGAAATATATTGTTTATGGGGCAGTAGCGAAAATAGCAGTAAATGTGACTTGTTTTGCTTTTTTTCAATATTTTCTTTTTTCAAATAATTGTTTTTCTCTGGTCATATTAGTGTTCCTGGCTAAGTGGTTGGTGCTCTGGGTTTGAAATCTTTTGTCCAAGGGGCACAAGTTTGACACCTGGTATTTCCACTTTATTTGGTTTGGGATGGGGGTCAGTTGTGGGACTATAAGCTCATATAGGGTTTACCCAGCTCTAAATGTGTAACTGGAAAAATTTGGGAAACACAAGCAGGAAGGGTGTGCAAAAGCACAAGATGAATGACCCCCCATTGCACTTCATGGCTAAAGGGCCACAAAATGGAGATAATCACTGCCTGTTTGGGCCTTGAGGGTCTAGTGCCGCCATACTTACTTACATAGTAAATAAGTAAACGTGTTCAGTTTGCTCACAACATTTTAGCTTCATTGATTTTTAAAAGTATTTACTCAATTAGCCAAAGGTCTCAAAGCATGATTAGTATTAAATAATTTTTCAGGCCATGCTGATTTTCCATTGAAAACAAATGTGTATTGTTGTGTATAATGTACAGATTTTAAAGTCATTAATTATTGAGAAGCTCCTTCTCCCCTTTTACCAATTTTTTGGGCAATAAACCTTTTATAATAACCTTCAAATATTTATTTATATCCCTTACCAGTGGTCGGCATTTCTATTGCACTTGGCAATGATTGAAATGTATTGTGTTCAATAAAAAGTTTCAAAACCTAACCTATTTCACCAACTTAAGGTTGTTCAATAAGGTGTAAGAAAATATTTAAGTACTGACTTAGCCACAGAGAACTTACTTGGAACTTAGGTCCTCCTGAGCCATCTTGGGTGCATAGGGCATCGACGAAGCCTCGGTAAACGTTACGTATTGGCGCTGTGGCAAGTAAATCCTCCCACTGGGGTTGTAGTGATGTGTGAGCACTGTGTAGATCACGATCGTATGTACGTCTGAGCGTGTTTCTCGGTCTTCCCCTCTGTCGACGCCCACACGGCTGCCAATGTTGAACCTGGTTCGGGATTCTTGAGTCCTCTATCCGAAGGACGTGGCCAAGATAGCTCCATCTCTTCTTCTTAATCACTTCAGTAATAAGCGGCTGGCCAGTTCTTCTGCGGACCTCAATGTTACTGACTCTTTGACGCCAACCGATATTCAGTACGCGTCTCAAGCACATATTTTTGAAAGCTGTGAGTCTTTTCCCTGTCCCAACATCTAGTTTCCAGCACTCACTGGCATACAATAGCACGGACAAAACGTTGTTATTAAGAAGTCGCAGCTTTAGTGCTAGCGAGTACTTCTTTGATTTCCATACTGGCTTAAGTTTGTTGAAAGCAGCATTTGCCATGCCAATTCTTCTCTTGACCTCATTTTGCACTTTTCCTGTGTAATCGACCCAGCTTCCAAGGTATTTAAATTCATGGACTTGTTCGACTCAACGATTTTTGTGCAGGAGCTCAACTGGCAAGCCTGATGTTGCCATTGATTTAGTCTTGTGTATGTTGATGTTTAGGCCAACTTTATCCGCTTTAACGCTCACTTTATTAGGGAGCTCCTGGAGTCACTGCTTTGTCATTTCCAGAAGTACCACATCATCTGCAAAGTCAAGGTCCGAGAGGATTTTATTTCTGACTGTTATTCCGAAGCCAGCCACTTCTCTCAAAACATAATCCATTAAAATTAAAAATAAAAAGGTTGATAAAACGCATCCCTGTCTCCTGACATAATTTTGAAGTAGCTAGTTGTTCCATTCTCTGTCTTTATGCAACAGTCCGTATTTTCATAAAAGGGCATGATCGAACTTATTATTTTCTTGGGGACACCATATTACTGTAGAATTTCCCAGAGTGTGTCACGGTCCACGGAATCGAAGGCCTTTTCAAAATCAGTGAAGAGCATGCATACTTTGTTGGACCACTCATTTGCTTCTTCTATCAGAGCCCTGAGCGTGAATATGAGATCTGATCAAGATCTATCTGTCCGAAAGCCATACTGCTCTTCTCTCAGATACGGATCAAGTGCTTTTTTCAGTCGTTCGATCATTACAAGCGCTACAACCTTACTTGGTACTGATATTAGGCTTATGCCTCGCCAGTTATCGCAGTTAAGAGCATCACCTTTCTTAAATATCTTAACAATTATACCTTTGGTCCAGTCGCCAGGGACCTTTTCAAACTGCCAGACTGTTGCAATCAGTATTATCCACACTGAGAGGCATGTCCTCATTGGTGTCTTGATCATTTCCGAAGTTATGCAGTCTTCACCAGGTGATCTTCCATTCTTCAGTTTCTTCACTGCAACAAGTATTTCCGCAGATGTTGGGGGATTTTCGTCAGACTTAAGGTTAAGAAAGGGCGTAGAAGGGATGCTTTCTCGTTCAGTTTGTCTCGGTCTATTTAAAACCTTTTCGAAGTGGGATACCCATCTCTCGTCAATTTTCTCAGTTTCGGTGAGAACATTCCCGCTCTCATCTTTGACTTTGCTGGATCTGCTGGGAAGCTTTCCTATCATTTCATTTGTGAGCCTGTAAACTGCTTTGGAGTCTCCTTTTCTAACTGCTTCCTCTGCTAGTCTAGCCTTCTCTTCTACACACCTGAAATGTAAGTAAGATGGTCCTTACTTTTGCCTGATGTGTGGATATATGGATGACAGCGTGGGTTATTTGATGTATGTGTGAATCAGCCCTTGCCCCGATATCACCAAAGTATTCGAAATACCCAGACAATGATATCTCTACCACTCTTATGCTATTGAACCTACTACTTAAACAAGGTATATCCGAAAAATTCCAATACATTCCAAGTCATATGGGCATTACAGGAAACATCAAGGCACATGAAACAGCTAAATCTGCCCTTCAGTTTGATATAATATCTGGAAGGCCAATCCCAGTAAGAGATATAAACCATTGGCGCCTAAAAATTGATCTAGCTAACCAAAGCCCAACAAACCTTTCTCCATTTTCCTCCCTGAAAGACTCAAAGATGTTCCACAGAATACGATCAAATGGTACTGGTCTTAACTGCAAAACTTATCATTTACAAAAACTCAACCACTTCAATGATAATGAGCTCTCTTTGCCGCCTATGCCAAACCCATTATAAGACCATCAGCCACGTTCTTTTTGGTTGCACTGTGGCAACTCCCAACCATAAGAGAGAATGGATAACTTTATCTGCTATATTCAAGCACCTTAAGCTAACTCCTAATATTGACGAACTAACACAAAACAAACTCTCTTCAATCGATGATGCCGAATTGTTCAAAGCTGTCTTTAACTACCTGCAAAATCTACAGACCAAATAGCTAAATCTGCCCTTCAGTTTAAAATAATACCTGGAAGGCCTATTCCAGTAAGAGATATAAACCATTGGCGCCAAAAAATTCATCTAGCAAACCAAAGCCCACCAAATCTTTCTCTCTTTACATCCCAAAAAGACTCAAAGATGTATCACAGAATAAGATCAAATGATACTGGTCTTAAGCCTATGCCAAACCTATGACAAGGCCACCAACCACGTTCTTTTTGGTTGCCTTGTGGCAACTCTCAACCATAAAACTCAACAGGGCAACTTTTACCTTTGTCAAACATATAATACTTTGAATGTTACACTCGGTTCACTAATTAACAATTTAAAGAATGATCTTGACAATGTTAAACTCAATTTAAGCATACCCAAAAGCAGTTTCATGTTATTTTCTTTTTTAAAAAATATACCCCCTATCAATAATTACCTTTGCATACCAAATTAAATACTGTTAAACTGCTTGGTGTGCAGTTGGACAATGACCTTAAATGGAACTCCCACATTTCCCACTTATTTAAGTCAGGATGTTTTCTCCTTAAATCTTTCTCTCTTCTTAAACGGTTCTCCATATCAATCCAAAACCTTAAAATAATTTATTTGTCTTATATAAGGCCCTGTCTGGAATATGCTTGTCCTGTCTGGCACCCTGGGTTGACCAAAGATCAATGTTCTAAAATTGAAAGTATTCAAAAAAGAGCAATAAAAATTATTCTGGGGACGGCCTATACTACATACGATGAAGGTTTGGCTAGACTTGAACTTATTACATTGGAATCACGACGTCACATCCTTACCATGAACTTTGGTCACAAGTGCCTTAGTTCTGACTATCATCGACGTTTTCTCCTTCCCTTTAAAGTAAATCCCCCAACCCTTCCCAATAAAAGACTCAAATCCCATAAAGCTCCAAATACCCAACTGGACCTGTATCCCCAAATGATGACCTTGAGGTACAAAAACTCTTTTGTCCCCTATTTTGTTTCCCATTTTAATAATTGATATAACTTTTGTTTTATGTATATCCCCTAACATCTGTTTTATTATTGATTCAATTTTTTGTTTTATGTTTATCCCATAACATTTGTTTTGTTATGGTAATTTTGACGTGATTATGCTATCTTTTGTGCTATTTTAGCCAATAAATCATATTCTATTCTAAAAAAGAATGGATAACTTTATCTGCTATATTCAAGCGCCTTAAGCTAACTCCTAATAATGACCAACTAACACAAAGCAAACTCTCTTCAATCGATGATGCCGAATTGTTCAAAGCTGTCTTTAACTGCCTGAATATAGGTGGTTTCATTAATGATATATAAATCCTATTATTAAACAAAAATAGATTAATTTTTATATTTAAATTCCCAGGATGCCTCTGACATAATCAGACAATACGAAAAAGGTTAAATGGATTGATCCGAAGCCTATAACTGAAGAGAAGAAGAAAGGAAGCACCCAAGCAAGCTAGCGATTAAAGAAGGCACTGTGATACGAACGCATATGACCTATGGTCCAACGCGTCAAACCCAGTGTTGCCAGATTGGCTTGTTTTCCAGCCCGTGGGCTTGTTTTATCCGTCAGGGTTGGGCTTGGGGCGGGAACGTGGGCTTTTTCTAAAAAAAAATGAGCTTATTTATGGCTTATTTTGACTGAAAAGTCAGAACCGTCCGAAAATTTCAAAATCACTGTGGCTCCGCCATAGCTATACATCAAAGCGACAAGAGCCCCTCTAGGGAATTAATTTCCGCATAGCTGAGATGGCTCTGCGTTTAAGGTCTTAGGTTAGGATGCAAAGAGAATAGTGGTAAATTAAGGGAATATACGTGTATAGGTGCTTATTCTAATTAATTAAAAAAACTTTTTCTACAAAATAAGTTTTTCAAAGAAAAGTAAAGAACTCCATTAAACAAAAAAAGAGCAAAAATAAAATCAAATAATCTACCAAGCGTTAAACTACCACAAATCAGCATTGATAAATAAATGAAACCCAAAACGAGCAGAAATCATAGGCAGCGCGCTAGCGCTGCTTAAGTAAAGAACGATGTGAGCACAATGTGTGTTTTTTTTTGGTTCTCCATACCCGGACGCTTCGTACGGAAGGAGTTGCCGTAGAAACTTTGAAGAGGGCTCATTCGATTGGAAATCGGAGTGGCTAATGCCCTTTTAAATAGTCAAGAGTGATTGGAGGGCAACTAGCCCCCCCCCCCCCACGCCCATCATTCCCCCAAACACATCCAATCAAAATTTTGAGATGGTCATTTTCTTTAGCCTAGCTGATTTCCTGATAGAAAATATGTTTTTGAGGAGGACACTCTCCCACAACCCTCAGGGCAAGGGTTTTAAGTTATGCCCTTGGGGCATATAAGGTTTTTATTGAAACCGTTGTCGTAGAAACTTCAAAACAGACTCATTCGAATTGAAATCCAAATGGCTAGTAGCCTTTTTAATAGTTGAAAGTGATTGGAGGGCAACTAGCCCCCCCACGCCCGTTATTCCCTCAAACACATCCAATCAAAATTTTGAGATAGCCATTTTGTTCAGCGTTGTTGATTTCCAGATAGAAAATATATTTTTGAGGAGGACACTCTCCCACAACCCTCAGGGCAAGGGTTTTAAGTTATGCCCTGGGGGCATATAAGGTTTTTATAGAAGGCATTGTCGTAGAAACTTCAAAAAATGCTTATTCGATTGGAAATTCAAAGAACTAGTGCCCTTTTTAATAGTCGGAAGTGATTGGAGGGCAACTAGCCCCCCCACGCCCATCATTTCCCCAAAGAGATCCAATCAAAATTTTGAGGTAGCCATTTGTTCAGCGCATTTGATTTCCAGATAGAAAATATGTTTTTGAGGAAGAGACTCTCCCACAGCCCTCAGGGCAAGGGTTTTAAGTTATGCCCTGGGAGCATATAAGGTTTTTAAAGAAGGCGTTGTCGTATAAACTTCAAAAAAAGCTCATTTGATTGGAAATTCAAAGGGCTAGTGCCCTTTTTAATAGTCGAAAGTGATTGGAGGGCAACTAGCCCCTCCCCCCCCCGCCACACCCATCCTTCTCTCAAACACATCTAATAAAATTTTGAGATAGCCATTTTGTTTAGCGTAGTTGACTTACCGATAGAAAACATATTTTTTAGGAGGACACTTCCCCACAAACCTCAGGGGCAAGGATTATAAGTTATACCCTGAGGGCACATAAGGTTTTTATTGAAATCTTTGTCGTAGAAAGGGCTCATTTGATTTGAAATTCAAAGGGCTAGTACCCTTTTTAATAGTCGAAAGTGATTTGAGCACAGCTAACCCCCCTAACCTAACCTAATATAAACCAGAGAAAACACACACACGGAGGCGACACAAACATAGAGACGACACACATAGAGACGACAAACACAAAGAGACGACACACATACATAGACAACAAACACACAGAGACGACACACACACAGAGACGACACACACAGAGACAACACACACACACACAAACGACACACACAGAGAGACGACACACACACAGAGACGACACTCACATAGAGACGAAACACATAGAGACAATACACATAGATACACATAGAGATAAGGTTTTTACTGAAATCTTTGTCGTAGAAACTTGAAAAATGGCTCATTCGATTTGAAATTCAAAGGGCTAGTACCCTTTTTAATAGTCGAAAGTGATTTGAGCACAGCTAACCCCCCTAACCTAACCTAACATAAACCAGAGACAACACACACACGGAGGCGACACACACACAGAGACGATACACACACAGAGACGACACACACATAGAGACGACACACACACACAGACGACACACACAGAGAGATGACAAACAAAGAGAGACGACACACACACACAGACAACACACACATAGAGACGAAACACTTAGAGATAATACACATAGATACACATAGAGATAAGGTTTTTACTGAAATCTTTGTCGTAGAAACTTGAAAAATGGCTCATTCGATTTGAAATTCAAAGGGCTAGCACCCTTTTTAATAGTCGAAAGTGATTTGAGGGGAACTAACCCCCCTCTCAGGCCCACCTTTCCCCAGACACTTCCCCAACACCCTCAGTGCAAGGATTATAAGTTATGCCCTGGGGGCATATAAGGCTTGTATTAAAATCTTTGTCGTAGAAACTTGAAAAAGGGCTCATTGGATTTGAAATTCAAAGGGCTAGTATCCTTTTTAATAGTCGAAAGTGATTTGAGGGCAGCTACCCCCCTCTCACGCCCACCTTTTCCCCAAACACATCCAATCAAAATTTTTAGATAACCATTTTATTCAACGTAGTTGAAAGTTTTGGAAATTAGGTCTTTGATGATGACAACCCCTACCCTCACAGCCTCAGGGCAAGAGTCGTAAGTTATGCCCTGGGGGCATATAAAGTTTTTATTGAAAGCGTTGTCGTAGAAACTTGATAAAGGGCTCATTCGATTGGAAATTGAAAGGGCTAGTGCCTTTTTTAATAGCTGAAAGTGATTGGATAGCGACTAACGCCCCTCTCACGCCCACCATTTTCCCAAACACAGCCAATCAAAATTTTGAGATATCCATGTTGTTCAACGTAGTTGAAAGTCCTGGAAATTAGGTCTTTAAGTATGATAACCCTCTCTGAGCCCTCAGTGCAAGGGTTGTAAGTTATACCCTGGGGGCATTAAAGTTTATAACAAAGTTGTTATAGAAATTTCAAAAAGGGCTCATTTGATTGGAAATTGAATTTGCCCTTTTTAATAGTCGAAAGTGAGCGGAGAGTAATTAACCCCCATCTTACGCCCACCATTTCCCCAAAAACATTCAATCAAAGTTTAGAGATAGCCATTTTATTCAACATATTTGAAAGCTCTGTAAATTATGTATTTAAGGATGACAAACCCCGGAGAGCCCCGAAGAGAAAGGTCGTAGTTTTTGCCCTGGGGGTATATAAGATTTTATAGATAGAGTTGTCGTAAAACTTCAAAAGGGGCTAATTCAATTTGAAATTGAGAGGGCTAGTGCCCTTTGTAATAGTCAAAGATGATTGGAGCGTAACTAACCTCCCTCTCACGCCCACCCTTCCTCCAAACACATCCAATCAAAAGTTTCAGATAGTCATTTTGTTCAACGTAGTAGAAAGTTCTGGAAATTAGGTCTTTGAGAATGAACTTAGGGTAAGGGTTGTAATTTATGTCCTGGGGGCATATAAGGTGTTTATATAAAGTGTTGTCGTTTCCAAAAGTGCTCATTCGATTGGAAATTGAAAGGCCTAGTGCCCTTTTTAATAGTCGAAAGTGATTGGAAGGCTTGACATTTTTATAGTAAAGATTGATATGGGTATAATTTATTATTTTTTGTTGTTGTTTAGACTAGGGGACTTCGTATCGAAGGTTTTGTCGTGGGAACTTCGAAAATGGCTCATTCGATTGAAAATAAAAAGGGCTGATGCCCTTTTTAATAGTCGAAAGTTATTGGACGGCAACTAGTCCCCCTTCCACTCCCACCCTCCAATTTGCCCATTATATTTAAAAACTAAATGGTGCCTTAAGATTAAATCAAAATGCACTGTGATAATGCTGATTCCCTCAGCAGTATCACAAAAACGACTGAGGGTATTATGTTCAAACATTCGGGGCTACTTCTGCTCTTCAAATTTAACCAAATCAAAATAGTGTAAGTGTATCCAAGCTATCAAAGAAAGTAAACAGATTTTTTTGCGAATGGTATCAAGTTTTCCATTTCAGGTCAACTAGAGGAGGTATGAAACTAAATTAAACATTACTATTTGTGTCCAGATTTTTAAAAGGGTGTTTGTTGTTAAAAATTGCTGAAAATTTTTCTCCAGCATACAAATAGCAGGCCAAATCATAAAGTCTTAAAAAACGAAAAGATTTAAAGTATTATTTTCTTTTTCCTTGAAAAGAATATGTCAAAATAAAACGAACAGAAATTAATTAAAAAAAACTTTTTCCACAAAATAAGTTTTTCAAAGAAAAGTAAATAACTATTAAACAAAAAAAAAGAGCAAAAATAAAATCAAATAATCTACCAAGCGTGAAACTACCACAAATCAGCATCGATAAATAAATGAAACCCAAAACGAACAGAAATTACAATAATTAACCGAGTCAAACTCAAAACGAGCAGAAATTAACATAAATTGGGCGCAAAACCCCTATATCTTTCCCAAGGCCAGAACAAAATTTACACTTTACTTAAAAAAATACAGATGAATGTGCATTGTCAGTTTAATATACATATACTGATACTTAGTAATCAAAATGTTAATATTATTTGATTTATTCAAGTTATAAATGTAAAAACATTTATATTTTTTCAGTAAAGTACAAATTTTGTTCTGGCCTTGGGAAGGCATAGGGGTTTTGTTATGTTATGCAACTTATGTTAATTTCTGCTCGTTTTGAGTTTGACTCGGTTATTTATTGTAATTTCTGTTCGTTTTGGGTTTCATTTATTTATAGATGCTGATTTGTGGTAGTTTCACGCTTGGTAGAATATTTGATTTTATTTTTTCTCTTTTTTTGTTTAATGGAGTTATTTACTTTTCTTTGAAAAACTTATTTTGTAGAAAAATTTTTTTTTAATTATTTACAATAAGTAACCGAGTGAATTTCCAATCGAAAGATCATTTTTTGAGGTTTCTACGACAACGCCTTCTATAAAAACATTATATGCCCACAGGGCACAACTTAAAACCCTCACCCTGAGGGCTGTGGGGGAGTGTCCTCTTCAAAAACATATTTTCTATGTGGAAATCAACTATGCTGAACAAAATGGCTATCTCAGAATATTGACTGGATGTGTTTTGGGGAATGATGGGCGTGGGGAGGGAAGATAGTTGCCCTCCAATCACTTTCGACAATCAAAAAGGGCACTAGCCCTTCCAATTTCCAATTGAATGAGCCCTTTTGAAGTTTCTATGATAACTCCTTCGATAGGAAGTGCCTGGGTATGGAGAAAAAAAAACACACACATTGTGCCCACATCGTTCTTGACTTAGGCAGCGCTAGCGCGCTGCCTATGATTGATTGGATGTGTTTGGAGAAAAGACGGGCGTGAGAAGGGGGTTAGTCACTTTCAAATCACTTTCGACTATTAAAAAGGGCACTAGCCCTTTGAATTTTCAATCGAATGAGCCCTTTTTCAAGTTTCTACGACAAAGATTTCAATAAAAACCTTATATAACCCCAGGGCATATCTTATAACCGTTGCCCTGAAGACTGGGGGGGGGGGGAATGTCCTGCTCAAAGCTATAATTTTCTGAACTTTGAACTGCGTGGAACATAATGGCTATCTCAAAATCTTTATTGGATGTGTTTGGGGAAATGGTGGGCTTGGAAGGGGTGTTAGTTGCTTTCCAATCACTTTCGACTGTTAAAAAGGACACTAGCCATTTCAATTTCCAATTGAATGAGCGCTTTTTGAAGCTTCTACGACAACGTGTTATATAAAAACCTTATATGCCCCCTGGGCATAATTTACAACCCTTGCCCTGAGGGCTGAGGGGGGGGGGGTCATCCTCAAAGACCTAATTTCAACTACGCTGAACAAAATGGCTATCTCAAAATTTCTATTATAGAAATATATTATCCTATATAAATTATAGGATATATTTGGGGAAATGATGGATGTGTGGGGGGGGGGGCTAGTTGCCCTCCAGTCACTGTTGACTATTGAAAAGGGCACTATCCCTTTGAATTTCCAATCGAATGAGCTTTTTTGAAGTTTCTACGACAACGCCTTCTTTAAAATCCTTATATGCCCCAGGGCATAACTTAAAAACCTTGCCCTGAGGGCTGTGGTGGAGTGTCCTCCTCAAAAACATATTTTCTATCAGAAAATCAAGTACGCTGAGCAAAATGGCTATCTCACAATTTTAATTGGATGTGTTTGGGGAAATTATGGGTGTGGGGGGGGCTAGTTGCCCTCCAGTCACTTTAGACTATAAAAAAGGGCACTAGCTCTTTGAATTTCCAATCGAATGAGCATTTTTTGAAGTTTTTACGACAATGCCTTCTATGAAAACCTTATATGCCCCAAGGGCATAGCTTAAAAACCTTGCCCTGACGGTATTGGGGGAGTGTCCTCCTCAAAAACATATTTTCTATCTGGAAATCAACTACGCCGAACAAAACTGCTATCTCAAAATTTGATTGGATGTGTTTGGGGGAATAATGGGCGTGGGGGGGGCTAGTTGCCCTCTAATCACTTTTGACTATTAAAAAGTGTCCTAGTCCTTTGAATTTCCAATCGAATGAGCCTGTTTTGAAGTTTCTACGACAACGCCTTCTATTAAAACCTCATATGCCCCCAGGGCATAACTTAAAACCCTTGCCCTGAGGGTTGTGGGGGAGTGTCCTCCTCAAAAACATATTTTCTATCCGGAAATCAACTACGCCGAACAAAACTGCTATCTCAAAATTTTGATTGGATTTGTTTGGGGGAATAATGGGCGTGGGGGGGCATGTTGCCCTCCAATCACTTTTGACTATTAAAAAGGGCACTAGCCACTCGAAGTTTCACAACCCTCAGGCAAAAAAGTTTCTACGACAACTCCTTCGATACAAAGTGCCCGGGTATGGAGAATAACAAAAAAAAACAATTGTGCCCACATCGTTCTTTACTTAGGCAGCGCTAGCGCGCTGCCTATGATTGCTATAAGGAATTTCATTGCTGCTCAGATTAAGCCAAAACTTGAATCTTATGCACATCTTTCCCTTTTTTTCATATATTTGACAGATTTCCAGGCCCAACCATTCTGTGGCCTAAGCTAGACTAAGTCTAGAATTGGGGCTGTTGCGAAAAAAATCATGTTAAGAAAATAATTTATGCTTTGTAATATACAGATTAGCCGAGTTGTAATGGTATATACCTAGGGAAGGAAGTATATTAAGAAAACAATTCATACGGTACTTGATAATATACAGAAAAAATTGTTACTGATATCTTGCTTGTAGCACTGCTATACAGTACCCCCAGGCCCTCCCCTTTAATATTCAAATACATAGCTGAAATTTTTCCAGTGTGCCAGTAAATTTAATCAACTGTGACGAAGCAAGAACCAGAAAAACGAGTGATTAGTGGCAGAATGCGTTGGGAATATACAATTTGGGTTATATATTTGCACATTAGGGGAGGGAGTTAGGGGTAAAGTATAGCTGGGATGCATGCCAAATGTGTTAGCTACAATTATTCTGTATATTATGAATTGTTTTCTTAACATGTTTCCTTCTCTGCATATCCTTCTCTAGGCTGTTGTGGTTAACACTTTTTAACTGTAAGTTTAATATACTTTACCTTCCACCCTCATAATGTATAAATATGTAGTCGGAATTATATCGTAAAATTCTAGACAAGCTATTTTTTGATATCTTGGGAAGGGGCTAGGTTACGAAAATGAAATTTTCTGGGATGGGTTTACAGACTAAAGTAAGTCGTGGGAAGATATTTTGAAGTAGCCAACCCATCTCTACTCCTTTTCCTTATAGATGGCAGACTTTTGATGGCCTTTAAAAAATCTTTGTTTTATAAAAGTGAAACCTTGCAGACTAGATCTTCTGCTAAAAAAGTAAAAGAATAGTGTCTTCAGCTCTACAACTTTGTTGAATCCAAATCTGTGAAGTTTAAAAGATCTGGAAATACAGTTCCTAAATTTAGGAAATAACCTTTGAAATGGCTTAAAATTCTACTCTAATAACAGGATTCGCATTTTCTGGTGTTTTTTCACGGTTAAAAAAAAATTGAAGAATAGGAAGATAAGTCTGCAAACCAAGATTAGAAACTACAGTGATGACAGTGGTCAAATATGGCTCTGAAGCATGGATGCTCCGAAAAGCGGATGAAGATTTGCTAGATATTTTCCAGAGGAATTACTTAAGGATTTTTGTGGGTACCCGGCTGACTGACCGTATTTCAAACAATAGGCTATACGAAAAATGTGGTTCAATACCGCTCTCTAGGGCTATAATGAGAGAAAAGTTGAGGTGGCTAGGGCACGTTGTGCGGATGAAGGATAACAGATTGCCGAAAATTGTTCTTTTCGGCCAACCATCTAAGGCTAAACGGAAAGCTCGTTGTCCTCGTCTGGGGTGGGAGGATGCCATAAAGAAAGATTTAATGGAAATGGGAACTTCGTGGGCGGGTGTAAAAAGGCAGGCTTTGAATAGATTGGGGTGGAGAAGGAGCGTGCGTAGCTGTGTTGACCTCAGGCGGCTTATTGCTGCGGTGAGTGTTTAGTGGTAGTAGTAGTAAACTAAAACCAAAGAAAAAGAAATTCAAAATTAAGATATAATGTTGTTTTGTCAAAATTCCAAGACTTAGAAATCAGAAGGGGGTTAGATTCATCACTGAAGTTTTGTTTTCCTATCCTAACTCTGAACAAGCGCTCACCAATTTCGTCTTTTTGAAGAGCTGCAGGGTTTGATACTAAGTCTTCTCTGTAAGGTTTGATACTAAGCTCATCTACAGTGTCTGTGACGGTTAACATGCATTTCGGAATTAATTTTTTGCCAAAAGATCAAGTTGATTACGGACATGAGTTCCTGATTGAACTAGCAAAATCTAAACTTTCAGAACACAGAAGAGTGAGATCAAAATACGGTGTTTGGTGTCCCTGAAAACTACGTCTAAGGCGGTGCTTAAGCGAATGCCTCCTGCTCTTGATTCGCTCCTCAACCTGAAATTTTTATCCTCTTTGATTTGCTCACCAAGGTTTCGCCCCCAATTGGGAGACTTGCCATTGAGAATTGTTTCTACCACTGATTTCAGTACCCTGGAGAATCAGTGAAGGAAACTGTTGGACGTTAATTGGCCATCTGTGTGTGGAAGGATAATCCCCAAACACTCCTCAGTTCTGAATAGCTGTGCTACAATATCTTGATGCTGTTGGAGTTTAAGTTCTTGAAGTCGAAGAAACTGACCAAACAACTGATCTTGTCGATCTAGATAATATCCTAGCCTGCTTTGAGCCTTATATCCCTTAGCCTTATGGATCTAAGTGCCTTTCTTTTTTGTTTTTGTTTTTTTACTTGAACGATAAAAAAACGTATTGATTTGTCGTTGGTTTTCTTTCGGTTAGCCCTGCCATATCCTTTTCTTCTTTTTTTTCCTTTTTCTTAATGATCGGTACTTAGCTTCCCGTATTATTTCATCTTGGGGGTTATGAAGGCTTTTGTATTAACCCCGTTCCCTCACTTCTTTTTCAGGCCTTATTTTAATTATAGAGTTATTTTTAAATAATATTTTGCGACTGTACTAAAAATTTTTATGCGATAATAAACCAAAAATGTTGTATGTCTTCGGCTTGTGGTTGCTACTAGTACATATCAACATATCCATAGGAATAAGCTATAAATGTTCTAAAAGCTAATAAAAAGAGTTCACAGCTGTTTCAACCATTATGACGCATAAACCTGCAGCTAAAAACAAATGAATTTTGGTGGATCCCGCAAAATGGCTGTTCGTCCATGAAAGCGGAGCAGGATGAACCAAGGGTAAGCAACCAAGGTAGAAGTAGGGTTAGATTAGGGGCAAAACTTTTTCTTACTTTAGCACGAAAGGCCTATTTTAGCACTATTGAATCGTGTATAGTGCTGTAGCACGTGCTTAAATTTGTAGCGCTTTCGTAATAGCATTTTTAATTTTGTCATGGAAGAAATGATGAGGATTTTTAAAAAGGCTAAAGAATTAGCAAAAACTGTGGACCTTATTGTTCCGAAAGATTTGTGCGAAGTTTGATTTAGCCAGAACCACCATTTTGCAGTATTCGTTTCGAAAGACTGGTGCTAAGTTTAAATAACCGGACAAAAAAGTGATATAAAACTAATCCAACTATACTTGTCGCGCCGTGCGCGTGTCTCGGCGCAAGCCGCGACCCGCGTAAATTTTTTTTGACCTTAGCACCGAAAATTGTTGTGCAACACGCAAAATCGGGCAATTTTAGCGCTTTAGGGTCTGACCACGATATCACTCTTGGTTTTCAAAGACTCGGGGTATTTTGGCGTGTTTTCAAAAGGCTTGGGTTTGTGTTTTGTTTCACTTTCTGGCAACGCTGGTCGTACTCGAACAACAACCAATTGAAGCAGCCTCTACTATCCTATTTATTAAGTTCAAAAAACAAAAAAAAAAAAAGAAGAAAAGAAAAATAATATTAAAATAATTGTGTTAGAGAATCTGAAAATTTTGTGAAAACAGGACTATCAAGTGAAGTTTTCTTGATTATTTTTATTTATGTAAAGTGGGGAATTTATCTCAACCATGATCCCAATGAAATTACCCCCTTAGAAGGGAGATACCAATAACCAAATGCTAGGCCCCATCTCCCCATTACCAAGTGACCTTTCCAAGGACTCAGACTCCAATGAAACCATAATCACTGTCCACTCTGAGGACTCAAATCACCATGATGATGGCTTCAAAGCTGTCACTCCTAAAAGATCCAAGAGAAAACGGGTCACCCGTTTCTCCCCATTAAAGACAGTTTCTACTACACCCCCATCTTTTTTTAAAGAAGAGCACTTCATCCACATTCTGCATATCTCTCCTGAAACCATGTTCCAAATAAAAACTATCCAAATAATTCGACTTGAGCTCTTCAAAATTCTGAAAATTAATTTCAACCTCAACATCAACAGAGATGGTTCAATCTTAATATCTATTCAAGCAGGCTTTGAAAATGCAAAAACAACTCTTTTGTCACTTAACTCCCTTGGAGGCACTAAGGTCCATTCAAAGCAATGGATTCGCCCTCCCCCTGCCCAAACAAAAATTGTCATATACAATATCCCTAACGGTATTCCTGAAACTGACTTAAAGGATGGCCTTATGAACCGCAAAGGCAAAAAAATATCAGTATCAAAAGTCACCAGACTTGGAAAACCCAACAATGATGACATATAGATATCTAAATCCTACCTTTTCATCCTGGACTCCGCCCTAGAGAACTTCAGTGAACTTATATCCCTATTTGGCCAGATAAAGCCCTACAAAGAGTACAAGGCTAAGCCAATACAGTGTGAAATATGTCTGATAATGGGTGACACAAAACAACACTGCAAAACAAACCTGAAAAGGTGTAACCTATGCCAAAATATCCATCCTCCAAACACAGCAAACTGTGCAAACAAGAAATTAACATGCATTAATTGCAAAGGTCCCCATTCTTCTAACAGCAGATCTGTATGCCCAAAATACAAGTCAAGGTCAATGGCTCTCAGGTTGTCTGAAAAAGAAAACATCCCTTTACACCGCAGATACACCTGAATTCTCATAATCAAACACACGACCTAATCAAAAGTCTCTACAGCGAAAAACTACAAGGACCCAACCACAAAAAAACACTCTCTGGAATCAAGACCTTAGACTTTCCCCCCTTCCAGCCAGAGACCAAGACCCTGAATCTTCTATAAGTAAACCTGCAAAACCGACCTCATCAAAATCACCAAAGGAAACATCAGAAGAAAATCCAAATCTACTTACAAACTTATGCCTCTACATATTCAACTTCAACTAACTCTCCAGAACATCCCTCACAGAAGATCAAAAATCCTCAATTCTAGAAGAGATGGCTAATACCTACTTCCAAAAAATCTTAAGGACACAGCCAACACAAATTTCAGCACTATACTCAATAAACTAAATCTATCTATCAATGGCTAACCCTCAGTTATCTCTATCCACCACAATTTTGCAATGGAATGTGAGATCATTAAATGATTATAAAATTACTGACCTTCTGAAGTATACTTCTTCACACAACATAGACATACTATGCCTCCAAGAAACCCATTTCAACTCTTCAGTTAATCTAAAAATTCCTGGTTACGATGTCCTAAGAAAAGACAAATCTTCCAATAGAATTGGTGGTGGAGTTGCCATCCTTGTACAATCACACCTCAAATTCTGTGGTATAAGCCTCCCTGATTTAAGTCATGACATTGATGCAATTGGTGTAAAGCTGTGGCTGGCAAACATGGAGGTCACTGTTATTAATTTATATAATCCAAATGGTACTAACAACGGACATGATTTTTTCAATTTTATTTCTAATAATTTCTCAAACTCAAATCTAGTGGTTGTTGGGGACTTCAATGCCCACAATCCTATATGGGGTTATTCACCTCAAAATAATACTGGAAAATACATAGAGGATTTCCTCACCAATTTTACCAATATAGTACTAGTGACTCCTAGACACCTAAATACCTACTTCAGTAAAAGAAGTGGGAGTTATTCAACTATTGTTCTTCAATTAGTCTCATCAAATTTAATAATTAAAACTACTGTCAACAGAATAGACAATCTCCTAAGCGACCATTTTGCCATATGCACAAAAATTGGTGACCCAGCCATCATTGATAATTTCATTTCTCAATATGTGTGGCAAAAAGCAGACTGGCCAAACTTCTCCCATATTCTCTCAAATCATGACTACTCTTCACTGTCCACTGACCCAAACCAGCTCTCCAAAAATCTCACATCACTACTTCTTGATACTGCAAAAACTTACCATACACCAGTCCCTACGCCCAAAAACACTGAAGAATAATAAACCCCCTAAGTCATGGTGGACATCCTTTTGCCAAGAGACTTGGCACAATAAAAGGAATGCCATCAGATCCTTCAAGAGAAATTCATCCACTGGAAAATATATAGCAAAGCTACAAGCAGAGGCAAAACTTAAGAGCAAAACAATCAGACTTGCAAAAGAAGAGGCAAGCAAAAACTTTCTCTTATCAGTGTCCTTAAAACGCAAGAGTCAAAGATTCATAAATTCCTAGACAAGATGCGTGGCAAATTCTCCACACAGAACCCCTTCCATTACCAACTAACTCTAAATGGTCAGCAGCTGGAAACCAACAAAGAAAAAGCTGAATTCTTAGCACATTTTTTGGAGAAGAAATTCAAAAACACCCCTCATAATCCACCTCAGATCAGCCTAACACCCCATTTTGACTTGCCGCGGTCCCAGTATCTACTCCAAAATTTTAAAATGATTGAGCTGAATAAAGCAATCAATTTAATCAAAACATCTTGCACCCTCGACCAGATCCATCCATCTTTGCTCCAACACCTTCCAATTGAGTTGAAAAAAGTACTCCTATCGCTCTTCAACAACGCCTGGAGCAATTCCTTCTTCCCACCTGCTTGGAAAACATCACTCATCATCCCTATATTATAACAAAATAAACCCAAAGAGGACTCCAACTCCTTCAGACCCATTATGATTACCCCAGTTCTGGGAAAATTATATGAGAAGATAATTCACTCCCGATTGTATTGGTTTGCTGAGTCTAACCACCTCATCCCACAATACCCAAAAAGCATTTAGGAAATACCATTCTTCCATTGACGCATTTGTTCGCTTAACCAACGCAATATCTGAGTGTCTGAAAGACAACCAAATCCTAGTTGCAGCCATCTTGGACTTCCAAAATGTATATTATAATATCCAACATCCACTCCTACTGCAAAAATTATCAAAAATGGGTTTTCCAATACCTGTAGTGAATTTCTTTAAAAGTTACCTATCCGAACGCTCTTTTGTTCTCCAAGTAAATTCCTACATCTCTTCTAAAAAGTCTGTCTCCAAAGGCCTTCCCCAAGGTGCTGTCCTCAACTGTCTCCCGTTTTCGCTATATTTATGGGATCTGAACCTACCCCAAACAAATATTCAGTTTGCAGATGATATAGTCCTATGGTCTTCCTCAAATAATTTTGAACTGGCCCAATCCAAGTTACGAAAGTTGCTTTATGCCTTTGAACGTTTCTCCAATAATTCATGCCTACCCACCGCCCCATTAAAATCAGCTATAGTACAGTTTCATAATAAGAGAAATCCCCAATCTTCCCTACTAACCCTAAATGGTGTTGTCATCCAAGAGCAACAACACATCAAATATCTTGGCCTCACTCTAGACCAAAAACTAACTTTCAGGCTCCACATTGAAAATGTGAGAATAAAATACCTCAGAAAAATGCGCATCTTACAAAGGCTACTCAATCCGCCTTGGGGTTGCCATGAAAAAACTCTAATAAATTTCTATAAGACTTATATTAGATGTCAGATTGATTATGGACTAACTGTCTATGGCTCATGCTCAAAAACTCTACTATGCAGTCTTGAGACTGTCCAGAATACTATGATTCGTGCTATACTCGGCCTCAGGAATCACACCAAAACCAACTTCCTCCTCAGCGAAAGTGGTCTCACCTCTATTGCCATGCGTAGAGACATCTTACTTGCCCGCTACTTTACAAAAATTGAAGGTAACAGTTCCCATAGATTACAAGACTGGCTAAGAAACCCTGGTTCTTTTAGGGGCCTTGCACGGGAATTCGCAACCACCCAAATGACCTTCCCCATACTTTCATCTTCTTTATTTCAAATATACCCCCAGATACCTTCCTGGGCTAACCACTACCCAGAAGTGAACCTTTTGTTTGCGCCAGCTATTAAGGCAGATCTTTCCCTTACCTATGTAAAATCATTATTCCATGAATTTCAGTCTCAGAGATAAATCCACCATCTCCCAATTTTTGTGGATTGCTAAAAAACAGAATCCAGGAGTGCTTGTGGAGTCCACTTCCCATCTTTAGGTATAGCAGCTGCAGAAAGGGTCCAAAATGATGTGAGTATCATGACAGCCGAAATAGCTGCCGTCAACATTACATTGGAAACCATTATAAAGATGCCAAACCCTCCAAAAAACACCCCTCTTACAATTTATTCAGACTCAAAATCAGCCCTAGCCTCAATATCACCAGAACATTCAGACTACCCAGACAATGATACCTCCACCGCTCTTGTACTATTGAACCAACTACTTAAACAAGGTATATCCGCAAAATTCCAGTATATCCCAAGTCATATGAGTATTAAAGGGAACCACAAGGCAGATGAAATAGCTAAATCTGCCTTTCAGTTTGAAATATTTCTGGCAGACCTATCCCAGTAAGAGATGTAAACCATTGGCACCTAAAAATTTACCTAGCAAACCAAGGCCCACCAAACCTTTCTCCATTTACATCCCAGAAAAACTCAAATATGTACCACAGAATACGATCAAATGCTACTGGCCTTAACGGCCAAACTTATCACTATCAAAACACAACCATTCCAACAGTAATGAGCCCTCTTTCCCGCCTATGCCAAACCTATGATGAGACCATCAACCATGTCCTTTTTGGCTGCCCTGTGGCAACTCTCAACCAAAAAAAAGAATGGCTAACTTTATCTGCTATATTCAAGCACCTTCATCTAACCCTTAAGATTGACCAACTAACACAAAGGAGACACTCTTCAACTGATGATGCCGAATTGTTCAAGGCTTTCTTTAAGTGCCTAAATATAGGTGGTTTCATCAACGATGCAAAAATTATCTTATTAAACAATAATAGTCTAATTTTTATATTTGATTTCCCAGGACACCCCTGACATAATCAGACAACACAAAAAAGGTTACATGGATTCATCCAAAGCCTATAATTGAAGAAGAAGAAGAAGAAAGTAAATATCTTGCGGAAAAGTCGTGAGATTGTGAAATACAGCAGCAACATTTTAAGAAATTTAAAATAAATTTTCTTGTGAAATATTATCTCAATTAATCAGCAGCTGTACCGAACCAATTCTGCTCAAATCATCCTCAGGGCTATACTGTGGTGTTTCTCCTCCCCATAGTATAGTGCGGACGGTTTGATATCATTGTATTATCCCTTCTTGTTTTAGTTTAAAACTATTTCCAATAAGCAATGCTTAGAAGTCCTCCAAAAAAAAGTCCCCCCAGATCCCACCCCAAATACCAGTGAAACTGATACCCATTTTGGCTGGTCAAGCTCACTATCTCAAAGTTCAAATGATAGCTCCAATTCTGAGAATAGGACAAGGATCAGTGTAGGGGCTAATGTCACTATAAATGATGATAATGGGTTTCAAGAGATCCTTTCTAGAAGCTCTAAAAAAGGAAAAAAATCTCCCCAATCAAAAGCATTTCCCCCCTCCCTGCTCAAGATCCTCCCTCCCAAAACTTAGGAATTTACCTTAAAATTACTCCTACTACCCCCTTTGAAATAAAAAAGATTACTGCAATAAGAGTTGCAATTTTCAAACTGATAGAATCAATGTTCTCTCTTAATATTCACCGTGATGGATCTCTGCTAATAGCTGTCCAAGATCAGAAATCAGCAGACACAATAATTAACCTAAAATCCCTTCTGAATACCCCATTTAATGTATCTAAATGGAACCCAAAACAATCACAAACAAAATAGTAGTTTATTATGTTCCCCCAAAAATATCCATTCAGGAGTTAAAAGAAGGGCTCTCAGATAGGGCTGGCAACACACTCCCAGTTGAAGATGTTACCCAACTTGGTAAACCTACCTCTAATGGCCTAAAAACAAGTAGATCCTTCTTATTTACACTGAAGGAAAAAATTAATATAAAAGGATATTACTATAAAAGGATATGAACATACATCAACTAAAAATTAATAAAAGAAGGATATTAATATAAAAGGATGTGAACATGCATCAACTACAGAAAACAATAATCATTGCAGAATTGGCAAAAATCTACATCCCTGATGATATGCTCATTCAAGCAAAAAAAATTCTTGCTTTACTGTTAACAAAGCTGAACATTGATACACAGTCATATGAAAAATAAATCAACAACACAACACATATCAATACTCCAGTGGAACATAAGATCAATCACAGAAAATAAACTAAATGAACTAATATTTTTTATGAATAATAATTCCATTAATATTGCTTGCCTCCAGGAAACTCATTTAACCCAAAATCAACAAATTAATTCTCTGGGATATACTATCCTGAGAAAGGATAGATCATCAGAGAGAAAAGGAGGTGGAGTAGCTCTATTAGTTAAAAATAATATAAAATTCTGTGGCATCAATTTTCCAGATTTTGCTAATGATGTTGATGCAATTGGTATCAGTGTTTTGCTGAATAATATAAAAACCTACATAATAAGCTTTTATAACCCTAATGGCCAAACTACAGATGTCATGGATTTCTTTCATTATATAAATAATTCTAATATGTTAAAAAATATCATTATTTGTGGAGATTTGAATGCCCACAGCCTTTTTTGGGCGAATAAACCAGCAAATAAAGCTGGTAAATTGATTGAGTATAAGACTTAAAATAATAATGAATTAGCTGTTGCTACCCCTCCAAACCTGAACACTTATTTCAACCCCAAAAGTGGCAGATTCTCCACAATTGGCCTACAAATTGTGTCATTAAATATTTTGAATAGAATTTATATAAATAAAATTGATAGTCTATGTACTGACCACTTTGCTATAGTGTGCTCCCTAAATGAACTTGCTGAAACTCTACCACATACCTCCAAATATATCAAAACTAAAGCAAATTGGTCTATGTTCCAAAATAAGGTAAATGATGAAATCACAAGTTTCACCCAAAATTCATACATTTCAAACACAAAAGTTAACACACATGCTGAAGTATTGACATCTTTACTAGTAAATACAGCTAATCATGCTATCCCCAGGACAACACCTAAGAAAACCTACCCTAAACACATTCCTAAAGCATGGCGGACAAATGAGTTCCAAAATAAATGGAGAATAAAAAAGGCAGCTAGGACAGAATTCATAAAAAAAAACCATCACCTACTACATATTTAAAAAAATTAAAAGCAGAATCTAATCTAAAAAGGACTATAATAGATGCTAAATATAATTACTGGAATAATTTTGCAAATAAACTCTCCAGAGAAACACATGAGCCAATTATACATAAAGTCATAAGCCACATGTGTGGGAAAAAGATTTCCCCCAACCCACTCCTGTATGAGCTTATACAAAATAATACCCTTTATGACAATGATAATGAAAAAGCTAAGCTCTTTGCAACTCTTTTTGTTAATAAGCTAACATCAAATAATCGAAGCAAAAGGTCCCCAATTCCTATGAACCCAAGTTACCAACCAAGCCCAGGATCCAGATATATAAGTAGTCCATTTTCAATCCAGGAAATGAATAATGCAATACATCATATTAGGACAAAAACTAGTGGCAGCTATGACAATATACACCCTACATGGATAAAGAATCTCACCCCTTCATACAAACAAGAACTGCTAAATTGTTATAATCACGCTCGGGCATCTTCTATGTAAATATATGGAAATTTTCGTCGCTCCTACCAATCCTAAAGAAAAATAAACCCAAAGAGAACCCTGAGTCCTATAGGCCCATAATGATTACTCCTGTGATGGGGAAAATAATTGAGAAAATGATCTATCACAGACTCCTCAGGTTTGTTGAAAAAAACAATATGATCCCTCACACTCAAACTGGATTCAGGAAACACCATTCCTCAACAGATGCTTTCATTTTGCTAACAAATGAAATAAATGAATCATTCTAAAAAAAATGTCCTAGTTGCAGCTTTCCTAGATTTTGAAGGGGCATATGACAATGTGAACCACTAAATCCCTTTAAACAAACTTGCAAACCTTGGACCACCCCCCCCCCCAAGCTAGTATCTATTATAAAATCCTTCATAGAAGTACGAAGTTTCATTGTTTGTGTTGGTTCAGCCTCTTCACCCCAAAAGACAACAACCAAAGGCCTACCTCAGGGAGCAGTCCTCAGTTCCCTCCTGTTTGCCCTATATCTCTGGGACATGAACCTACCCCACACGAATCTACAATATGCTGACGATCTGGTGCTATGGTCATCTGGCAACACCTTTGAGATAGCACAGTCAAATCTGCAAAAGTCACTTTTCCAATTTGAAAAATTTTCTCAACATTCAGATTTACCCATTGCACCTACCAAGTCAAAAATAATCCAATTTCACCGGAAGCGAAACCATGTTAATGCAAAACTAACTCTAAATAAAACAACTATTCCAGAAGATAATCATATTAATTACTTAGGTCTCATGCTTGACCAAAAACTTAATTTCCACCTCCACATTTCAAACACAATAAAAAAAATGCTATAGAAAAACAAATATACTAAAAAGACTTCTTTCCACACCCTGGGGCTGTAAGGAGAAAACCTTACTCCAGTTTTATAAATCACATAAAAGACCCCATATTGACTATGGGCTCATCGTATATGTTGCATGTGCAAAGACCCAGATGCAAAAATTGAAACAACACAAAATGATATAATACGTCTCATATTTGGTCTTAGGAAATCCACAAGCACCAAGTTTCTGCTTATGGAGAGTGGATTAACAACAATAAGAGAGAGATGTAGCTTTCTCTTGACAAAACATATTACAAAAATTGAATCAAATAGCTCACACACCCTACATAATTGGTTAAGAAATCCAGCCATGTATAGAGGCATTGCAGATGAGTATGCCAGCATTCAGAAGAAGTTCCCCGTACCAGCAAAGTCTATTGCACCCACTTTCCCCCAATCCCCTCCATGGAATTGATCAAGCCCCATAATAAATACTGATTTCTCAAAGTGAACTAAAGATTTAACCCCCATCGCTTTTGTCTAGAAAAAAATTTGCTGAACTTAATACAATTACCTATAAAAATCACTTCCAAATATTTGTTGATGGGTCAAAAATGAATGAGAAGGTAGCAAGTGGTGCTTTCCTTCCTCACCTGAAAATTGCAATGGGCGAGAGATTATATAATAATTTATCTATAATGTCTGCTGAGTTAAATGCCATAATCATGGCATTATAACACATTAAGGAAAACCAACCTGTGATTGCAAATTCAAATAACATTATTGTATATTCCGACTCTTTATCCAACCTTGAGTTGCTGGCCTCAGCTCCTCAGTATAAGTTGGACATTGACACATATCATTGTCTCAGTATTATAGATAATCTTACTTCAAGTGGCATAAAAACTTATTTTCAGTATATTCCTAGCCACTCTGGCATAAGTGGTAATCATCAGGTTGATGAAATAGCAAAAAATGCTATAAATATTGACCAGCCAAGTGGGAGAACAATCCCGATTAGAGATATTTACCGATGGAGGCTATCAGATATTAATTTTAATAAAATTAATCCTATCCTTTCCCCCTTTCCCAATAAGTATCTTTCTAAAATTTATCATAGAATTCGTTCTGGAACAAATGGACTAAATTTTCTTGCATTCTCCTATAAGTTTTCTAATTCAAGTGGTTCAATTCCCCTGTCCCCTCTTTGCAGGCATTGTAATATGAATAATGAAACAATTGACCATTGCCTATTTGAATGTAATATGCTGACGTCTGCACAACATACCTTGCTTTGCAAACTGTTAAAATGCTTCAAACACCACAAAATCTCACTATCAGCCAAGAGCCTAGTCAACTATACCTGCACACAGAGCATAGAAAACGACATCTATCAACTCATAATTGAACACATAGAGTCGAAAGATCTACTGAAAGATATCTGAAAATATCTAATAATCATGAGGCAATCAAGCCAGTAGCTCTGTAGTCCACAGACTGAAGGAAAAGGGTTAAATAGTATCACTGAAAAGCCAACCTGCTGTTAAATAGAAGAAGAAGAAATATTCAAAGATTGGGATACATTGTCAACCCAACCCAGCAAATGATCTGATGTTCAGGACGCACGCCTCCCTTCACTACAGTTGATTGATTGACAAATGACAAAAAACATAGAAAATTGATACTTGCTTATAGCCTAATTTTAAATAGGCTAGTAGCCTAATCCAAAATCAGTTTTCACAAAAGTTCATGGGTTTATTTTTTCGTGAGTAACTATGTATCATAATTTGCTACTAATGCTGGCCAGGTAGAAGCTAGACTCACTATCTGCCAAAATCAAAACTGTAAACAATTTATCTTGTTAATAGCCCTAGACTAGGTACTAGGCTATCCATTTTTGAATATTGTGCAAATTTAATGGTTTCATAGGCTATTAGGCCTGAAGTATAGAATTTGGGGTAAAATTCTACTTTAGCTACTTTTGGCTATCTTGGGAAGGGGTTAGGTTAGGAAAATGAGGCTTTCAGGGATGGGTCTACAGGCTAAAGTATGTCCCGGGAAGGTATTTTGAAGTACCTACCTCCACTCCTTCTCCCTCTAGAGGGTCATGAAATTTGCCTACATGACAGGTCTATACCCATTGAAATTTTGACAAAACAACAAATTTACCTTAATTTTCAGTTATCAGTTTCTTTTTCTCTGGCTTTAGCTCTGAAAACGCAATTTCAGTTATTTGAGCAGAATTTTAAGACATATAAATAGTTTATTTCCAAAATTTAGGAAATCTATTTGCATATCTTTAAAACCTTATAAATTGGGATTGAGCAAAGTTGTGAAGCTGAAAACTATTTTGTTGTACTTCATTTAAGCAGAAGATCTATTTTGCAAGGTTTCACTTCTATAACTCACATATTTTTAAAGGTCAGGACCCTCTAGAGGGAGAAGGAGTGGAGGTGGATACTTCAAAATATCTTCCCAGGACATACTTTAGCCTGTAGACCCATCCCAGAAAGTTTCATTTTCTTAACCTAACCCCTTTCCAAGAAAGTCAAAAGTAGCTAAAGTAGAATTTTACCGAATTTGGTAAATTTGGAGTAGCTGAAATCACTGACCTAGGAATAAGGGTAAATTTCTAGGTGGCCCTTTAATTTTACACAGTATCCCTCTAGGCCTATGGACATTGTAAACTGCTGGTGCTATCCCTGCATAAAAACTTATAAGCTGTGTATATGGAATATTCAGATGCCTCCAGGATCTAAAGGAGTAGCATTTAAAGAGACTGAAGGTGTTCAAACACTAGTGCATTACTCCAGACTCCATAAGCTGCTGGGTGCTAAGGAAATTTCATGGATTTTTTTTAGGCTAACTCAGGGTTGACCAAATTATGACTAGCCTAGTTACCTGCATTCAGTTCACAACAGATTTTACTGTTTCAATGGTTTCCATTTCAAAATACCAAGTTCTAAAATTTTTTTCCAAAACATAAAGACTTTATTCTGGCTACAACAAATGTTGTTTCACTGTGTAGAGGTATAGTATGTCCTGCCCTTTATGTGGTCTTAGCAACAAGAAATTTGCCTGTCTCTGCTGTAATAACTGTATACTCAACAGTTTATGGGAAAAAGAGGTAGCAGGCACTGCTATACTCTGTAGGCTAAGTGGAATGTCAAACAGATAATGCTACAGTCACCCAACAAAACCCATCAAATTGCTATTTGCCATACCTAAATTGATTGTAAAGCATTGTGTCTCATGGAGTTTACAATATTTAAATGATTGTTTTTGGGGTTTAGGGGGGGGAGAGGGAAAGGTACCTAGGTTAGGTTATGCATTTAATATATGCTATGCTTTATCCCCACCCCTAATGTGCAAATTTATAGCCCAAATTTGTTTCTAAACTTTTATATATTCATCCTATTTTATTTCATTAGCATTAACCATACTTGAGTAAATAGCAGTGCCTGCATAATGCATAAGTACCTAAAAAGAAAAAATATACCCCTAAACATAATCATCTCTACATTTAGTTTTTGAATGAAAGTTATCATTTAAATTTTAAATTTATATTTTATATGAATTATGAAAGAGCATAAAAAAGCATCAAATGATGTTTTCACTTTCATCCTAGCTAAATTATATAGCCCACTGCAAATTTACCTTGAACTTTACCCCACCCACTCCCTAATGTGGAAATATATACCCTGAATTGTTTGCAGCAAAGTGTGGAATTGCAAAATTCAGCACTGTTTTTGTTGATGGCATTTGAAAAACTTTAAATGGTAGGAAAATGGCTTGAATTGGAAATCAAGTATTTTGCAGGTTATGCTAGGTTATAACTTCTTTGTGTGGTTACAAAAATAAATTACCTTTGGGGCCCCTTTAAGGGCTCAAGATGCAATTTGCACCAGAAGCTATTATTATATTATGAAAGAGCCTTAATAAAGGCATCAAATGCTTCACTTTTGTTGTAGCTGAATTATAGGGCCACCTAGAAATTAACCAGAATAAGCTAAATATAGCCTACTGCTCAATGCCTTTTTTTGCTCTTTCCAAATAGAATAATTGCTGGTGTAAGCCTAGATAAGACCCATCACATAAGGGAACATGTTAAGATAACAATTCTTACTTTATAATATACAGAATATTCATAATGAACACATTTTGTATAGGGAGAATCTTTATCTTCACTTCTTTCATTGTTGTATTATTTTTTTTTTCAAATTCCTGAAAAATAAGCATGTATTTCATAAGCAGATTCTCTGTTTTCAAATACAAAGTAAACACCACCAGTGCCATTTTATTATTTATCATAGGCCTATCACATGTTAATAGAAATGTAGTGATAAATTAGGCTAGGTACAATGGTGGTTGGGCATTTGTTTTGAGCATGTTTTTCAATACTTAAAGAATAGACACACAGATTTAGAAATGTGGTAGAAAAAGTATAAAAAAATCAAAGAAGTGAAGATAAAGATTCTCCCCTTGCAAAATATGTTAACTATGATTATTCATCATATTATGAAGCAAAAATTGTTTTCTTAACATGTTTCCTTATGTGAAGGGGCTTATCTAG
Source organism: Artemia sinica (assembly GCA_027921565.1). Taxonomy (NCBI): domain Eukaryota; kingdom Metazoa; phylum Arthropoda; class Branchiopoda; order Anostraca; family Artemiidae; genus Artemia; species Artemia sinica. The sequence goes on along the minus strand of JAPEVW010000111.1, from coordinate 332,861 downwards.
ACATATACCTAAATGCTTTACTTGCAAACTCAATTTTATGCCCATTATGGATTGTCAAAGATGATAACATTTTTCACTTATTTTTGCTATATAATGAAAATGAAAAAAGACAAATGAAAAATACTTTAAATACTTTAATGAAATACAAAAAATACTTTAATGAAAAAAATACAAATGAAGGTGCATTGTCAGTTTAATTTACATATACTGATATTTAGTAAGCAAAATGCTAAAATTATTTGATTTAATAAAGGTATAAAAGTAAAAACATTTATTTTTTTCAGTGAAGTGCAAATTTTGTTCTGGCCTTGGGAAGGCATAGGGGTTTTGCACCCAACTTTTGTTAATTTCTGCTCGTTTTGAGTTTGACTTGGTTATTTATTTTAATTTCTGTTTGTTTTGGGTTTCATTTATTTATTGATGGTGATTTGTGGTAGTTTCGAGCTTGGTAGATTATTTTATTTTATTTTTGCTCATGTTTTGTTTAATGGAGTTCTCTACTTTTCTTTGAAAAACTTATTTTGTGGAAAAAGTTTTTTAATTAATTTCTGTTCATTTTATATTGACATAGTCTTTTCAGGGAAAAAGAAAATAACACTTAAAATCTTTTTGTTTTTTAAGACTTTATAGTTTGGCCTGCTATTTGTATGCTGGAGAAAAATTTTCAGCAATTTTTAACAACATACACCATTTTAAAAATCTTGACACAAATAGTACTGTTTAACTTAGTTTCATACCTCCTCTAGTTGACCTGAAACGGAAAACTTAATACCATTTGCAAAAAAATCTGTTTACTTTCTTTGATAGCTTTGATATACTTGCACTTTTTTGATTTGGTTAAATTTTGAGAGCAGAAGTAGCCCCGAAAGTAGCATCAAAAGTTTGAACATAATACCCTCAGTTGTTCTTCGGATACAGCTGAGATGTCTTATTGGGAATTAGCATTATCACAGTGCATTTTGATTTAATCTTAAGGCAACATTTAGTTTTTAAACATAATGGGCAAATGGGACGGTAGGAGTGGAAGGGAGATTAGTTTCCCTCCAACCACTTTTGACTATTAAAAAGGGCATCAGCCCTTTCTATTTTCAATCAAATGAGCCCCTTTTGAAGCTTCCACAACAACTCCTTTGATACTAAGTGCCCTGGTCTAAACCACAACAACAACAAAAAATATTACTAATCACTTTCAACTATTAAAAAGGGCACTAGCCCTTTGAATTTCAAATTGAATGAGCCTTTTTCTGAAGTTCTTATGACAATGTCTTCTATAAAAACCTTATATGCTCCCAGGGCATAAGTTAAAACCCTAGCCCTGAGGGCTGTGGCGGATTATCCTCCTCCAAAACATATTTTCTGTCTGTAAATCAACTATGCTGAACAAAATGGCTATCTCAAAATTTTTATTAGATGTGTTTGGGGGAATAATGAGCATGGGGGGGGGGGCTAGTTGCCCTCCAATCACTTTCGACTATTAGAAAGGGCACTAGCCCTTTCAATTTCCAATTGAATGAGCTTTTCTTGAAGATTCTATGACAACGCCTTCTATAAAACATTATATGCCCCCTGGGCATAACTTAAAACACTTGCCCTGAGGGTTGTGGGGGAGTGTCCTCCTCAAAAATATATGTGCTATCTGGAAATCAACTATGCTGAACAAAATGGATATCTCAAAATTTTGATTGGATGTGTTTGAGGGAATGATGGGCGTGGGGGAGGGGGGCTAGTTGCCCTCCAATCACTTTTGACGATTAAAAAGGGCACTAGCCCTTTGAATTTCCAATCAAATTAGCCTTTTTTGAAGTTTCTATGACAACGGCTTCTATAAAAAACCTTATATGCCCCCAGGGTATAACTTAAAACCCTCGCCCTGAGGGTTGTGGGGGAGTGTCCTTCTCAAAAACATTTTCCATCTGGAAATCAACTGGCCTATGCTAAAAAAAATGGCTATCAAAATTTTGATTGGATGTGTTTGGGTGAATGATGGATGGGGGGAGGGCTTGTTGCCCTCAAATCACTTTTAACTGTTAAAAAGGACCCTAGCCCTTTCAATTTCCAATCAAATGAGCCCCTTTTGAAGTTTCTATGACAACGCCTTCTATAAAACCTTATATACCCCAAGACATAACTTAAAGCCCTTGCCCTGAGGGCTGTTGGGGAGTGTCCTCAAAAATATATTTTCTATCTGGAAATCAACTTCGCTGAACAAAATGGCTATCTCAAAATTTTGATTGGATGTGTTTGGGAGAATGATGGGCGTGGAGGAGGGGCTAGTTCCCCTCCAATCACTTTCGACTATTAAGAAGGGATTTAGCCCTTTGAATTTCCAATCGAATGAACCTGTTTTGAAGTTTCTATGACAAAGCCTTCTTTTAAAAACCTTATATGCCCCCAGGGCATAACTTAAAACCCTTGCCCTGAGGGTTGTGGGGGAGTGTCCTCCTCAAAAACATATTTTCTATCTGGAAATCAACTCTTCTGAACAAAATGGCTATCTCACAATTTTAACTGCATGTGTTTGGGGGAAAGATGGGCGTGGGGAGGGGGTGTTAGTTGCCCTCCAATCCCTTTCGACTAAATTCTCAAAATTCTGATTGGATGTGTTTGGGGGAATGATGGGCATGGGATGATAATTGCCCTCCAATCACTTTCAACTATTAAAAATGGCAATAGCCCTTTGAATTCCCAGTCGAATGAGCCTGTTTTAAAGTTCTTACAACAACACCTTCTATAAAAACCTTATATGCCCTCAGGGCATAACTTAAAACATTTGCCCTGAGGGTTGTAGGAGAGTATCCTCCTCAAAAACATATTTTCTATCTGGAAATCAACTCTGCTGAACAAAATGGTTATCTCAAAATTTTGATTGGATGTGTTTGGGGGAATGATGGGATTGAGGGGGGGGGGGCTAGTTGCCCTCCAATCACTTTTGACTATTAAAAAGGGCACTAGTCCTTTGAATTTCCAATCAAATGAACCTGTTTTGAAGTTTCTATGACAACGCCTTCTATAAAAGCCTTATATGCCTCCAGGGCATAACTTAAAATCCTTGCCCTGAGGGTTGTGGGGGAATGTCCTCCTCAAAAACCTATTTTCTATCTGGAAATCAACTTTTTGAACAAAATGGCTATCTCACAATTTTAATTGCATGTGTTTTGGGGAAAGATGGGCGTGGGGAGGGGGTGTTAGTTGCCCTCCAATCCCTTTCGACTATTAAAAAGGGCACTAGCCCTTTGAATTCCCAATCGAATGAACATTTTTTGAAGTTTCTATGACAACGCCTTCTATAAAAACCTTATATGCCCCCAGGGCATAACTTAGTCCTTGCCCTGAGGGTTGTGGGGGAATGTCCTCCTCAAAAACACATTTTCTATCTTGAAATCAACTACGCTGAACAAAATGGCTATGCCACAATTTTGATTGGCTGTGTTTGGGGGAATGATGGGCTTGGGGGGGGGCTAGTTGCCCTCCAATCACTTTCGACTCTTAAAAAGACACAAACCCTTTGAATTTCCAATCGAATGAGCCCGTTTTGAAGTTTCTACAACAATGCCTTCTATAAAAACCATATATGCCCCCGAGGGCACAACTTAAAACCCTTGCCCTGAGAGTTGTGGGGGAGTGTCCTCCTCAAAAACATATTTTCTATCTGGAAATCAACTTCGCTGAACAAAATGGCAATCTCAAAATTTTGATTGGATGTGTTTGGGAGAATGATGGGCGTGGAGGAGGGGCTAGTTCCCCTCCAATCCCTTTTGACTATTAAGAAGGGATTTAGCCCTTTGAATTTCCAATTGAATGAACCTGTTTTGAAGTTTCTATGACAATACCTTCTTATAAAAACCTTATATGCCCCAGGGTATAACTTAAAACCCTCGCCCTGAGGGTTGTGGGGGAGTGTCCTTCTCAAAAACATATTTTCTATCTGGAAATCAACTAGCCTACGCAAAAAAATGGCTATCTCAAAATTTTGATTGGATGTGTTTGGGTGATTGATGGACGTGGGGGTTGGGGGGGGGGGGGCTTGTTGCCCTCCAATTACTTTCAACTGTTAAAAAGGGCACTAGCCTTTCAATTTCCAATCAAATGAGCCTCTTTTGAAGTTTCTATGGCAACACCTTCTATAAAAACCTTATATACCCCAAGACATAACTTAAAGCCCTTGCCCTGAGGGTTGTTGGGGAGTGTCCTCCTCAAAAACACATTTTCGATCCTGATAGTTGAATTTCCAATCGAATGAGCCCGTTTTGAAGTTTCTACAACAATGTCTTCTATAAAAACCATATCTGCCCCTCAGGGCATAACTTAAAACCCTTGCCCTGATGTTTGTGTGGGAGTGTCCTCCTCAAAAACACATTTTGGATCCGGAAATCAACTACGCTGAACAAAATGGCTATCTCAAAATTTCGATTGGATGTGTTTGGGGGAGTAATTGGCATGAGGGGGGGGGGGGGCTAGTTGCCCTCCAATCACTTTCGACTATTAAAAAGGGCACTAGAGCTCACGATTTCCGAATCGCTCCTTGTGAAGGAATGAGCTCAAGGAGCTCAATCAAATGAGCTCCTTGTGAAGTCTCTACGAGGACCCTTTCTATATGAAGTGCCCTGCTTTAAAGAAAAAAAAACTGTACATTGTTTCAACATTGATCTTATATGACCTCAGGGCATAACTTAAAACCCTTGCCCTGAGGGTTGTGGGGAGTATCCTCCTCAAAAAGATATTTTCTATCTGGGAATCAACTATGCTGAACAAAATGGCTATCTCAAAATTTTGATTGGATGTGTTTGGGGAAATGATGGGCGTGGGGGGGGGGCTAGTTGCCCTCCAATCACTTTTGACTATTAAAAGGGCACTAGCCACTCCAATTCCCCATTGAATTAGTCCTTTTTAAAGTTTCTACGACAACTCCTTCAATACGAAGTGCCCAGGTATGGAAAAAAAACAAACCAAAAACACATTGTGCCCACATCGTTCTTTACTTAGGCAGCGCTAGCGCCCTGCCTAAGATAGTATTTTTCCAAGGTGCAGGTCAAAGTCACTACAAGCTGTATTCTAAGAGGAATAGATGTGACCATAGTTGGATTTGCAGATGACATCTTGAGTTTTTCTTGGAAAATAACATCCCTAGAAAGTAATTTTAATTTCCTGTCATCTCAGTATGGTGATATTGGCCTTAGTTTTAATGTGTCAAAATCGGAAGTAATGTTGTTTAATTGGAATAAATCTGTTCTACCTCACATTCAACTAGGATCCCAGTCTGTCAAGCCTGTGGAGTCACTAGTATACTTGGGACTGCCCATTGGTGACACACTGTCATCTACCCATTGCTGGTCATCACATATGTTGAGCATTAAATTAGAACTGTATGGGGCCACAATTTCTTCAAAGAGAAATCTTAAAAGGTTTTCACTGGCTAGAATTTATAATGCTGTTGTGCTGTCACATATATTATATATAACACCATTTTGGAAACTTCTGCATAAAGAAGATAAGTTTAAAATCTGTAGAATTTTCTTCAGATATTTGAAGATTCTGCTGCAAATTCCACTGAGAACAAGTACTTCATATCTGATCCGGTGATACGTAGTAACTGATCGTTTTCCTGCAGATAATCAGTTGCTTGACAAGTCTTTTGCTAAGTTGAAGGGTAGCAGTCATCCTTGGCTACCTCTACTCTCGTCACTTTGATTGATGTGTATTTGCTTTGTCTGTACCATTGAGTGTATGTTTTTTGTTTTCTCTTCTCTGCTGTTTTTTCCATTAGTTTCTGTGTTTATGATGGGTGTAAAATAAATTCAATTCAATTGGCTGAAATGAGGTTTCAGTTTGGCTATGACCTGCTGTGGTGTGGTGTTTGTCAGGTGATCAACCTAAAAAAAAAAACAACTCATGTAATCAACAGTGACCATGTAATCTTGTTTGTTGAGCTGGAACAGGTCAACAGCTACTTGCTGGAAAGGGTAGTCTGGTATTTTGTGTGGGATCATCGGCTCCTTCTGTTGGCTTGGGGCAAACTTGGCACATACTTCACACTGGCCCACCATTCTCTTGATATCTTGTGTAATGCCATGCCAGAATAAAGAAGTGCTGGCCCTCTCTTTAGTCTTCCCCACTGCCAAATGAGAGGAGTGTAGTTGGTCTAATGTGTCTGGTCTCATGCATCTTGGGATGACTATACGCTCTCCTTTTTCCACAAGACAATCACGTTCTGCCAGCTCTTGGTGGTAATTCCAGAAAGGCCCAAGTTTTTTGTCTAGGTCCTTTTTATTGCTTGGCCAACAGAAGCTTATATATTTCGTCTTTTGCTGTTTCTTGGCATATTTGGACTAGCCTTTGGCTTGCTATGGGTATAATTTGAAGGACTGATTAAACCACAACTTCCAAGTCCACTTGTGACTCTATGTCTATATCTGAAAGATGCAGATGAGATAGGGCGTCCGCTACAGGAATGGTCTTTTCAGATTTGTATCACAGCTTGATGTCATACGGCTGAACAGCCAACATCATTTGCTGCAGCCTCGGAGGTGTCTTTTGTATTGATTTCCCAAAGATCAACTCCAGAGGCTTGTGGTCTGTGGTCATGCAGATTGTTCTTCCAAACAGATATTGGTGGAATCTTTTACAAGCAAATGTTATTCCAAGCATCTCTTTTTCCATTTGCAAGTAATGCTGCTCTGTCTCACTTAGAGAGCAAGATGCAAAAGCAATGGTTGCTCTGTCTACTGTCAGTTGCGTGTCTAGACCATGCTGGGAGGCATCTGTAATCACCTCAATCTCCTTGGCTTCTTGGTCAAAGTATGAGAGATTTTGACAAATTGCATCCCAAATCCCCCTTGGCATCTTTTTGGCTTGGAGTCCATTCAAACTTCTTCTGTTTTGACAGGTCTCAAAGGGGTTTATTCAGCGTTGATAGATTGGGGATGTATCTGGATAGGTAATTATATATTTCTAACAATGTCTGTTTTTCTTTCTGGTTTTGGGTGCAGGCATGTTTTTTTAATGCCTTGGTTTTCTCTGGATCTGGGGCAATGCTGCTTGTTGTTAATCTGTGTCCAAAGTAGGTGATGGAAGTAGTATCAAAGACACATTTCTCTCTATTGAACTGCACTCCTTTCTCTCTTGCTGCTTGGAGTACTGCTCTCAGCTTGGCGTCATGTTCAGCATTGTTATGGCCATTGCCTGTGATATCATCAACAATCAGCTCAATGTCCAGTTCCCCAAAAACCTCCTCCATCTTTTGCTGATGTTTGTCCTGTGCTGAAATCAGTCCAAATGGGTATTGATTTCATTTATACCAACCGTGCAGGGTGTTGAACGTTGTCAACTCGGAGGATGGTTTGTCCAACACCATCAACCAGTATCCATTTTTGGCATCCATCTTAAAGAATTTCTTGCCGCCTTTGCACTTTGATGCTACTTCATCAAATAAGGGTATAGGGTAATGCAGTCTCTCAATTGCTCTGTATAGGTCAACAAGGTCTAAAGAGATCCTGACTGACCCATCTGTCTTTCTTACCAGGACCAAAGAGTTCACCCTCTGTTTTGGCTTGGTCGCTTTTTCTATGACCCCAAGTGACTCCAGCCTTTCCAGTTCTTCTTTGAACTTAGCTTGCAGAGCAAATGAGATTTGCTTTGGTTGCTGTACAGTAGGGATTGTACCCTCCTTTAAATATATCTTGCTGGTTCCAGGCAGTGTTCCTATGCTTTCAAAAACCTCACTGAATTCATCTAAAAGTTTTTGTACTCCTGGTCTAATCGGGACAGGACTGTGGATGCTGAGGACAAACTTGATCAGCTGAAGCTGTTCACTTGAATGGCGGCTGAGGATGGGGGCTCTATCCATGCAGACTACATGGAAAGTATGGGTCTGGGGGTTTTGGCTCTTGTACTGAACTTTGAGGTTGACTGTCCCCAGTACATTCAGCTGTTCTCTGGTATAACTGGTCAGCACATCTGCAGTAGGCAGAATTGCTGGCTTTTTTGCCAATTTATCAAAGTCTCAGTGGCGAAATGTTGGCAAGTTTAATATCATGCTCTACCTGCCTTATTAGCGCATAAGGCTTTTCCACGTTTTCTTCACTGGAGATGGACTCAAACATGAATTCCTTCCCCTTTTCAGCTTTGCTTCTCGTGTCGAGTTTGTGTACTGCTTTGCGCTTGCATATTTTGGCGAAGTGGTTCATCTTCCTGCACTTACTGCACTAGTTCATTTTTGCTGGTCACTTGAGCCTTCTTGAGTATGAGCCACCACGGAAATAACAAACAGGGGAATTTTTCTGTGTTTGAACTGCTTCCACCTCCTGTTTTACTGGAATCTGATGCTGTTTGCTGAGGATTAGTGCTTGGGTCTCTTGTACAGTTTCTATAGCTTGACTGCGCTCAATTTCTGGAGCCGAAGTAAGCGTGGCTCCCGCACTGAGCAGTTGTTCTCGGATTCTTACATTCTTGACTTCTTGACTTACATTCTTGATTCTTGAGCACTGATGCAACACTACAATTTGATGGTTTCTCCATCCTTTTCGTTTCTCTGGTGGAAAATGTATCTGGCAAAGATGGGGTTTGTACTTGGTTGAAAATAATTTTCAAACTTTTCCAGATAACCTTTTGGCTTATTTTGCTCTGTGTTGGTTAAAGTCCAAGTGGAGAATACATGTTGCCCATTTCTCCAGCCCAGATCAATAAGTACGTGCATTTTACTATCTTTGTTCCCACTTAGTGGACCTGAGAACATGAGCTCATAATGTCTTCTGAACCTTCTCTATTCGGATTTGAGATTGGGGCTTGGCCAATTGATTACTGGAGCTGGTGTGCTATCCATGTTGAACTCTTAAAACTTCTGCTTCTGACACCATGTTATGGACTTGTTACTTGACTCACGTCAATTCAACTAATAGATACGTATATTAGACCCAAGCACCTGAAAACAAAAATACAAATAAACAACAACTTCTTAAGTAACAAAACAATCAAATCATTTCACACCCCTGTGTCCGGTATTGCTAGAATGGATTCATTCGTAAAAGACCATATCGTATGGATATAAAGTGAAGTTTTCACATTAATATTTGAATGATTAAAATACAACTTTCTACTATTGAAATTTGGGTTTTGAATAATCAATTACATTAAATATCTTACAGCTTTTCAACCCAAATTCACATGTTTGTGTTTATGTAAATAAAATGGCTTAAAATGGTTCTACAGTCCAGACTGAACTTTATTTAGTCTAATTGTTTTTCTAAATATTTTCTAAATATATCTTTTTTTTTACATTATTTAGCATCCACTATGAATTATTTAGGCTGTTCTGTGGTGGATAATAGACAAGAGAGAAATATGTGGGTATAAATATGGGCACAGAATGCAGGGTAAGAATTTAAGTTAGGATTTGTCCTGTAATTGTCCCGTATGTCCAATCATCACTGAAGGTAGGAGAGCTTAATCTTGGCTCTCAGTATGAGCTCTGGGTAAAGCAAGTCTGGATAAAATTTAATCTAAAGGATCACCCCTTATTTATAGGTTGGATATATTGAAGCCCAAGCTCTCCCTGTCAGAAAGGATCCCAATTTGAAATTGCGAATATTTTAAGTTCAGTGATGAGTTGTCTTTGCAATAATATAGTAATTGTTGGAGACTTCAACCTGCCTCAGATTCAATGGGTTGGTGGTTATGCTGCTACAGGAGATAACGATGACCAGATTGGCCCACTCTTCAAGTGCCTCAAAGAACATTCATTGTACCAGACAATCAATTTCCAGGCTAGGTACAGAGAGGGCCAGAACCCATCTCTCCTGAATCTCCTATTTGTCAAAGATGAGGAGGCAATCCAAAGTATAGACCCAGAGCCACCTTTTGGCGCAAGCAACCATATAGCCATAACTTGTTGACTAAAGTTGTACCCGCAGACAGGTTGTCCCAACGCAGACAAATCATGACAAATTCAAACAAATACGAAACAAAGTCCGCTACCTTACAAGAGAAGTTACTAGCAAGTATGATGAGTCTTCAGCTTCAGTGTTGAAAACAAATCCAAAGAAATTTTGGAAGTATGCCTCCACTCAAAAGCCTGGAAGACATTCAGTAACCAAACTCTCAGTTAATTGGAATACCATAAGCAACCCTGGAGATATAGCTAAAGCTCTGAACCAGCAGTTCAAGTCAGTTTTTACACCTCCAGATAATGACCCCTTGCCACAGATGCCAGAATATGATATTCAGAAAGCAATGCAAATTATTACTGTTGGCACTTTGGATGTGGAATCACAGCTCAAAAGATTGAACCCAAATAAGTCAGTTGGTCCTGATGAGGTTCACCCTCGGACTTTGAAAGAAGCTCATGAGGAGCTTACCCTCTCCTTAGCAAAACTGTTCCAGAAATCTCTTGATACCAAACAAGTCCCTCAAGATTGGCGAAATGCGAACATCACACCTGTTCACAAGGGTCGAAGCAGGAACTGGGCCCCCAATTACCAATCTATTAGCATCACCTCGACAGTCATTGGAATCCTTGAATTAATTGTGAATACTGCTGTTATGAAACACCTGATTGACAACAAATTACTTACTGATAGCCAACATGGATTCAGATCTGGACGCTTGGTCGAGACAAATCTTGATTGATGCATATGAATATGTCACTGAACTGCTAGACCTGGGTATCCTTGCTTATATGATCTCATTGGACTTTGCTAAGGCCTTTGACAAAGTTTGCTATCACGGTTTGAAGACAAAACTCTTAGCTACTGGGGTACACGTGGATGTTGTTGACTGGGTGATGCAGTTCCTCTCAGAAAGAAAGCAGAGAGTTAAAGCTTTTGGGGATAATGGGCAAGAATTCCTCTTGGAAGTTGCTGGAGTTGATAGTGGCGTGCCCCAGGGAACGATTTTGGGCTCAACAGTTTTCAATATTTACATTAATGATGCTCCATGGGCTGTAAGAAATAAGATGAGCCTTTATGCCAACAATTCAAAGCTTATAGGGCCCGCGGAGTCGAAAGCAACAAAAGCCACCATACAGGAAGACCTGGATTCCCTTTCTCTTTGGGCCCGCTTATGGGAGCTTGAGTTTAACATCCAGACATGCAAGACAGTATATTTCGGGAAAGAGAATGAGAAGTGGCAGTATCCTATAATTAAAAGGGGTGTCTCAAGGCAATTGATTGGTTCTTCGGCAGCTGAAAGAGATTTGGGAATAGTCGTTGATTAAGAATTGAAATTCCACAAACACACACAAACAGCGGTTGCCAAAGTATCTCAGAACCTCGGAATAATTTAGTGTACAGTACGTAATAGATCATCCAAAGTCATAACGAAGCTGTACAGTGGTCTCGTGCGGCCATTGCTGGAATTTCAGATGTGGTTGCCACGCCCCTGAATAAGGGTGAGCAACAGACAATAGAGTCTGTTTAAAGGCGCGCAACCAAAGTTGATGATGGATGCAAGAACCTCAACTATCCATCTCGCCTGAACAAACTACAGCTCCCAACACTAGTCTACAGACAACGGAGGGGTGATGTCATCATGGCTTACAAGCTACTGCATGCCGATTCCTCTTCTCAGAAGTCTTTCCAACTTGAAAAATCATCCAGGACAAGAGGGCATAGTAAGAAGCTGCTTAGAGGGCGCAGCAGACTCCACAACCACTATTTCTCCAATTAAGTGGTGGCCTCCTGGAACAGTTTTTCCAATTCACCTGTCACCACTCCCTCTGTCAATGCATTCAAGATCGCCTTTGATAAGAATCAGTCCACCAAACCATGGAAACAGAGTGGGACGCCGCTGAACCAATGGCTCCCCATCTTCACTGACCAGCAACTCTACAGGGTTTTTTCCTTATTTTGCCGGACAATGCGATTTAAGGTAATTTTAAGGTAGTTTTGAGGGGAATGGAAGTTTCTTTGGCTGTTTTTGGTAGATGACACAGGAGTGCTTTTTTTCCGTTGATAAGAGAGGTTCTTTAACGTTTGTTAATGATATGTTGACATCAGAAAGGATTAGTTCTGACCAATTTATTGAGGCTAGTTATCCGTACCTAGATACGAGGACGTATAGCTCTTGGCTAGAGGAGTCCTAAAGTTTATTCTTTTTGCTTATGATAAGTTTTTATTACTTCTACTTGATGATTGTATCCTAACTCTTGAATCCGGGATTCATGAGATAAATTAGAATTAATTTTGACTTGTAGCATATGATTTTCACGTATCTAGAAGTAGCATACAATGGATATTATTTCAATATATATTTGTCTCCTACCATTTGTTTTTCTTTGCTTTGTTTACCATTCGGACGAGTTACTTTTGTTGTTACTTATTGATATTTACCTATAACTGTTTAATTGTGCAAAGACAAAAACAAAGATAGTCAGAAAAATTTTGTTTTTTCTTTCTATAATTTTTTACTCATCACTAAATCCATAGTCCTGGGGCTTCTTTTTTTCTAAGCCTAATATAAAGTTTTCTCTTTAAAAACCTTAATACTCATCACTAAATCATTTTTTGAGATTTCATAAGTGAATTCAATTTTAATTTTCTTAGAACTTGAAGATGCATTACCCAATGATAAGAGTCTGTTTGGAAGTACTGATTCTTTTTTATCGCTCAAAGAGGAAGTTTTCGTAGAAAAGAGTCTTTATACAGATGCATATGTAAAGCTCGAACCAGATTACAACCCTCCTAAATTGGAGCCAAATATTAATATGGACGGTGGTATGTTTTTTTTATATCTTCTTGTATAACTGGGTGCCAGGATAGAGTATTGCATTTTTAACTTCTTGGGAAAATATGGTAGAAACTGAAATATACTTTTAGTGGATGATCCACAAGTTAGTTGACCGGAAAATATAAATCTAATGGCGGAATTCTAGGTACTACAGAAGTATTTGTTTCATAAGGAGTCTTGGAGACTGGAATAGCTAGGACATGCCATTTCTCTTCCTAAACTGGTTCTTTGAATAAAAATCAGTTCATATGATGAGAATGCTGTTTTTATTTAAAATCTCTTCTAGTGTGTTGAAAATGTATGGTATAATTGCAACAAAACCGAAAAATTGGCCCGCATTAAAAACTGATAAGTTTTCGATAATTTATATAGTAATTTGTTTTATTTGGTTGTTTGTTTTATAAAGCCCATTTTATTCTCACTTTTCAAAAGGGCTGAGAGGGGGCGGTATCCAAGGCAAGTTATTTTAAACTCTGGTGAAGAGGTTAAACCTCTGGAAAAAAAAACACACATTTATGATACACAGACAAAAATAGCCTCTTTCGAGGTTTTTCATGTAAGTGCCTGAAATTTTCTGATGAAGACCTTCGACAATGGTTTTACCAATCGAGCCCCCCCCCCCGCCCTCAGTGCCAATTTGATGGGTTTTCAAACTCTTTTTTTGAAATTTTCCAAAATTATTTTCCCTGTAAAATTGTGCTATTAAGATGAGCCAATATAAAGGTCACCGTTCTTTCTAATCAATAGAATCTCCAGTGTCTTGGGTCACCAATCAGGATGCAATGCCAAAATTTTCTCATTAGACAGGTTTGTTTTTTCAGTACAGGTCTTTAACTGTCTCTTACTATGAGCAAGGGCTTGCTCTTTACTAAGTAGCAGCTATTGCTGCTATTTTACAAGAAAATTTTGAAAAAAACTTTCATTAATTTCTAAAATTCCTTATCTTTGCAAATCTTTTATTCCTTTGAAAGTCCAATTATCCTTGCAAAGTTCCTTAATTTTTAAAATGACCTTTTTCAAACCCTAAACTAATTCTAACTGTCTAAACGTCTAAACTTAATTCTTAACGTCGTAACCTTGAGTTGTACATCTGCAGGGGAATGGGTATGCTTCATATATCCTGATGCTCTTGTTTATTTGCATGTTTAAAATAAAAAGACGTACCATATGCTTTCCTAGAAATTTTTGTGAAGGTTATGTTTTATTGTGTCTGGGTAAAATGGGTGTATTTTAAGATTTATGCTTAGTTAATAAGAATCTCAGATGGTCTCACATATTAGGACACTGAATTTTGTATCACAATAAAATCCATGGACAAAACAGCAAACCTAAATTTATTTGGAGCTCTTATTTTTCTTATAAATATTTTTAAACGATTTTACTGGAATTGTTTTAAAAGCAGAACACACTTCCTTAAATGATAATATAATATCGAAATATTATCATATTTTTTACTGTTGTTATTGCTACTTACAACATTGGAGCATCAAGCCGTCTGAGGTCTACACAACTACGCACGCTTTTCCTCTATCCCAATCTATGCAAAGCCTCCCTCTTTTCACCCTCAAAATAAGTTCCCATTTCTCTTAAATACTTCCTAAAACATCCTCCCACCCCATTCGAGGGCGATCTGCTTTTCGCTACGCCCGAGACGGTTGCCCTAAGAGGACGATCTTGTGCAGTGTATCATTGGCAGAACGTGTCTTAACCGTCTCAACTTTTCTCTCATTATAACCATAGAAGCCCTAATGAATCTTATTTTTCGTACGGTCACTCAGTAGAGTACCCAAAAACATAGGCGAATACTTTGGAAAATATCTTGCAAATGCTGCTCTATTTTTTGGAAAGTTCAATTTTTAGAGCCCATACTTGACCATTATCATCACTGTAGCGTCCAATTTTCTAATTTTGTTGAGAAGATTTATTTTCCTATGCTTCCAAACTTTTTCCAATTGTGAAAAAAACACCTTGGGCCTTCCTCATTGTACTTTTAACATCTTCACTGTACCCTTTTGACATCTTCAAGTATCAATGAAACGTGATGCCAATCTTTTTTCTGTTTCTTCTGGTATATCTATAAACATCATTCTGAGTATCTTAATATGGAGTCGAACATCGGCAGGGAAAACTTAATTTCCACCTCCACATTTCAAACACAAGAAAAAAAGGCTATAGAAAAACAAATATACTAAAAAGACTTCTTTCCACACCCTGGGGCTGTAAGGAGAAAACCTTACTCCAGTTTTATAAATCACATAAAAGACCCCATATTGACTATGGGCTCATCGTATATGTTGCATGTGCAAAGACCCAGATGCAAAAATTGAAACAACACAAAGTGATATAATACGTCTCATATTTTGTCTTAGGAAACCCACAAGCACCAAGTTTCTGCTTATGGAGAGTGGATTAACAACAATAAGGGATAGACGTAGCTTTCTCTTGACAAAACATATTACAAAAATTGAATCAAATAGCTCACATACCCTACATAATTGGTTAAGAAATCCAGCCATGTATAGAGGCATTGCAGATGAGTATGCCAGCATTCAGGAGAAGTTCCCCGTACCAGCAAAGTCTATTGCACCCACTTTCCCCCAATCCCCTCCATGGAATTGATCAAGTCCCATAATAAATACTGATTTCTCAAAGTGAACTAAGGATTTAACCCCCATCGCTTTTGTCTAGAAAAAAATTTGCTGAACTTAATACAATTACCTATAAAAATCACTTCCAAATATTTGTTGATGGGTCAAAAATGAATGAGAAGGTAGCAAGTGGTGCTTTCCTTCCTCACCTGAAAATTGCAATGGGCGAGAGATTATATAATAATTTATCTATAATGTCTGCTGAGTTAAATGCCATAATCATGGCATTAGAACACATTAAGGAAAACCAACCTGTGATTGCAAATTCAAATAACATTATTGTATATTCCGACTCTTTATCCAACCTTGAGTTGCTGGCCTCAGCTCCTCAGTATAAGTTGGACATTGACACATCATTGTCTCAGTATTATAGATAATCTTGCTTCAAGTGGCATAAAAACTTATTTTCAGTATATTCCTAGCCACTCTGGCATAAGTGGTAATCATCAGGTTGATGAAATAGCAAAAAATGCTATAAATATTGACCAGCCAAGTAGGAGAACAATCCCGATTAGAGATATTTACCGATGGAGGCTATCAGATATTAATTTTAATAAAATTAATCCTATCCTTTCCCCCTTTCCCAATAAGTATCTTTCTAAAATTTATCATAGAATTCGTTCTGGAACAAATGGACTAAATTTTCTTGCATTCTCCTATAAGTTTTCTAATTCAAGTGGTTAAATTCCCCTGTCCCCTCTTTGCAGGCATTGTAATATGAATAATGATTCATAGTAGGATGGTAAGTTTTTTCGAGAAAAGACAATTTTTTAGTTCTAGTCAGTTCGGGTTTAGGAGTCATCATTCTACAGAGCATGTAGTTTTGTTTTTAATAACTTTTATTAATGATGCCTTAGACAAGGGTCTGAAGATAGCTTCTATATTTTTGGATATTATTAAAGCATTTGACTCTGTTGATCATGATATACTAGTTCAAAAGCTATATAGTAGTGGTATACGTGGTGATTTTTTAAATGTCATAGTTAGTTTTCTTAGTGGAAGGACTCAGTGTGTCGTGATGGATGGAGTTACATCTAAAATTGAATATATTTCGATTGGAGTACCCCAGGGTTCCGTTTTGGGCCCTTTGTTGTTTTTGGTTTATATTAATGACCTTTGTAGAGCTTCAAGTAATGTGTCTTGTTCTTTAGACCTTGATACTTACGGTACTAAAGGAATTCTACCATGTTTTGCTGATGATGCCCATTTCACTGTAGCTGCTAGAACTGAAAATGAGTTGATGACTATATTGAAACAAGGTATTTCTTCGATTGAAAAGTGGATGCGAGTAAATAAATTGAAACTGAATCACAATAAGTCGAATTTTTTGATTTATGGTAGAATTACTGGACATTATCCATGGATTAATAGTATAGAAGTAGGGCACCATACTATTGTAAGATCTACTAGTACTAGATACCTTGGTGTTATAATTGATGAAAGCCTTAATTTTAAAGACCATATTGCATCTGTTAACAGCATTACTGTTGTATGGTTCGGTCGAAAACATTCGTAACTCACCTCCATCCGCTCTGCGTAACACAGAATATGGCAATTAGAGTTCTTTATGGTAATCAAATTGACCTATCTGTATCGGTGAGGCATCTTTACCGCGAGTATAAAATTCTACCGTTAGCAGGAATATGTGTATTCTATAATGCTCTGTTTATGTTTAAATATTTAGCTTCGGAGTTACCATCATGTTTTTCAGGAATGTTTAGTCTTGCGTCTACTATTCACGATCATTTGACACGATCTTCTCAGTTGATGCGAAGACCAGCTATGGTCACGTCTAGGTCTAGGTTTTCAATTCGCCATGTTGTTCCGTTAGTTTGGGAGAGTTTCCCAGAGGATTTGAGGAATGTTGGGGGTTTGCAGGATTTTCGTAAGTCGCTAAAGAACCATTGTTTTGATGTGTATATTTTGAATGGATTATTCCACGCCACTTAAGTTTTGTTTTTGAGGAGGGTTTAGTTGCAGATTTTTTTTTTTTTTTCTCTCTCTTTTTTTTGTTTCTTGTTTTTTTTTATTTATTAGGAGGGTTTTCTCCCGCACAAGCATTGCTTCAGGGAATCGATGATGTATATATTTTTTTTAAATAAACCCATTGTTACTTGTTACTTAATGAAACAATTGACCATTGCCTATTTGAATGTAATATGCTGACGTCTGCACAACATACCTTGCTTTACAAACTGTTAAAATGTTTCAAACACCACAAAATCTCACTATCAGCCAAGAGCCTAGTCAACTATACCTGCACACAGAGCATAGAAATCGACATCTATCAACTCATAATTGAACTCATAGAGTCGAAAGATCTACTGAAAGATATCTGAAAATATCTAATAATCATGAGGCAATCAAGCCAGTAGCTCTGTAGTCCACAGACTGAAGCAAAAGGAAAAGGGTTAAATAGTATCACTGAAAAGCCCGCCTGCTGTTAAATAGAAGAAGAAGAAATATTCAAAGATTGGGATACATTGTCAACCCAACCCAGCAAATGATCTGATGTTCAGGACGCACGCCTCGATTCACTACAGTTGATTGATTGACAAATGACAAAAAACATAGAAAATTGATACTTGCTTATAGCCTAATTTTAAATAGGCTAGTAGCCTAATCCAAAATCAGTTTTCACAAAAGTTCATGGGTTTATTTTTTGGTGAGTAACTATGTATCATAATTTGCTACTAATGCTGGCCAGGTAGAAGCTAGACTCACTATCTGCCAAAATCAAAACTGTAAACAATTTATCTTGTTAATAGCCCTAGGCTAGGTACTAGGCTATCCATTTTTGAATATTATGCAAATTTAAAGGTTTCATAGGCTATTAGGCCTGAAGTATAGAATTTGGGGTAAAATTCTACTTTAGCTACTTTTGGCTATCTTGGGAAGGGGTTAGGTTAGGAAAATGAGGCTTTCAGGGATGGGTCTACAGGCTAAAGTATGGGTCAATATATACGAAATCATATTATTGAGTTAGGACTAAAGTGAATACACCATTCGATGCCTTTTTTTATGCTGATTACGAATATAATAATCATTCCTATCGGAAATTAAAATTTAAGCCATTTTTGAGCTCTTGAAAATGACAAAAAATAGGGTGTAAAAAGGCTAATATAGCGTGGAAAAAGGCTTAAAACCTTTGTTTTAAACTTACTGTTTCATAATAAATCCTTATTTTAATCCACAAGCACTGACTTTCCATGAGTAACAAGTATATAAGTTCCAAAAATCCATTTTCCAAATATTATGTTTTTTTTTCTTCCTTAACGCCGAATGTTCAAGAATGCGTTTTCGACGAAACTTCGAAAATATTAAACCTAACCTAATCCTTTAATATTTTTGACGGTTTGTCAAAAACGCATTCTTGAACATTCAGCGTTAAGGAAGAAAAAAATACATAATATTTGCAAAATGAATTCTTGGAACATATATACTTGTGATTATCCAACTTACTCATGGAAAGTCAGTGCTTATGGATTAAAATAAGTATTTATTATGAAACAGTAAGTTTAAAACAAAGGTTTTAAGCCTTTTTCCACGCTATATTAGCCTTTTTACACCCTATTTTTTGTCATTTTCAAGAGCTCAAAAATGGCTTAAATTTTAATTTCCGATAGGAATGATTATTATATTCGTAATCAGCATAAAAAAAGGCATCGAATGGTGTATTCACTTTAGTCCTAACTCAATAATATGATTTCGTATATATTGACCAAAGTATGTCCCGGGAAGGTATTTTGAAGTACCTACCTCCACTCCTTCTCCCTCTAGAGGGTCATGAAATTTGCCTACATGACAGGTCTATACCCATTGAAATTTTGACAAAACAACATTTTACCTTAATTTTCAGTTATCAGTTTCTTTTTCTCTGGCTTTAGCTCTGAAAACGCAATTTCAGTTATTTGAGCAGAATTTTAAGACATATAAATAGTTTATTTCCAAAATTTAGGAAATGTATTTGCATATCTTTAAAACCTTATAAATTGGGATTGAGCAAAGTTGTGAAGCTGAAAACAATTTTGTTGTACTTCATTTAAGCAGAAGATCTATTTTGCAAGGTTTCACTTCTATAACTCACATATTTTAAAGGTCATCAAAGGTCAGGACCCTCTAGAGGGAGAAGGAGTGGAGGTGGATACTTCAAAATATCTTCCCAGGACATACTTTAGCCTGTAGACCCATCCCTGAAAGTTTCATTTTCTTAACCTAACCCCTTTCCAAGAAAGTCAAAAGTAGCTAAAGTAGAATTTTACCAAATTTGGTAAATTTGGAGTAGCTGAAATCACTGACCTAGGAATAAGGGTAAATTTCTAGGTGGCCCTTTAATTTTACACATTATCCCTCTAGGCCTATGGACATTGTAAACTGCTGGTGCTATCCCTGCATAAAAACTTATAAGCTGTGCATATGAATATTCAGGTGCCTCTGGGATCTAAAGGAGTAGCATCTAAAGAGACTGAAGGTGTTCAAACACTAGTGCATTACTCCAGACTCCATAAGCTGCTGGGTCCTAAGGAAATTTCATGGATTTTTTTTAGGCTAACTCAGGGTTGACCAAATTATGACTAGCCTAGTTACCTGCATTCAGTGCACAAAAGATTTTACTATTTCAATGGTTTCCATTTCAAAATACCAAGTTCTTAAAATATTTTTTCCCAAACATAAAGACTTTATTCTGGCTACAACAAATGTTGTTTCACTGTGTAGAGGTATAGTATGTCCTGCCCTTTATGTGGTCTTAGCAACAAGAAATTTGCCTGTCTCTGCTGTAATAACTGTATACTCAATAGTTTATGGAAAAAAGAGGTAGCAGGCACTGCTATACTCTGTAGGCTAAGTGGAATGTCAAACAGAAAATGCTACAGTCACCCAACAAAACCCATCAAATTGCTATTTGCCATACCTAAATTGATTGCAAAGCATTGTGTCTCATGGAGTTTACAATATTTAAATAATTGTTTTTGGGGTTTAGGGGGGGGGAGAGGGAAAGGTACCTAGGTTAGGTTATGCATTTAATATATGCTATGCTTTATCCCCACCCCTAATGTGCAAATTTATAGCCCAAATTTGTTTCTAAACTTTTATATATTCATCCTATTTTATTTCATTAGCATTAACCATACTTGAGTAAATAGCAGTGCCTGCATAATGCATAAGTACCTAAAAAGAAAAAATATAACCCTAAACATAATCATCTCTACATTTAGTTTTTGAATGAAAGTTATCATTTAAATTTTAAATTTATATTTTATATGAATTATGAAAGAGCATAAAAAAGCATCAAATGATGTTTTCACTTTCATCCTAGCTAAATTATATAGCCCACTGCAAATTTACCTTGAACTTTACCCCACCCACTCCCTAATTTGGAAATATATACCCTGAATTGTTTGCAGCAAAGTGTGGAATTGCAAAATTCAGCACTGTTTTTGTTGATGGCATTTGAAAATCTTTAAATGGTAGGAAAATGGCTTGAATTGGAAATCAAGTATTTTGCAGGTTATGCTAGGTTATAACTTCTTTGTGTGGTTACAAAAATAAATTACCTTTGGGGCCCCTTTAAGGGCTCAAGATGTAATTTGCACCAGAAGCTATTATTATATTATGAAAGAGCCTTAATAAAGGCATCAAATGCTTCACTTTTATTGTAGCTGAATTATAGGGCCACCTAGAAATTAACCAGAATAAGCTAAATATAGCCTACTGCTCAATGCCTTTTTTTGCTCTTTCCAAATAGAATAATTGCTGGTGTAAGCCTAGATAAGACCCATCACATTAGGGAACATGTTAAGAAAACAATTCTTACTTTATAATATACAGAATATTCATAATGAACACATTTTGCATAGGGAGAATCTTTATCTTCACTTCTTTCATTGTTGTATTATTTTTTTTTTCAAATTCCTGAAAAATAAGCATGTATTTCATAAGCAGATTCTCTGTTTTCAAATACAAAGTAAACACCACCAGTGCCATTTAATTATTTATCATAGGCCTATCACATGTTAATAGAAATGTAGTGATAAATTAGACTAGGTACAATGGTGGTTGGGCATTTGTTTTGAGCATGTTTTTCAATACTGAAAGAATAGACACACAGATTTAGAAATGTGGTAGAAAAAGTATAAAAAAATCAAAGAAGTGAAGATAAAGATTCTCCCCTTGCAAAATATGTTAACTATGATTATTCATCATATTATGAAGCAAAAATTGTTTTCTTAACATGTTTCCTTATGTGAAGGGGCTTATCTAGACATATACCTAAATGCTTTACTTGCAAACTCAATTTTATGCCCATTATGGATTGTCAAAGATGATACCATTTTTCACTTATTTTTGCTATATAATGAAAATGAAAAAACACAAATGAAAAATACTTTAAATACTTTAATGAAATACAAAAAATACTTTAATGAAAAAAATACAAATGAAGGTGCATTGTCAGTTTAATTTACATATACTGATATTTAGTAAGCAAAATGCTAAAATTATTTGATTTAATAAAGGTGTAAAAGTAAAAACATTTATTTTTTTCAGTGAAGTGCAAATTTTGTTCTGGCCTTGGGAAGGCATAGGGGTTTTGCACCCAACTTTTGTTAATTTCTGCTCGTTTTGAGTTTGACTTGGTTATTTATTTTAATTTCTGTTTGTTTTGGGTTTCATTTATTTATTGATGCTGATTTGTTGTAGTTTCGAGCTTGGTAGATTATTTGATTTTATTTTTGCTCATGTTTTGTTTAATGGAGTTCTTTACTTTTCTTTGAAAAACTTATTTTGTGGAAAAAGTTTTTTTAATTAATTTCTGTTCATTTCATATTGACATAGTCTTTTCAGGGAAAAAGAAAATAACACTTAAAATCTTTTGCTTTTTAAGACTTTATAGTTTGGCCTGCTATTGGTATGCTGGAGAACAATTTTCAGCAATTTTTAACAACATACACCATTTTAAAAATCTTGACACAAATAGTACTGTTTAACTTAGTTTCATACCTCCTCTAGTTGACCTGAAACGGAAAACTTAATACCATTTGCAAAAAAATCTGTTTACTTTCTTTGATAGCTTTGATATACTTGCACTTTTTTGATTTGGTTAAATTTTGAGAGCAGAAGTAGCCCCGAAAGTAGCATCAAAAGTTTGAACATAATACCCTCAGTTGTTCTTCGGATACAGCTGAGATGTCTTATTGGGAATTAGCATTATCACAGTGCATTTTGATTTAATCTTAAGGCAACATTTAGTTTTTAAACATAATGGGCAAATGGGACGGTAGGAGTGGAAGGGAGATTAGTTTCCCTCCAATCCCTTTTGACTATTAAAAAGGGCATCAGCCCTTTCTATTTTCAATCAAATGAGCCCCTTTTGAAGCTTCCACAACAACTCCTTTGATACTAAGTGCCCTGGTCTAAATCACAACAACAACAAAAAATATTACTAATCACTTTCAACTATTAAAAAGGGCACTAGCCCTTTGAATTTCAAATTGAATGAGCCTTTTTCTGAAGTTCTTATGACAATGTCTTCTATAAAAACCTTATATGCTCCCAGGGCATAAGTTAAAACCCTAGCCCTGAGGGCTGTGGCGGATTATCCTCCTCCAAAACATATTTTCTGTCTGTAAATCAACTATGCTGAACAAAATGGCTATCTCAAAATTTTTATTAGATGTGTTTGGGGGAATAATGAGCATGGGGGGGGGGCTAGTTGCCCTCCAATCACTTTCGACTATTAGAAAGGGCACTAACCCTTTCAATTTCCAATTGAATGAGCTTTTCTTGAAGATTCTATGACAACGCCTTCTATAAAACATTATATGCCCCCTGGGCATAACTTAAAACACTTGCCCTGAGGGTTGTGGGGGAGTGTCCTCCTCAAAAATATATGTGCTATCTGGAAATCAACTATGCTGAACAAAATGGCTATCTCAAAATTTTTATTAGATGTGTTTGGGGGAATAATGAGCATGGGGGGGGGGCTAGTTGCCCTCCAATCACTTTTGACGATTAAAAAGGGCACTAGCCCTTTGAATTTCCAATCAAATTAGCCTTTTTTGAAGTTTCTATGACAACGGCTTCTATAAAAAACCTTATATGCCCCCAGGCTATAACTTAAAACCCTCGCCCTGAGGGTTGTGGGGGAGTGTCCTTCTCAAAAACATATTTTCCATCTGGAAATCAACTGGCCTATGCTAAAAAAAAATGGCTATCAAAATTTTGATTGGATGTGTTTGGGTGAATGATGGATGGGGGGGGCTTGTTGCCCTCCAATCACTTTTAACTGTTAAAAAGGACCCTAGCCCTTTCAATTTCCAATCAAATGAGCCCCTTTTGAAGTTTCTATGACAACGCCTTCTATAAAACCTTATATACCCCAAGACATAACTTAAAGCCCTTGCCCTGAGGGCTGTTGGGGAGTGTCCTCAAAAATATATTTTCTATCTTGAAATCAACTTCGCTGAACAAAATGGCTATCTCAAAATTTTGATTGGATGTGTTTGGGAAAATGATGGGCGTGGAGGAGGGACTAGTTCCCCTCCAATCACTTTCGACTATTAAGAAGGGATTTAGCCCTTTGAATTTCCAATCGAATGAACCTGTTTTGAAGTTTCTATGACAAAGCCTTCTTATTAAAACCTTATTTGCCCCAGGGCATAACCTAAAACCCTTGCCCTGAGGGTTGTGGGGGGTGTCCTCCTTAAAAACATATTTTCTATCTGGAAATCAATTAGCCTATGCTGAACAAAATGGCTATCTCAAAATTCTGATTGGATGTGTTTGGGGGAATGATGGGCATGGGATGATAATTGCCCTCCAATCACTTTCAACTATTAAAAAGGGCACTAGCCCTTTGAATTCCCAATCGAATGAGCCTGTTTTAAAGTTCTTACAACAACACCTTCTATAAAAACCTTATATGCCCTCAGGGCATAACTTAAAACATTTGCCCTGAGGGTTGTGGGAGAGTATCCTCCTCAAAAACATATTTTCTATCTGGAAATCAACTCTGCTGAACAAAATGGTTATCTCAAAATTTTGATTGGATGTTTTTGGGGAATGATGGGTGGGGGGGGGGCTAGTTGCCCTCCAATCACTTTCGACTTTTAAAAAGTGCACTAGCCCTTTGAATTTCCAATGAAATGAGCCTGTTTTGTAGTTTCTACGGCAACGCCTTCTATATAAACCTTATATGCCCCCAGGGCATAACTTAAAACCCTTACCCTGAGGGTTGTGGTGGAGTGTCCTCCTAAAAAATATTTTTTCTATCTGGAAATCAGCTACGCTGACAAAATGCTTATCTCAAAATTTTGATTGGATGTGTTTGGGGGAATGATGGGATTGAAGGGGGGGGGGCTAGTTGCCCTCCAATCACTTTTGACTATTAAAAAGGGCACTAGTCCTTTGAATTTCCAATCAAATGAACCTGTTTTGAAGTTTCTATGACAACGCCTTCTGTAAAAGCCTTATATGCCTCCAGGGCATAACTTAAAATCCTTGCCCTGAGGGTTGTGGGGGAATGTCCTCCTCAAAAACCTATTTTCTATCTGGAAATCAACTTGTTGAACAAAATGGCTATCTCACAATTTTAATTGCATGTGTTTGGGGGAAAGATGGGCGTGGGGAGGGGGTGTTAGTTACCCTCCAATCCCTTTCGACTATTAAAAAGGGCACTAGCCCTTTGAATTCCCAATCGAATGAACATTTTTTGAAGTTTCTATGACAACGCCTTCTATAAAAACCTTATATGCCCCCAGGGCATAACTTAGTCCTTGCCCTGAGGGTTGTGGTGGAGTGCCCTCCTCAAAAACACATTTTCTATCTTGAAATCAACTACGCTGAACAAAATGGCTATGCCACAATTTTGATTGGCTGTGTTTGGGGGAATGATGGGCTTGGGGGGGGGGGCTAGTTGCCCTCCAATCACTTTCGACTATTAAAAAGGCACAAACCCTTTGAATTTCCAATCGAATGAGCCCGTTTTGAAGTTTCTACAACAATGCCTTCTATAAAAACCATATATGCCCCCCAGGGCATAACTTAAAACCCTTGCCCTGAGAGTTGTGGGGGAGTGTCCTCCTCAAAAACATATTTTCTATCTGGAAATCAACTTCGCTGAACAAAATGGCCATCTCAAAATTTTGATTGGATGTGTTTGGGAGAATGATGGGCGTGGAGGAGGGGCTAGTTCCCCTCCAATCACTTTCGACTATTAAGAAGGGATTTAGCCCTTTGAATTTCCAATTGAATGAACCTGTTTTGAAGTTTTTATGACAACACCTTCTTATAAAAACCTTATATGCCCCCAGGGTATAACTTAAAACCCTCGCCCTGAGGGTTGTGGGGGAGTGTCCTTCTCAAAAACATATTTTCTATCTGGAAATCAACTAGCCTACGCAAAAAAATGGCTATCTCAAAATTTTGATTGGATGTGTTTGGGTGATTGATGGACGTGGGGGTTGGGGGGGGGGGCTTGTTGCCCTCCAATTACTTTCAACTGTTAAAAAGGGCACTAGCCTTTCAATTTCCAATCAAATGAGCCTTTTTTGAAGTTTCTATGACAACAGCTTCTATAAAAAACCTTATATGCCCCCAGGGTATAACTTAAAACCCTCGCCCTGAGGGTTGTGGGGGAGTATCCTTCTCAAAAACATATTTTCCATCTGGAAATCAACTGGCCTATGCTAAAAAAAATGGCTATCAAAATTTTGATTGGATGTGTTTGGGTGAATGATGGATGGGGGGGGCTTGTTGCCCTCCAATCACTTTTAACTGTTAAAAAAGGCCCTAGCCCTTTCAATTTCCAATCAAATGAGCCCCTTTTGAAGTTTCTATGACAACGCCTTCTATAAAAACCTTAAATACCCCAAGACATAACTTAAAGCCCTTGCCCTGAGGGCTGTTGGGGAGTGTCCTCAAAAATATATTTTCTATCTGGAAATCAACTTCGCTGAACAAAATGGCTATCTCAAAATTTTGATTGGATATGTTTGGGAGAATGATGGGCATGGAGGAGGGGCTAGTTCCCCTCCAATCACTTTCGACTATTAAGAAGGGATTTAGCCCTTTGAATTTCCAATTGAATGAACCTGTTTTGAAGTTTCTATGACAAAGCCTTCTTATAAAAACCTTATTTGCCCCCAGGGAATAACCTAAAACCCTTGCCCTGAGGGTTGTGGGGGGTGTCCTCCTTAAAAACATATTTTCTATCTGGAAATCAATTAGCCTATGCTGAACAAAATGGCTATCTCAAAATTCTGATTGGATGTGTTTGGGGGAATGATGGGCATGGGATGATAGTTGCCCTCCAATCACTTTCAACTATTAAAAAGGGCACTAGCCGTTTGAATTCCCAATCGAATGAGCCTGTTTTAAAGTTCTTACAACAACACCTTCTATAAAAACCTTATATGCCCTCAGGGCATAACTTAAAACATTTGCCCTGAGGGTTGTGGGAGAGTATCCTCCTCAAAAACATATTTTTTATCTGGAAATCAACTCTGCTGAACAAAATGGTTATCTCAAAATTTTGATTGGATGTGTTTGGGGAATGATGGGTGGGGGGGGGGCTAGTTGTCCTCCAATCACTTTCGACTTTTAAAAAGTGCACTAGCCCTTTGAATTTCCAATGAAATGAGCCTGTTTTGAAGTTTCTACGGCAACGCCTTCTATATAAACCTTATATGCCCCAGGGCATAACTTAAAACCCTTGCCCTGAGAGTTGTGGTGGAGTGTCCTCCTCAAAAATATATTTTCTATCTGGAAATCAGCTACGCTGACAAAATGCTTATCTCAAAATTTTGATTGGATGTGTTTGGGGGAATGATGGGATTGAATGGGGGGGGCTAGTTGCCCTCCAATCACTTTTGACTATTAAAAAGGGCACTAGTCCTTTGAATTTCCAATCAAATGAACCTGTTTTGAAGTTTCTATGACAACGCCTTCTATAAAAGCCTTATATGCCTCCAGGGCATAACTTAAAATCCTTGCCCTGAGGGTTGTGGGGGAATGTCCTCCTCAAAAACCTATTTTCTATCTGGAAATCAACTTGTTGAACAAAATGGTTATCTCACAATTTTAATTGCATGTGTTTTGGGGAAAGATGGGCGTGGGGAGGGGGTGTTAGTTGCCCTCCAATCCCTTTCGACTATTAAAAAGGGCACTAGCCCTTTGAATTCCCAATCGAATGAACATTTTTTGAAGTTTCTATGACAACGCCTTCTATAAAAACCTTATATGCCCCAGGGCATAACTTAGTCCTTGCCCTGAGGGTTGTGGTGGAGTGCCCTCCTCAAAAACACATTTTCTATCTTGAAATCAACTACGCTGAACAAAATGGCTATGTCACAATTTTGATTGGCTGTATTTGGGGGAATGATGGGCTTGGGGGGGGGGCTAGTTGCCCTCCAATCACTTTCGACTATTAAAAAGGCACAAACCCTTTGAATTTCCAATCGAATGAGCCCGTTTTGAAGTTTCTACAACAATGCCTTCTATAAAAACCATATATGCCCCCAGGGCATAACTTAAAACCCTTGCCCTGAGAGTTGTGGGGGAGTGTCCTCCTCAAAAACATATTTTCTATCTGGAAATCAACTTCGCTGAACAAAATGGTCATCTCAAAATTTTGATTGGATGTATTTGGGAGAATGATGGGCGTGGAGGAGGGGCTAGTTCCCCTCCAATCACTTTCGACTATTAAGAAGGGAATTAGCCCTTTGAATTTCCAATTGAATGAACCTGTTTTGAAGTTTCTATGACAACGCCTTCTATAAAAACCTTATATGCCCCCAGGGTATAACTTAAAACCCTCGCCCTGAGGGTTGTGGGGGAGTGTCCTTCTCAAAAACATATTTTGTATCTGGAAATCAACTAGCCTATGCAAAAAAACGGCTATCTCAAAATTTTGATTGGATGTGTTTGGGTGATTGATGGACGTGGGGGTTGAGGGGGGGGGGCTTGTTGCCCTCCAATTACTTTCAACTGTTAAAAAGGGCACTAGCCTTTCAATTTCCAATCAAATGAGCCTCTTTTGAAGTTTCTATGGCAACACCTTCTATAAAAACCTTATATACCCCAAGACATAACTTAAAGCCCTTGCCCTGAGGGTTGTTGGGGAGTGTCCTCCTCAAAAACACATTTTCGATCCTGATAGTTGCCCTGATAGTTGAATTTCCAATCGAATGAGCCGGTTTTGAAGTTTCTACAACAATGTCTTCTATAAAAACCATATATGCCCCTCAGGGCATAACTTAAAACCCTTGCCCTGAGGGTTGTGTGGGAATGTCCTCCTCAAAAACACATTTTCGATCCGGAAATCAACTACGCTGAACAAAATGGCTATCTCAAAATTTCGATTAGATGTGTTTGGGGGAGTAATTGGCATGAGGGGGGGGGGGCTAGTTGCCCTCCAATCACTTTCGACTATTAAAAAGGGCACTAGAGCTCACGATTTCCGAATCGCTCCTTGTGAAGGAATGAGCTCAAGGAACTCAATCAAATGAGCTCCTTGTGAAGTCTCTACGAGGACCCTTTCTATATGAAGTGCCCTGCTTTAAAGAAAAAAAAAATAAACTGTACATTGTTTCAACATTGATCTTATATGACCTCAGGGCATAACTTAAAACCCTTGCCCTGAGGGTTGTGGGGAGTGTCCTCCTCAAAAAGATATTTTCTATCTGGGAATCAACTATGCTGAACAAAATGGCTATCTCAAAATTTTGATTGGATGTGTTTGGGGAAATGATGGGCGTGGGGGGGGGGCTAGTTGCCCTCCAATCACTTTTGACTATTAAAAAGGGCACTAGCCACTCCAATTTCCCATTGAATGAGTCCTTTTTGAAGTTTCTACGACAACTCCTTCAATACGAAGTGCCCAGGTATGGAAAAAAAAAAAACCAAAAACACATTGTGCCCACATCGTTCTTTACTTAGGCAGCGCTAGCGCCCTGCCTAAGATAGTATTTTTCCAAGGTGCAGGTCAAAGTCACTACAAGCTGTATTCTAAGAGGAATAGATGTGACCATAGTTGGATTTGCAGATGACATTTTGAGTTTTTCTTGGAAAATAACATCCCTAGAAAGTAATTTTAATTTCCTGTCATCTCAGTATGGTGATATTGGCCTTAGTTTTAATGTGTCAAAATCGGAAGTAATGTTGTTTAATTGGAATAAATCTGTTCTACCTCACATTCAACTAGGATCCCAGTCTGTCAAGCCTGTGGAGTCACTAGTATACTTGGGACTGCCCATTGGTGACACACTGTCATCTACCCATTGCTGGTCATCACATATGTTGAGCATTAAATTAGAACTGTATGGGGCCACAATTTCTTCAAAGAGAAATCTTAAAAGGTTTTCACTGGCTAGAATTTATAATGCTGTTGTGCTGTCACATATATTATATATAACACCATTTTGGAAACTTCTGCATAAAGAAGATAAGTTTAAAATCTGTAGAATTTTCTTCAGATATTTGAAGATTCTGCTGCAAATTCCACTGAGAACAAGTACTTCATATCTGATCCGGTGATACGTAGTAACTGATCGATTTCCTGCAGATAATCAGTTGCTTGACAAGTCTTTTGCTAAGTTGAAGGGTAGCAGTCATCCTTGGCTACCTCTACTCTCGTCACTTTGATTGATGTGTATTTGCTTTGTCTGTACCAATAAGTGTATGTTTTTTGTTTTCTCTTCTCTGCTGTTTTTTCCATTAGTTTCTGTGTTTATGATGGGTGTAAAATAAATTCAATTCAATTGGCTGAAATGAGGTTTCAGTTTGGCTATGACCTGCTGTGGTGTGGTGTTTGTCAGGTGATCAACCTAAAAAAAAAAACTCATGTAATCAACAGTGACCATGTAATCTTGTTTGTTGAGCTGAAACAGGTCAACTGCTACTTGCTGGAAAGGGTAGTCTGGTATTTTGTGTGGGATCATCGGCTCCTTCTGTTGGCTTGGGGCAAACTTGGCACATACTTCACACTGGCCCACCATTCTCTTGATATCTTGTGTAATGCCATGCCAGAATAAAGAAGTGCTGGCCCTCTCTTTAGTCTTCCCCACTGCCAAATGAGAGGAGTGTAGTTGGTCTAATGTGCCTGGTCTTATGCATCTTGGGATGACTATACGCTCTCCTTTTTCCACAAGGCAATCACGTTCTGCCAGCTCTTGGTGGTAATTCCAGAAAGGCTCAAGTTTTTTGTCTAGGTCCTTTTTATTGCTTGGCCAACAGAAGCTTATATATTTCGTCTTTTGCTGTTTCTTGGCATATTTGGACTAGCCTTTGGCTTGCTATGGGTATAATTTGAAGGACTGTTTAAACCACGACTTCCAAGTCCACTTGTGACTCTATGTCTATATCTGAAAGATGCAGATGAGATAGGGCGTCCTCTACAGGAATGGTCTTTCCAGATTTGTATCACAGCTTGATGTCATACGGCTGAACAGCCAACATCATTTGCTGCAGCCTTGGAGGTGTCTTTTGTATTGATTTCCCAAAGATCAACTCCAGAGGCTTGTGGTCTGTGGTCATGCAGATTGTTCTTCTAAACAGATATTGGTGGAATCTTTTACAAGCAAATGTTATTCCAAGCATCTCTTTTTCCATTTGCAAGTAATGCTGCTCTGTCTCACTTAGAGAGCAAGATGCAAAAGCAATGGTTGCTCTGTCTACTGTCAGTTGCGTGTCTAGACCATGCTGGGAGGCATCTGTAATCACCTCAATCTCCTTGGCTTCTTGGTCGAAGTATGAGAGATTTTGACAAATTGCATCCCAAATCCCCCTTGGCATCTTTTTGGCTTGGAGTCCATTCAAACTTCTTCTGTTTTGACAGGTCTCAAAGGGGTTTATTCAGCGTTGATAGATTGGGGATGTATCTGGATAGGTAATTATATATTTCTAACAATGTCTGTTTTTCTTTTTGGTTTTGGGGTGCAGGCATGTTTTTTAATGCCTTGGTTTTCTCTGGATCTGGGGCAATGCTGCTTGTTGTTAATCTGTGTCCAAAGTAGGTGATGGAAGTAGTATCAAAGACACATTTCTCTCTCTTGATCTGCACTCCTTTCTCTCTTGCTGCTTGGAGTACTGCTCTCAGCTTGGCGTCATGTTCAGCATTGTTATGGCCATTGCCTGTGATATCATCAACAGTCAGCTTAATGTCCAGTTCCCCAAAAACCTCCTCCATCTTTTGCTGATGTTTGTCCTGTGCTGAAATCAGTCCGAATGGGTATTGGTTTCATTTATACCAACCGTGCAGGGTGTTGAACGTTGTCAACTCGGAGGATGGTTTGTCCAACACCATCAACCAGTATCCATTTTTGGCATCCATCTTAAAGAATTTCTTGCCGCCTTTGCACTTTGATGCTACTTCATCAAATAAGGGTATAGGGTAATGCAGTCTCTCAATTGCTCTGTATAGGTCAACAAGGTCTAAAGAGATCCTGACTGACCCATCTGTCTTTCTTACCAGGACCAAAGAGTTCACCCTCTGTTTTGGCTTGGTCGCTTTTTCTATGACCCCAAGTGACTCCAGCCTTTCAAGTTCTTCTTTGAACTTAGCTTGCAGAGCAAATGAGATTTGCTTTGGTTGCTGTACAGTAGGGATTGTACCCTCTTTGAAATATATCTTGCTGGTTCCAGGCAGTGTTCCTATGCTTTCAAAAACCTCACTGAATTCATCTAAAAGTTTTTGTACTCCTGGTCTAATCGGGACAGGACTGTGGATGCTGAGGACAAACTTGATCAGCTGAAGCTGTTCACTTGAATGGCGGCTGAGGATGGGGGCTCTATCCATGCAGACTACATGGAAAGTATGGGTCTGGGGGTTTTGGCTCTTGTACTGAACTTTGAGGTTGACTGTCCCCAGTACATTCAGCTGTTCTCTGGTATAACTGGTCAGCACATCTGCAGTACGCAGAATTGCTGGCTTTTTTGCCAATTTATCAAAGTCTCAGTGGCGAAATGTTGGCAAGTTTAATATCATGCTCAACCCGCCTTATTAGCGCATAAGGCTTTTCCACATTTTCTTCACTGGAGATGGACTCAAACATGAATTCCTTCCCCTTTTCAGCTTTGCTTCTCGTGTCGAGTTTGTGTACTGCTTTGCGCTTGCACATTTTGGCGAAGTGGTTCATCTTCCTGCACTTGCTGCACTAGTTCCTTTTTGCTGGTCACTTGAGCCTTCTTGAGTATGAGCCACCACAGAAATAACAAACAGGGGAATTTTTCTGTGTTTGAACTGCTTCCACCTCCTGTTTTATTGGAATCTGATGCTGTTTGCTGAGGATTAGTGCTTGGGTCTCTTGTACAGTTTCTATAGCTTGACTGCGCTCAATTTCTGGAGCCGAAGTAAGTGTGGCTCCCGCACTGAGCAGTTGTTCTCAGATTCTTACATTCTTGACTTCTTGACTTACATTCTTGATTCTTGAGCACTGATGCAACACTACAATTCGATGGTTTCTCCATCCTTTTCGTTTCTCTGGTGGAAAATGTATCTGGCAAAGATGGGGTTTGTACTTGGTTGAAAATAATTTTCAAACTTTTCCAGATAACCTTTTGGCTTATTTTGCTCTGTGTTGGTTAAAGTCCAAGTGGAGAATACATGTTGCCCATTTCTCCAGCCCAGATCAATAAGTACGTGCATTTTACTATCTTTGTTCCCACTTAGTGGACCTGAGAACATGAGCTCATAATGTCTTCTGAACCTTCTCTATTCGGATTTGAGATTGGGGCTTGGCCAATTGATTACTGGAGCTGGTGTGCTATCCATGTTGAACTCTTAAAACTTCTGCTTCTGACACCATGTTATGGACTTGTTACTTGGCTCACGTCAATTCAACTAATAGATACGTATATTAGACCCAAGCACCTGAAAACAAAATACAAATAAACAACAACTTCTTAAGTAACAAAACAATCAAATCATTTCACACCCCTGTGTCCAGTAATGCTAGAATGGATTCATTCGTAAAAGACCATATCGTATGGATATAAAGTGAAGTTTTCACATTAATATTTGAATGATTAAAATACAACTTTCTACTATTGAAATTTGGGTTTTGAATAATCAATTACATTAAATATCTTACAGCTTTTCAACCCAAATTCACATGTTTGTGTTTATGTAAATAAAATGGCTTAAAATGGTTCTACAGTCCAGACTGAACTTTATTTAGTCTAATTGTTTTTCTAAATATTTTCTAAATATATCTTTTTTTTTACATTATTTAGCATCCACTATGAATTATTTAGGCTGTTCTGTGGTGGATAATAGACAAGAGAGAAATATGTGGGTATAAATATGGGCACAGAATGCAGGGTAAGAATTTAAGTTAGGATTTGTCCTGTAATTGTCCCGTATGTCCAATCATCACTGAAGGTAGGAGAGCTTAATCTTGGCTCTCAGTATGAGCTCTGGGTAAAGCAAGTCTGGATAAAATTTAATCTAAAGGATCACCCCTTATTTATAGGTTGGATATATTGAAGCCCAAGCTCTCCCTGTCAGAAAGGATCCCAATTTGAAATTGCGAATATTTTAAGTTCAGTGATGAGTTGTCTTTGCAATAATATAGTAATTGTTGGAGACTTTAACCTGCCTCAGATTCAATGGGTTGGTGGTTATGCTGCCACAGGAGATAACAATGACCAGATTGGCCCACTCTTCAAGTGCCTCAAAGAACATTCATTGTACCAGACAATCAATTTCCCGGCTAGGTACAGAGAGGGCCAGAACCCATCTCTCCTGGATCTCCTATTTGTCAAAGATGAGGAGGCAATCCAAAGTATAGACCCAGAGCCACCTTTTTGCGCAAGCAACCATATAGCCATAACTTGTTGACTAAAGTTGTACCCGCAGATAGGTTGTCCCAACGCAGGCAAATCATGACAAATTCAAACAAATACGAAACAAAGTCCGCTACCTTACAAGAGAAGTTACTAGCAAGTATGATGAGTCTTTAGCTTCAGCGTTGAAAACAAATCCAAAGAAATTTTGGAAGTATGCCTCCATTCAAAAGCCTGGAAGACATTCAGTAACCAAACTCTCAGTTAATTGGAATACCATAAGCAACCCTGGAGATATAGCTAAAGCTCTGAACCAGCAGTTCAGGTCAATTTTTACACCTCCTGAAGATGCCCCCTTGCCACAGATGCCAGAATATGATATTCAGAAAGCAATGCAAATTATTACTGTTGGCACTTTGGATGTGGAATCACAGCTCAAAAGATTGAACCCAAATAAGTCAGTTGGTCCTGATGAGGTTCACCCTCGGACTTTGAAAGAAGCTCATGAGGAGCTTACCCTCTCCTTAGCAAAACTGTTCCAGAAATCTCTTGATACCAAACAAGTCCCTCAAGATTGGCGAAATGCGAACATCACACCTGTTCACAAGGGTCGAAGCAGGAACTGGGCCCCCAATTACCAATTCTTTTAGCATCACCTCGACAGTCATTGGAATCCTTGAATTAATTGTGAATACTGCTGTTATGAAACACCTGATTGACAACAAATTACTTACTGATAGCCAACATGGATTCAGATCTGGACGCTTGGTCGAGACAAATCTTGATTGATGCATATGAATATGTCACTGAACTGCTAGACCTGGGTATCCTTGCTTATATGATCTCATTGGACTTTGCTAAGGCCTTTGACAAAGTTTGCTATCACGGTTTGAAGACAAAACTCTTAGCTACTGGGGTACACGTGGATGTTGTTGACTGGGTGATGCAGTTCCTCTCAGAAAGAAAGCAGAGAGTTAAAGCTTTTGGGGATAATGGGCAAGAATTCCTCTTGGAAGTTGCTGGAGTTGATAGTGGCGTGCCCCAGGGAACGATTTTGGGCTCAACAGTTTTCATTATTTACATTAATGATGCTCCATGGGCTGTAAGAAATAAGATGAGCCTTTATGCCAACAATTCAAAGCTTATAGGGCCCGCGGAGTCGAAAGCAACAAAAGCCACCATACAGGAAGACCTGGATTCCCTTTCTCTTTGGGCCCGCTTATGGGAACTTGAGTTTAACATCCAGAAATGCAAGACAGTATATTTCGGGAAAAAGAATGAGAAGTGGCAGTATCCTATAATTAAAAGGGGTGTCTCAAGGCAATTGATTGGTTCTTCGGCAGCTGAAAGAGATTTGGGAATAGTCGTTGATTAAGAATTAAAATTCCACAAACACACACAAACAGCGGTTGCCAAAGTATCTCAGAACCTCGGAATAATTAAGTGTACAGTACGTAATAGATCATCCAAAGTCATAACGAAGCTGTACAGTGGTCTCGTGCGGCCATTGCTGGAATTTCAGATGTGGTTGCCACGCCCCTGAATAAGGGTGAGCAACAGACAATAGAGTCTGTTTAAAGGCGCGCAACCAAAGTTGATGATGGATGCAAGAACCTCAACTATCCATCTCGCCTGAACAAACTACAGCTCCCAACACTAGTCTACAAACAACGGAGGGGTTATGTCATCATGGCTTACAAGCTACTGCATGCCGATTCCTCTTCTCAGAAGTCTTTCCAACTTGAAAAATCATCCAGGACAAGAGGGCATAGTAAGAAGCTGCTTAGAGGGCGCAGCAGACTCCACAACCACTATTTCTCCAATTAAGTGGTGGCCCCCTGGAACAGTTTTTCCAATTCACCTGTCAGCACTCCCTCTGTCAATGCATTCAAGATCGCCTTTGATAAGAATCAGTCCACCAAACCATGGAAACAGAGTGGGACGCCGCTGAACCAATGGCTTCCCATCTTCACTGACCAGCAACTCTACAGGGTTTTTTCCTTATTTTGCCGGACAATGCGAGGTAGTTTTGAGAGGAATGGAAGTTTCTTTGGCTGCTTTTGGTAGATGACACAGGAGTGCTTTTTTTTTCCATTGATAAGAGAGGTTCTTTAACGTTTGTCCATGATATGTTGACATCAGAAAGGATTAGTTCTGACCAATTTATTGAGGCTAGTTCCTTCTGTATTGCTTGAGAGTCAATAAAAGTTTGAGGACAAAGATTAGGTTGCAGACGTCTATTCTGTGAAGGGGTTGTCAAGTCACTATCTCCATCTGTTTCTGTATATAATTTCTAGGGTTTAGAAAATTTTGTATGAGGCAGGTCTACTAGCCTAGTTAAATTTTGACAAAAAATATTTTGCCTTAATTTTAGGCAGTAATTTTTTTTTCATTTGTTCTAGTTTTTTTTGAAATATAATTCATTTTATTGCAGTAGAATTTTAAGCATTAGCCAAGTTTTCCCCTAGATTAAATATATATATTTATAAATCTGTGATAGCTTAGAAATCAGGATCTATAAAGGTATAATGCTTAAACACTTTTCTTGGGTCTCAAGGGAGCAGTGGATCTATCTCTTGGGATTACTTTTATAAAACAAAATTTTTAAAGGTAACAATCCTTTGGAAAGGAATGGATATAGATGCTTCTAAATATCATCCCAGGGGACTATTAAGGTTCTGGATCAAATCCTTTTAATCCAGTACTACTTTTCTAATCTATTTAGATCCACTACTTTGCAAGATGAATAGAAACCTCTAATTTAGCTTTTTACCAAAAGTGCTAATGTTCAGAATTTCATAGTATTCCCCTCAGGAGAGGCCAACCATTGCATCTATCAGCTACTATTTTTAGCAGAGATTTCTGGATCTGCTCTGGATTTCCCAATGTAATTTTATGAGCATTATAAAACACTTCAAGTAATACCTGTATAAAATACCCAGCAAAACAGGTAACATACTTGTCAATAATTTTCTGATTATTTAGTTGCCATGTTCCATAGCAAGGTAGCTAACTTTTTAGTACTATCTCATACAAACTTACAATAGTTCTATGAGTGAAAGGAGTAGCTTGGGAAGTTGTTTTGATATAGTCTCAAGGATGTCAGTTCCATGGGTTTTTATTTAGATTATATTAAGCTGAAGCTACTGCGGTACCAAATTTTTGTATGTTCTGTTTTTTGAAGATTTCTAAGCTGATTAGAATAGACATGGAATTTGCTAAGAAAACACAGTATCATCCATAATTAATCTTTCTAAAAGCGGGGCAGAATGAGTAGCTGTTCAAAGACATTTAAAAGCAATAGAGCAAAATGGAAAGAGCCTTTTTTGGGGGGGGGGGGGATATGTAGGAGAATTAATATTTAAAATACAGTTGAAAAGAAACATATAATTTACTGGAGTTCAATAAAATTTTATGGTTGTACCAAACATACCCTGTTTTAGGACATATCAAGACCTTTGATTTTTAAAGACTGGCAGTTTTTGTTTCTAACACTTCATCACAGGACCACGACTTCTTCTCTATGTAAGGCCAACAGTCAATTCATTTCTTGTAGTCAGGTATTGATTACAAGATATGTCCTTCAACCCTAACCTTGACGTAAGCTAATACATTTAAATTAAAGCGTTTAAAAAATATAACATCCTGTAAGCACTGGCCCTAGAACCAAAAATGATATATGTTTCTATATCTCCAAACAAGTCAAAAGATGATAAGACTTGAAATTAGGCAAATATAGTGTTGGTACAAGGGAGCATGTGTAGCTGTTCAGCCTTTTCACTAAGTACCTTCTATCATACGATGTTGGAATGAGGGTTGATTTTGGCCCTTTAAATCTCAAAGTCTTATGATTTCACCTATAAGTGCTTAGAAAATCAAGTTGAAGTATTTTAAGGTTTTTAAAGGGGTCTCTTGGAGTAGTGAGAATTGTACTTAGGATTTATATGTGAAATTAGTAAGGATTCTTGTCTTAGTTCAGTTTCTTCATTGAATTTTCAGGGGTTTAGCTGCCTTGCTGTTGCTATTATCAATACTTAATTCAGAAAGACTTCAGAAAATTGTATGAGAGGTTCTGGAAGGGATAACAGATTTTCTCAAGGTTGTGACCTATCTTGATACAAATACCAGTTGTATGTCCCTAGGTTTAGGAGCTAGGTTTAGGAACATTGTAAGTAGTAAGTAATACCTACTAGTATGACATCTGTTCAAGATTTGTTTTTACCTTTTAACCTTCATTTGATAGCTGTAAACTTTTATAGGAACTTCAGATTTGCTTAAGACTGCTTAAGAACTTAAGTTTCGTTGCTTAAGAACTTCCGACTGTCCTGGCAAAGATGAACAAAAATTTGTTTACCATACATCTATTTTATTAATTGGTCAATGTAAATTTAGAAATGTCAATAAATCTGTCTTTAATTTGGATATGTGCTTGATCTATTTTCTTTTTGCTTATATCTCCCATCCATTTTTCTAGGTTTTGTACTCCTTCTCTTTTGAAGATTTAATATTGAAATCTGTGAAGGGAAACTGACTATATTTGACTCAATTTATGAAACATGGAAACACCTGGCCATGTTGGCATCACTGCTATTAAGAAAGGTAATTTGTATTGTGAGGGACTGAGCCAATTTTCTGCTTATTTGTACTGCTTTTGTGCTGTACTTATTTTTTATGCTGTTTTACTTTTGTGATTTTTATGCTCTACCTATATTTTGAACAATTATTTGTGAAAATTAGGACAATTATTGAACTTTTCGTTTTTGCTATTTTTACCTAAAGTATAGATCAAACAAACTGTAAAACCTGTCTTTTGTTAATCTAAAAAATAACTTTTTCCACAAAGAAGCTTTTCCAACCAAGGTCTGAGAGGTAATGCTGTTTTATTGCCTTTGTTTAATTTCATAAATTACTGCCCTTAAGTTAATGACAAAAAAGTACCAATTTCAATTGCATCTGCTTCCCACCTGAAAGCTGTTATTAATTTTAAATGGAGGGTTAAACATTTTCCCTCTTTCACTAAAGAAAGCAGATTGGCTTTAAACTTAAAAAAAAACATAAATAATCAGGATTGGAATAACAAATTCTATTATTCCTTGTTTTTACTTCCAGCCAATTAGGCAGCCTAACCATGATGTTTAAGAGAACCAGCTAAGACTCATCATTCATATGTCCTCGTCTCTGTCCCTAGATAACCAAAATAAAATAATACTGAAGCTTTGACCTAGTTTACCAAGTATTGTCAGAACTGCCTAAAGGGGGGGGGGGTCTTCAAGACTGCTCTCAAGTGTTATCCGTACCTAGATGCGAGGATGTATACCTCTTGGCTAGAGGAGGCCCAAAGTTTATTCTTTTTCATTATGATAAGTTTTTATTACTTCTTCTTGATGATTGCATCCTAACTCTTGAATCTGGGATTCATGAGATAAATTATAATTAATTTTGACTTGTAGCATGCGATTTTCACTTATCTAGAACTAGCATACAATGGATATTATTTCAGTATATATTTTTGTCTCCTACCATTTGTTTTTCTTTGCTTTGTTTACCATTCGGACGAGATACTTTTGTTGTTACTTATAGATATTTACCTATAACTGTTTAATTGTGCAATTTTTGTCTCCTACCATTTGTTTTTCTTTGCTTTGTTTACCATTCGGACGAGATACTTTTGTTGTTACTTATAGATATTTACCTATAACTGTTTAATTGTGCAAAGACAAAAACAAAGATAGTCAGAAAATTTTTGTCTTTTCTTTCTATAATTTTTTACTCATCACTAAATCCATAGTCCTGGGGCTTTTATTTTAAAGCCTATTAATGTTTTCTCTTTAAAAACCTTAATACTTATCACTAAATTATTTTTTGAAATCAAAAATTTCATTTTTTGAACTTTTTGTTTTTGCTACTTTTACTTAAAGTATAGATCAAACAAACTGTAAAACCTTGTTTTTGTTAATCTAAAAAATAACTTCTTCCACAAAGAAGCTTTTCCAATCAAGGTCTGAGAGGTCATGCTGTTTTATTGCCTTTGTTTAATTTCATAAATTATTGCCCTTAAGTTAATGACAAAAAAAAACAACAAAAAAACAACAATTTCAATTGCATCTGCTTCCGACCAGAAATCTGTTATTAATTTTAAATGGAGGTTTAAATATTTTCCCTCTTTCACTAAAGAAAGCAGATTGGCTTTAAACTTAAAAAACAAATAGTCAGGATTGGAATAACAAATTCTATTATTCCTTGGTTTTACTTCCAGCCAATTAGGCTGCCTAACCATGATGTTTAAGAGAACCAGCTAAGACTCATCATTCATATGTCCTTGTCTCTGACCCTAGATAACCAAAATAAAATAATACTGAAGCTTTGACCTAATTTACCAAGTATTGTCAGAAACTGTCTAAATGGGGGGAGGGGGTCTTCAAGACTGCTCTCAAGCGTTATCCGTACCTAGATACGAGGACGTATAGCTCCTGGCTAGAGGAGTCTCAAAGTTTATTCTTTTTGCTTATGATAAGTTTTTATTACTTCTACTTGATGATTGTATCCTAACTCTTGAATCCGGGATTCATGAGATAAATTAGAATTAATTTTGACTTGTAGCATATGATTTTCACGTATCTAGAAGTAGCATACAATGGATATTATTTCAGTATATATTTGTCTCCTACCATTTGTTTTTCTTTGCTTTGTTTACCATTCGGACGAGTTACTTTTGTTGTTACTTATTGATATTTACCTATAACTGTTTAATTGTGCAAAGACAAAAACAAAGATAGTCAGAAAAATTTTGTTTTTTCTTTCTATAATTTTTTACTCATCACTAAATCCATAGTCCTGGGGCTTCTTTTTTTCTAAACCTATTATAAAGTTTTCTCTTAAAAACCTTAATACTCATCACTAAATCATTTTTTGAGATTTCATAAGTGAATTCAATTTTAATTTTCTTAGAACTTGAAGATGCATTACCCAATGATAACAGTCTGTTTGGAAGTACTGATTCTTTTTTATCGCTCAAAGAGGAAGTTTTCGTAGAAAAGAGTCTTTATACAGATGCATCTGTAAAGCTTGAACCAGATTACAAACCTCCTAAATTGGAGCCAAATATTAATATGGACGGTGGTATGTTTTTTTTATATCTTCTTGTATAACTGGGTGCCAGGATAGAGTATTGCATTTTTAATTTCTTGGGAAAATATGGTAGAAACTGAAATATACTTTTAGTGGGTGATCCACAAGTTAGTTGACCGGAAAATATAAATCTAATGGCGGAATTCTAGGTACTACAGAAGTATTTGTTTCATAAGGAGTCTTGGAGACTGGAATAGATAAGATATGCCATTTCTCTTCCTAAACTGGTTCTTTGAATAAAAATCAGTTCATATGATGAGAATGCTGTTTTTATTTAAAATCTCTTCCAGTGTGTTGAAAATGTATTGTATAATTGCAACAAAACCGAAAAATTGGCCCACATTAAAAACTGATAAGCTTTCGATAATTTATATAGTAATTTGTTTTATTTGGTTGTTTGTTTTATAAAGCCCATTTTATTTTCACTTTTCAAAAGGGCTGAGAGGGGGGGGGGGTATCCAAGGCAAGTTATTTTAAACTCTGGTGAAGAGGTTAAACCTCTGGAAAAAAAACACATTAATGATACACAGACAAAAATAGCGTCTTTCGAGGTTTTTCATGTAAGTGCCTGAAATTTTCTGATGAAGACCTTCGACAATGGTTATACCAATCGAGCCCCCCCCCCCCCCCCGCCCTCAGTGCCATTTTGATGGGTTTTCAAACTCTTTTTTTGAAATTTTCTAAAATTATTTTCCCTGTAAAATTGTGCTATTAAGATGAGCCAATATAAAGGTCACCGTTCTTTCTAATCAATAGAATCTCCAGTGTCTTGGGTCACCAATCAGGATGCAATGCCAAAATTTTCTCATTAGACAGGTTTGTTTTTTCAGTACAGGTCTTCAACTGTCTCTTACTATGAGCAAGGGCTTGCTCTTTACTAAGTAGCAGCTATTGCTACTATTGTACAAGAAAATTTTGAAAAAAAACTTTCATTAATTTCTAAAATTCCTTATCTTTGCAAATCTTTTATACCTTTGAAAGTCCTATTATCCTTGCAAAGTTCCTTAATTTTTAAAATGACCTTTTTCAAACCCTAAACTAATTCTAACTGTCTAAACGTCTAAACTTAATTCTTAACGTCGTAACCTTGAGTTGTACATCTGCAGGGGAATGGGTATGCTTCATATATCCTGATGCTCTTTTGTTTATTTGCATGTTTAAAATGAAAAGACGTACCATACACTTTCCTAGAAATTTTTGTGAAGGTTATGTTTTATTGTGTCTGGGTAAAATGGGTGTATTTTAAGATTTATGCTTAGTTAATAAGAATCTCAGATGGTCTCACATATTAGGACACTGAATTTTGTATCACAATAAAACTCATGAACAAAACAGCAAACCTTAATTTATTTGGAACTCTTATTTTTCTTATAAATATTTTTATACGATTTTACTGGAATTGTTTTAAAAGCAGAACACACTTCCTCAAATGATAATATAATATCGAAATATTATCATATTTTTTACTGTTGTTATTGCTACTTACAACATTGGAGCATCAAGCCGTCTGAGGTCTACACAACTACGCACGCTTTTCCTCTATCCCAATCTATGCAAAGCCTCCCTCTTTTCACCCTCCAAATAAGTTCCCATTTCCCTTAAATACTTCCTAAAATTTTCCTCCCACCCCATTCGAGGGTGATCTGCTTTTCGCTACGCCCGAGACGGTTGCCCTAAGAGGACGATCTTGTGCAGTGTATTATTGGCAGAACGTGTCTTAACCGTCTCAACTTTTCTCTCATTATAACCATAGAAGCCCTAATGAATCTTATTTTTCGTACAACTTACAACTTGAGATACGGTCACTCAGTAGAGTACCCCAAAACATAGGCGAA
The DNA here is from genome assembly GCA_027921565.1 of Artemia sinica. Classification (NCBI taxonomy): domain Eukaryota; kingdom Metazoa; phylum Arthropoda; class Branchiopoda; order Anostraca; family Artemiidae; genus Artemia; species Artemia sinica. Next base: position 289,753 of record JAPEVW010000111.1, on the reverse strand, counting down.
TACTTTGGAAAAAAACTTGCAAATGCTCCTCTATTTTTTGAAAGTTCAATTTTTAGAGCCCATACTTGACCATTATCATCACTGTAGCGTCTAATTTTCTAATTTTGTTGAGAAGATTTATTTTCCTATTCTTCCAAACTTTTTCCAATTGTGAAGAAACACCATGGGCCTTCCTCATTGTACTTTTAACATCTTCACTGTACCCTTTTGACATCTTCAAGTATCAATGAAACGTGATGCCAATCTTTTTTCTGTTTCTTCTGGTATATCTATAAACATCATTCTGAGTATCTTAATATGGAGTCGAACATCGGCAGGGACAAAGGTATGACTCTTATATCCTGAGATGAGATTCTTCTATAAATGTATGTGTCCAAAATGAAAATGTGTATGCTGCGCTTTCCTTGAATTTATAGCGGGGCGTGAAATGGTGGCATTTTAAGTTAGATACTTGTTTCATAAGAGTCACGGATTGTTTCAATTATTAGGATGTTTATTTTTTATTATCCCAATGAACTCTATGAACAAAACAACCAACTTAAGTTTATTTGGATCTTAACTTTTGGAACTTAATACTTACTTATTATTTTCTAATTTTCAATTTTCTTAACTTGAAGAGTGTGAAATATTTTATTTGTTTCTGGTGCAAGGATTTAGTTGTGTGTACAAGTAGCGAGACCGTTTATAAATAGCACGTCTTTTCTGACATATTTGCCTTTTATTTTCTAATAATTCAATATGCCACTCTCTAATCATTTGAATAAAAAAACTGCTTTAGTTTCCATTGATTTTAATGCAATACTGAGCCGAAGATGATGCAATAAGACCAGGGTGCTGTCAGTTGCAACTCAGGTGGAATAAGACTAATACAAGGGTGCAGCCAGTTGCAAATCAAGTTCAATGAGATTAAGACTAGGGTACAATAAGCCTCAGGACAATGAGACCAGGGCTTTTGACAGATTTTTTCATCTAACTTCACATAGGACTTTACATTTGAATTTGAATTCACAAATTTTGACTTCACATAATTTTTTTCCCAAAAAAAGAACGCTTTGGTTTTCCATTTATTATAATGCAACACTAAGAGCCGAAGATGGTGCAATAATACTATGGTGCAATACTCAGTTAAAATATAGTGCAGTAATACTAAGAATAGGATGCAATGAGTCTTAATGTCGTGTGATTTTATATAAATTTAGGGATTGTTCATAAATTTGTTCTTTTTACATCGAAACTTCAGCGTCACCTGGGCGTTCTGCTAAAGCGGAAGGAAGATTTAGAGCAACTAGGAGTGAATGACATTTATGACGTCAGGCGCAAAAGAGACTGTTACAATAAAAGTTAAAGCGGATAAGTTGGGACCCGTATCGAGCTTGATAAAAGATAGATATCCGGACTGCTGCGTCGAATCGAGAAAACGCGAGTTTGCGGGGTATCATGGGCGGGACTGAGAAAGATTGTGATTTGGAAGCCCTAGAAGGAAAATATTTGGGGATTTGTGATTTGACGTGGCTTGGACAATTTTCTGTGGTGAAAATAACTTTCGATTCAGAATCTTTTATGAAATATTATTTGTGCCATGGTTTGAACATAGGTTATGAGCATTTTCAGATTACTTCTGACAGGAAGCTCCTGAGGAGATTTCAGTGTTGCCAGAGTATTTCCCACGATACTAAGATGTGCTTAACAATTGCTATGAATTGCGCGCGCTGTTCGGGCGACCACGAAAACTAGAGACAAACCTTGCTCTCTTCCGGTCCAGTGTGCGAATTGTGGCTCAAAGATGCGTTTGGTAAACTGAGTGCTTTGGTCCAAAAGGACTCAGCTAATTATGATATTTGCCTAGCGGATGATCTAAATTGCGATATGCTCAATTCAAGTTGTGTGCGTTCTTCTCTTTACCTTTCTTCGCTACCAAATCTGTCAGTCGTAAATTTTCATAATTCTCGCTCAACTAGTAATCTTGATCACGTTCTTGTTCTTACTTCTAGTTCGATTTCTGGTTCGATTGAAGTGGTTGTAGATTTCCCGATTAGTGATCATAAACTTTTAAAGTTTTCGCTTTCACTTGAAGGAATTCCTCAGCAAAGAAATAAAAGGAAAAATCAACCTTGGAGAACTAAGTTGATTTGGGATCAAAATCTTGCTGATTCTTATAGGGTCTCTGTAGATTCTGAAGTTTCGAAAGTTATTGTACCTGATTATTCTAGTCTTAAACCTGCAGAGTCTACATTATTAGATATAGATTGTACATTTCACAAGCCTGTCCATTGCCTTAACTTTAGTGCAGATCTAGTTTTGAGAAGAAAAAATATAAAGTTGGAACTGAGATACCTTGTTGGTCTAGTAACGCAGATTTGGTAGCGGCGAACAAGCTAGCTAAATTTAATTATCTCTGTTGGTGAGACATTGGTCAGCCCTCAGATCACCCTGCGTTTTTTTTTAGATGAAAGCAAGTAAGGCGGCATAAAGATAATCTGATAAATGTTTCTTCAGAAAAAGTTGATAATGATCAGCAGTTATTGTGGAGAACTTTAAAAAATAGGAAAAGAGCTGGTTCAAATAACATCTCTCATAAAGCCCTGACAGAGGAAATGTGGGTGGACCATTTTACGAATTTAATGTCTTTAATGATAATCCTGAAGAGTTCCCAGAGCTTGATGACTTCTTTCGCGTCGAGATCCTCAGTTTTTTCTTGCGAGTTATGATCTGAATGTGGCTCTAAAGGTGTCTTAAAAATGAAAGTGCTCTGGACCATGATGGAATTTTTTTCAATCATCTAAAACTTGCCCCGGCTTAATTTTTTGCTATGCTTTCGTGTTGTTTTTTTTTATGTGATTCTTTTGTCTGGGTAAGTGCGAACGTCTTTTAAAACAGGGATAATTACGCCGCTTCCAAAGCATGGAAAACGCAAGTACCAGACATGCGATTCTTTTTGGCCAATTACTAAGGGCTCTCAATTAAGTAAGATGTTTGAACTTAGTGTTAAATCTCTTTTTGTTTCGCTTGGTTTTGGTTCGAATCAATTGGGGTTCACTAGGGTACAGGTTATCATCATGCAAATACTACTTTTTTCAATTTGTAGGTTCTTCTTGGCTTAATGGAGACCCGTTATATTGTTTATTAATAGATATTAAAGGAGCTTGCGATAATCTTTCTGATACATCTGCTCTACTTAGCTAACTAAAATGTGGTTTACCACAAAACCTGGTTAATGTTTTTCGTCTGTGGTATTCTGGCCTTAAAATTTGCGTTGCCTAGGGATCTATAATTTCTGCTGATGAAGTAGCAGTTAGGAGGGGTTAGACAGGGGGATATTATCGTCGTCTATTAAGATTGGGGTAATAATAAGGGGGGTAATTTGTGTCTAAAAGATTGTTTCGCTTTATTAAAAACCTCTCTGATTTACTTAGCAGTTTAAATTAATTATTTGGCTTATGCTGATGATATTATTTTACTTAGTCGGTCAAATACTGTGTTGATTGAAGATTTTAGCGAATGAGTTGAAGAAAAAAGTTCTAGAAATTAACCTCGCGAAATGCCAGTATTTTATGATTAATGACCCTCTTGGCTCTCCTTCTCTTGATTGCGGTAATGATCGGATTTTCCATGCTTTGGACTCGGTGATATACCTAGGGGTCCTATATTCTTCTGGAAAAAGACTATCACCTCTTATTAATATGCCATCTGGAAATTAAGATAAGAAAGACGTTCGGTTCCCTTGTTCATCTGCGGGGCAATATGAGAAGGGATATATTAGCTAGACTGTATCAGTCGACGGTTCTACCTTTGATTAGCTTTCCAGCGGTGATTTTGAAAACTTTTTGATATTCTTAAATTTAAAAACATTTTAGATATCTTATTTCTACTAGGTTTTCCGCTAATTTCTTTAAAATATATGTACGGAATAAAGGACCCGCTTGATGTAATAAAGAGTAAGTGTGAGCTTTTTTATTTCAAAAAGCTCGAAATTATCTTCGATGTAGGAATCTATTCCTGTTTTTTGAAAAAAATATAATATGTTAACCGATTGGCGTCTTACTCGTATTCGTCGGTTCTGGTTGTGTGAATTGTAAGTTGTGTCTATATATTTTATATTTATTTTGAATGTACTCCTCATAGTGTATCCTGAGGGAAATTAAAAGTATTATTATTATTATTACTGACAAATTTCTGACAGTTACCATTTGGTTGTCTTCGCCAGTGACTTAACCTTATTCTGGGATTTTCTTTATGGCTACATTCAATGAAGCCTTAGGATTTGAAAGAATTTTGGTTTTCGGAATTATTATGATCGTCGCATTTTTGCAACATTTATATTTTAGGGCTAATCTGTTGTAGGTATATGCAGCTCTATGTAGCTTGAGTCGCCATTTCCTTTATGGCAAATAGCATAAATCATGGTTTATGCTCTTTGTTGGCGGAAAAGTCTTGACCTTTATCCAAAAAAGTTCAAAGTTCAAAAATAACCGAAGTGCTTTATAAATGCTTTTCATTCAAATTCAATGAGCCTAACGAGTAATTTTTAAGAAATTAGGACTAAAATTTGAACTTCATTAGTACTAAAAGTCAAACAGTAGCAGAAGAATAAAGAATCTACAGAGGAATTAGAATAATGTTTCAAATTGCCTGTTATAAACTAATTATCCACAGAAGAGTCTTTAAAAAGAAATTTATGTAACTGTGTAAATTAAAAATGTGTAAGTTGTTTAAGTACATTATACAATATTTTAGTTCTCCTTGCTGCAACGCTCTGTGATAACGATATCAGCAAACAAGAATGTAGAACATCTAGAATACCTGGTCTGACAGGAATATGTCTAAAAAAGAAACAAATTTGAATTGTCATCATGAGATAACACGTACCATTAGTGTACTTACTAAAATGATGTAGGAAAACCTGGGGATTTTAATACTGAAGAAAAATCTTTCAAGTGTGATGCAAGTGAGAAAACATTCCGCCGAAAATCCAACCTATCAACTCATCTTGGAAATTATACTAGAGAAAAACGTTGCGAATGCGATATGTGTAACAAAACATTTCGTCAAAAATCTAACCTATTAGCTCATCAAAGAATTCATACTGGAGAAACCCCTTTCGAATGCGATATATGTGATAAAACAATCTGCCACAAATCCAACCTTTCAACTCATCTAAGAACTCATACCGGAGAAAAACCTTTCGAATGCGATATATGCGACAAAACATTTCGCCAAAAAATTCACCTATCTGATCATCAAAGAACTCATACTGGAGACAAACCTTTCAAATGTGACATATGTGCGAAAACATTCAACCGAAAAATCCATCTATCAGGTCATCGAAGAACTCATACAGGAGAAAAACCTTTCGAATGCGATATATGCGACAAAACATTTCGCCAAAAAATTCACCTATCTGATCATCAAAGAACTCATACTGGAGACAAACCTTTCAAATGTGACATATGTGCGAAAACATTCAACCAAAAAATCCATCTATCGGGTCATCGAAGAACTCATACTGGAGAAAAACCTTTTGAATGTGATGTATGTAAAAAATCTTTTAATTTTAGTTCTAATTTGTCTAGACATCTAAGAACTCATACTGAAGAAAAACCTTACAAATGTTCCATATGTGAGAAAACTTTCAGCCAAAATTCCTACCTATCTGATCATCAAAGAACTCATACTGGAGAAAAACCTTTCAAATGTGAAATATGTGCGAAAACATTCAACCAAAAATCCCATCTGTCAGGTCATCGAAGAACTCATACTGGAGAAAAACCTTTTGAATGTGATGTATGTAAAAAATTTTTTAATTTTAGTTCTAATTTGTCTAGACATCTAAGAACTCATACTGAAGAAAAACCTTACAAATGTTCCATATGTGAGAAAACTTTCAGCCAAAATTCCTACCTATCTGATCATCAAAGAACTCATACTGGAGAAAAACCTTTCAAATGTGAAATATGTGCGGAAACATTCAACCATAAATCCCATCTGTCAGGTCATCGAAGAACTCATACTGGAGAAAAACCTTACAAATGTTCCATATGTGAGAAAACTTTCAGCCAAAATTCCTACCTATCTGATCATCAAAGAACTCATACTGGAGAAAAACCTTTCAAATGTGAAATATGTGCGAAAACATTCAACCAAAAATCCCATCTGTCAGGTCATCGAAGAACTCATACTGGAGAAAAACCTTTTGAATGTGATGTATGTAAAAAATCTTTTAATTTTAGTTCTAATTTGTCTAGACATCTAAGAACTCATACTGAAGAAAAACCTTACAAATGTTCCATATGTGAGAAAACTTTCAGCCAAAATTCCTACCTATCTGATCATCAAAGAACTCATACTGGAGAAAAACCTTTCAAATGTGAAATATGTGCGAAAACATTCAACCATAAATCCCATCTGTCAGGTCATCGAAGAACTCATACTGGAGAAAAACCGTACAAATGTGCCATATGTGAGAAAACTTTCAGTCAAAATTCCAACCTATCTAATCATCTAAGAACTCATACTGGAGAAAAACCTTTCAAATGTGAAATATGTGCGAAAACATTCAACCATAAATCCCATCTGTCAGGTCATCGAAGAACTCATACTGGAGAAAAACCGTACAAATGTGCCATATGTGAGAAAACTTTCAGCCAAAAATCTCAACTATCTAATCATCGAAGAACTCATACAGGAGAAAAACCTTTCGAATGCGATATATGCGATTAAACATTTTGCCAAAAAATTCACCTATCTGATCATCAAAGAACTCATACTGGAGACAAACCTTTCAAATGTGACATATGTTTGAAAACATTCAACCGAAAAATCCATCTATCAGGTCATCGAAGAACTCATACTGAAGAAAAACCGTACAAATGTGCCATATGTGAGAAAACTTTCTGTCGAAATTCCGACCTATATAATCATCTAAGAACTCATACTTAAGAAAAACCTTTCAAATGTGAAATATGTGCGAAAACACTTAACCATAAAAACCATCTATTCGATCATAAAAGAACTCATACTGGAGAAAAGCCTTTCGAATGTCATATATGTAAGAAACGTTTTACTTTAAGGTACTATTTTTCTCAACATCTAAGTACATGTTTCGAATTATGATTTTTCTAGGCATCAAATTATTTATGCTGGAGAAAACCTTACAAATGTGTTACGTATGAAAAAATATTCTGCGCAAAATCGACTCTAGCTTATCTTAATTGATCTCATTCTGGAGAAAACCTTTCTAATGTTACATATGTGAGGAAAAAACCCCTCCTATCTACCCATCAAAGAACTCACATTGAAGACAAACATTTTGAACGTGATGAATGTAAGGAAAGTTTACTGTAAGCTCCACTTTGTCTAATGAAAGAACTCATACCGGAAGAAAATCTTTCAAGCCTTATTTTTTGTGAGTAAATTTTTTTTTTTGAATACGATTTATCTCTGGCAGAGACTTCCTACATATTAAAAACAGATTGAATGTGATATATGTGAGGAATGTTTCACTCCAAGCTGTTATTTATCTCGTAGTGAAAACTCAGGAGTTTGTTTAACAAGTTCATTGTCCATATTTTCAGTGTTGATTTTTTGTTCTGTTTTGTTGCTGTTTACTCTGTTGCTGTTTGAAACTTGCTGCTTACTGTGAAATTAGCCTGAAGTATAAATTTCAATTCTATGTAAAATAAAAAAAGAAAGATATTCTATGTTTATTAATGCAGGTTGCTTAGAACATCTTTTTATATATACTCAAGTTATTATATTTAATATGTTTTGTTATTTCATTAAGTTCATTCAAGATTTATAGAGTATTGGCTATTTTATTATAAGATTCGAGTTTTCTGATAGTTGTTTACCATTAAAATTTGATCCAAAAAATATAAATTATATTTAACATTTATGTTAAAACATTATGAATTGTTACTAGCAAGTTGGAGTGTCAGGGCGTTCGTAAATAGGAAATAAAACTTAAAAAAATATAGTTTAAAACTTGCAACCACGAGTCTTTGGGCCAAGAAGAACATAATGCACAAACATACTTGGATTTCATTCTACCCTTCCTTATTCAAGTTGACCCGAAAAAAGAGCCAGCAAAACAGGAGTCTTTGGATCAAGAGAAATGTATTGTAAAAAAAGACTTGGATTTTTCTCTCCCCACCCCCTTCCCCTTGAAAAGAAAGTTCGTCCTAGAAAGAACCAACAATTTTTTTGTGATTGTCTTAAAACATATCCTGATATCTTTGGCCTCGGGAGACCTCTGACTCTGCCAGAGTGAAAAATAGAAGAAGAAAAATATTTTTTCCCACAAAACAATATCCCAATAAAGAGATTTTTTTTTACTGTGAACCACTTGAGCATTTCCCTATAATTGAAGGATTCTTGAAAAATAGCATTTACTGAAACCTGAGCTTTCTTGAGTTTTAAAACAGTATCGTGAAACTTATTGATTTCATGGCGGTTTAAAGACTATTGAGAGCTCTAAAAGACTAGCTGTGCTGCTATTACTACCTCTCTACTTAACACTGCGAGTCTCTCTTGTGAAGGTAATTTATGCGATAGTCTTGTGACAACAACTTGAGAAGTGACTGCTCGTGATTGTGACTTTTTCTGCATACTTTTGATTGCAACTACAGCAACTTGTGACTATGGCTGCAAATACTGTGACAATCACTCGTAATCGTAACTGCGATTTCGACTCTTACTACTAATGCAATTGTTACTGTTACTGGTCCTACTACTACTACTCAACTTTATAAAATGCTTTACGGGCATCCAGGTTGTCAAAATGGTGTTGATTCATTATTTAAGGAACAGAATAGAGTATTAATTTGAAACTTACAGAAATAGGGAAAGGGGAGTATTAAAAACTAAATCAGAAGAAATTTTGTCTGTCAAAATCATCTAAAGGTTTCTTTGAAACATCACAGGAAGATTTTAGAAAATCACATCGGAACTTTCAATGACATTTTATTCATCAAATCTGAAGGATGTCAAAATCTAAAGACACTTTTTGTATCCAAATTTGTAATAATTTCGTATCTGTGGTATCTCAGGAACTAATGTAGGCACAGATTTTAAGCTCTCGGGAGATGTTGAGGAAGCTGGTTGACTAATATATTCTATACTCTATTATTCTGCATAATGGCGGTGAAATTATCATTCAAGCTTAATGAGAAAATTCCTCTAAATAGATGAAAGAGACCTAAATCAAGCAGAAATTATAGGCAGCGCAATAGCGCTGCCTAAGTAAAGAGCGATATGGGCACAAAGTATTTTTTTTTTAGACCAGGGCATTTCGTATTGAAGGAGTTGTCGTAGAAACTTCGAAAAGGGTTCATTTGATTTGAAATTGGAAGGGCTTGTGCCCTTTTTAATAGTCGAAAGTAATTGGAGGGCAACTAACACCCCTCCGACGTCCACCTTTACCCCAAACACAGGTCTGGAAATTAAGTCTTTGAGGATGATACTCCCCCCCCCCAGAGCCCTTAGGGCAAGGGCTGTAAGTTACGCCTCGAAAGTGCCAAACTCGATTCTTATAGAAATTAAATAAAAAAGCTAATTTTTTTTAGTGACAGCCCTCCAATCTTCCTGGTCACTTAAAATGGGTACTAGAACTTTAAATTTACGTTTGAATGAGTTCTTTTCCGATATTTTAGGACCTCTGGTTCTATACGATCAGCCCTGAGAAGAACAAAAAAAACAAAAAAAAACACGCATCCGTGACCTTTCTTTTGGCAGAAAATGCAAATTTCCACATTTTTGAAGATGTAGGCTTGAAACTTCTACGGTAGGTTCTCTGATACGCTGAATCTGATGGTTTGGTTTTAATTAAGGTTCTGTGATTTTAAAAGGGTGCTTCTCCCCTTTTTCAAAAATCAGACAAATTTTCTCAGGCTTGTAGTCTTTAATGGCTCAAAGAAAATTTAATGAATAAATTTAATATATTAAACTTTAATATATTTGGAATCAACAGAATATGCTGATTCTTTTTATATATATACTATCTTAATATTTGAGTAATAGTTGTGTATATATGTATGTATTTATGTATGTATGTTCTCAAAAATTGCTCCGTATTTTTTTGGGAAAATTAGTATCTTGAGATATTCTCGCATAAGAAAAACGATCTAGATAAGTCAGAAGTCTGAGAAAAATCGTTAAGAGCCGTAATTTTGGTTTTAACAAATGACTTCATGCACTATGTTATTACATCATATAAGCATTTGCTATGACATCGCATACGGCGTCATATAAGTATTTTCTTATATGATGTCATGCATGCCATAAATAAGATTATTGAGTTTCCAACGCAATACTTATTTATATAATATAATGTCTGCTGAAAGGCCCAAAAAACGAAAATTTGCAGTTGCAGTTACTATAAATGATTTGTCTTTGGAACTGACATCTGAACTATCAAACGTGATAAGATGTGAAATTGGACCAGAACCATCAATTGCGACAGCACCAATGTGGACAGCTAAAGCCATGGCCATTGCTAAATTATCTGAAGTAATCAAAATCCAACAATGTATCAAAAATGAAAATGAAGGGCAAAGACATAAGCGGTTAGAAGACATACGACACCGAACAAGTGAGGGAGTCAAAAATGAAAATGAAGAGCAGCGAGTCAATGAAAATCAACCTGGACAGCGAGAATCAAAACGTGTCAAAATTGAAAATAATAGCAATGATGATTGGGATTTTGACATGGATAAGGTCATCAATGCCTACCATATCTTTCTTAAAAAAACAAAGGTTCGGCGATATGTATTTCATAATGACGAAAGATAAGCCGAGGTGTAACAAAGCAAACAAATTGAAAATGATAGCGATGATTGAAACGATAATGAAAATGTTGATTGGGTTTCGGATTTTTACATGGATAATTTCATCTATACCTGCCATACCTTTGAAAATCAAAAAATATGGACTGGATAAATCGTTGGATGAAAAAGAAGTTTTTGTCCCACCTCTTAAACAATTAAAAAAAAACAAATGTTCAACGATACTACTACTACTACTAACAACTCATCGCAGCACCAAGCCGCCTGAGGCCAACACAGCTACGCACGCTCCTCCTCCACCCCAATCTATTCAAGGCCTCCCTTTTTACACCTGCCCACGAAGTTCCCATTTCCTTTCAATCTTTCTGTATGACGTTCTCCCACCCCAGATGAGGACGACCTGCTTTCAGTTTAGCCCTAGACGGTTGGCCAAAAAGAACAATCTTCGGCAATCTGTCATCCTTCATCCGCACAACGTGCCCTAGCCACCTCAACTCTTCTTTCATTATAGCACTAGAGAGTGGTATTTTTGCCCCACCACCTGAACAATTAAAAGAAACAAAGATGGCCGTCAATGCCTTCCATACCTTGTAAGATCAAAAACCTGGACTAGATAAGTCATTGGAAGAAAAAGTAGTTTTTTTCCCACCACCTGAACAATTAAAAGAAACAAAGGTTCGGCGATATGTCTTTCATAATGACAAAAGACAGGCCGAGGAAAAAGTTAAAGGTCCAATAAAAAAAATGTAATTTTACAAAGGCACCACTTCTAATTTAAGGTCCATTTGGACGTTATGACATCAAGAAAAGTTTCAAATTGTCTGTATTTAGAAAACAAGTGACAGTGAGAATCTATATATAGAAGCCTGCCGCGTGTCTCATACCTTTGTTAAAAAAAAAACAAAGGTACGGCGATACGTATTTTGTAATGACGAAAGATAAGCCGAGATATAACGAAGCAAGTAAATTGAAAATGATAGCGATGATGTATTGGGTCTCGGTTTTTGACATGGATAAGGTCATCAATACCTACCATACTTTTGAAAATCAAAAATATGGACTGGATAAATCGTTGGAAAAAAATAAGTGTTTGTCCCACCACCTGAACAATTAAAAGAAACAAAAGTTTTGGCGATACATCTTTCATAATGACAAAAGACAAGACAAGGCAAAAGATGAAGTTTTTTCCCACAACCTGAACAATTAAAAGAAATAAAGGTGGTCGTCAATGCCTTCCATACCTTGTAAAATCAAAAACCTGGACTAGATAAGTCATTGGAAGAAAAATTAGGTTTTGTCCCACCACCTGAACAATTAAAAGAAACAAAGGTTCGGCGATATGTCTTTCATATTGACAAAAGACAGGACCAAGCCGCCTGAGGTCAACACAGCTACGCACGCTCCTCCTCCACCCCAATCTATTCAAGGCCTCCCTTTTTACACCCCCCCACGAAGTTCTCATTTCCTTTCAATCTTTCTTTATGACGTCCTCCCACCCCAGATGAGGATTGTCCCACCACCTGAACAATTAATAGAAACAAAGGTATTCGTCAATGCCTTCCATACCTTTGAAAATCAAAAACCTGAACTTGGAAAACACTCTTTTGGCGTCGTATGTCATCTTACCGCATGTGTCTTTGCCCTTCATTTTCATTTTTGATACGTTTTTGGATTTTGAGTACCTTAGACAATTTATCAATGGCTTTTGCTTTATCTGTCCGTATTGGTATTGTCGCAATTGATGGTCCTGGTTGTCAAATTTCACATATTATCACGTTTGATAGTTCAGGCGTTAGTTCCAAAGAATCATCATTTATAGTAATTGCAACCGCACAGTTTCGTTTTTTGGGCCTTCCAACAAACATTATATTATATAAATAACTGTTGCGTTGGAAACTCAACAATCTTATTTATGCTATACATGACATCATATAAGAAAATACTTATATGATGCCATATATTATATCATAAGAAATGCTTATATGATATACTAACATAGTACATGACGTCATTTGCAAAAACCAAAATTCAGCCTCTTAACGATTTTTCTCAGATTTCTGACTTATCTAGGTCGTTTTTTTATGCGAAAATATTCCTAGATACTAATTTTCCCGAAAAAATTGAGCCATTTTTCGAGAAATAGAATAAATATACATATACAATTATTTCTCACATATAAAGATAGTGCATATATATATATATATATATATATATATATATATAATATATATATATTATATATATATATATATATATATAATATATATATATATATATATAATATATATATATATATATATATATATATATATATATATATATATATATATATATATATATATATATATATATATATATATATATATATATTTATATATATATATATATATATATATATATATATATATATATATATATATATATATATATATATATATATATATATATATACATATATATATATATATATATATTTATATATATATATATATATATATATATATATATATATATATATATATATAAAATATATATATATATATATATATATATATATACAATATATATATATATATATATATATATATATATATATATCTATATATATATATATATATATATATAATATATATATATATATATATATATATATATATAATATATATATATATATATATATATATATATATTATATATATATATATATATATATATAATATGTTGATATCAAATTCTGTTTTTTAGAGTTTTGGTTACTATAGAGCCGCGTCGCTCCTTACTTACAGTTTTTTACTACAAACTGCTTGAGAAAACCGAAATATTTGAAATATTCTTTTATTTACCAGTGAAAAATACTGTATCAATAAAAAGTGAACAGGCATTAATGCAAATAACTGTTTCCACAAATAACTTTTTCAAAGAAAAGTAAACAGCTACATTAAACCTAAAATGAACAGAAATAATGTCAAATAATTCTCCAAACGTAAAGCTACCACAAATCACCATCAATAAATAAATGAAACTCAATTGAACAGAAATCATAGGCAGCGCGATAGCGCTGTCTAAGTAAAAAACGATGTTGCCACAATGTATTATTTTTTTTCCTCCATACCCGGGCACTTCGTATCGAAAGAGTTGTCGTAGAAACTTCGAACAGGGCTCATTCGATTGGAAATTGGATTGACTAGTGCCCTTTTGAATAGTCGAAAGTTATTGGAGGGCAATTAGCCCCCCCCCCTCACGCCCATCATTCCTCCAAACACATCCAATCAAAATTTTGAGATAGCCATTTTGTTCAGCGTAGTTGATTTCCGGATAGAAAATATGTTTTTTAGGAGGACACTCCCCCACAACCCTCAGGACAAGGGTTTTAAGTTATGCCCTAGGGGATATGTTTTTATAGAAGGCGTTGTCGTAGAAACTTCAAAAAAGGCTCATTCGATTGGAAATTCAAAGGGCTAGTGCCCTTTTTAATAGACGAAAGTGATTGGAGGGTAACTAGCCCCCCCCCTACGCCCATCATTCCCCCAAACACATCCAATCCATATTTTGAGATAGCCATTTTGTTCAGCGTAGTTGATTTCCGGATAAAAAATATGTTTTTGAGGAGGACACTCCCCCACAGCCATCAGGGCAAGGGTTTTAAGTTATGCCCTGGGGGCATATAAGGTGTTAATAGAAGGCGTTGTCGTAAAAACTTCAAAACAGGCTCATTCGATTGGAAATTCAAAGGGCTAGTGCCCTTTTTAATAGACGAAAGTGATTGGAGGGTAACTAGCCCCCCCCCACGCCCATCATTTTCCCCAAACACATCCAATAAAAATTTTGAGACTGCCATTTTATTCAGCGTAGTTGATTTCCAGACAGAAAATATGTTTTTTTGGAGGACACTCCCCACAACCCTCAGGGCAATGGTTGTAAGTTATGCCCTGGGGGCACATAAGGTTTTTATTGAAATCTTTGTCGTAGAAATTTGAAAAGGGCTCATTTGATTTGAAATTCAAAGGGCTTGTACCCTTTTTAATAGTCGAAAGTGATTTGAGGGCAACTAGCCCCCCTCTCACGCCCACCTTTTTCCCAAACACATCCAATTAAAATTTTTCGATAGCCATTTTATTCAACGTAGTTGAAAGTTTTGGAAATTAGGTCTTTAAGGATGACAGCCCCTTTTCCCACAGCCCTCAGGGCAAGGGTTGTAAGTTATGCCCTGGGGGCATATAAAGTTTTATTGAAAGCGTTGTCGTAGAAACTTCAAAGGGCTCATTCAATTGGAAATTCAAATGGCTAGTGCCTTTTTAATAGCTGAAAGTGATTGGATAGCGACTAACGCCCCTCTCACGCCCGCCATTTTCCCAAACACATCCAATCAAAATTTTGAGATATCCATTTTGCTGAACATAGTTGAAAGTTATTGAAATTAGGTCTTTTAGGATGATAACCCCCTCATAGCCCTCGGTGCAAGGGCTGGAAGTTATGCCCTGGGGGCATATAAAGTTTATATAGAAAGTTGTAATAGAAATTCAAAAATTGCTCATTTGATTGGAAATTGAAATTGCCCTTTTTAATAGTCGAAAGTGATGGAAGAGTAATTAACCCCCCTCTTACGCCCGCAGTTCCCTAAAAACATTCAATCAAAGTTTAGAGATAGCCATTTTGTTCAACGTAGTTGAAAGATCTGGAAATTATGTATTTATGGATGACAAACCCCCCAGAGCCCCAAGGGCAAAGGTTGTAAGTTCTGCCCTGGGGGCATATAAGGCTTTTATAGATAGAGTTGTCGTAAAACTACAAAAGTGGCTCATTCAATTGGAAATTGAGAGGGCTAGTGCCCTTTGTAATAGTCGAAAGTGATTTGAGGGCAACTAACCCTCCTCTCACGCCCACCATTCCTCCAAACACATCCAATCAAAATTTTCAGATAGCCATTTTCTTCAACGTAGTAGAAAGTTCTGGAAATTAGGTCTTGTAGAATGACACCCCCCACGGGTTGTAAGTTATGCCTTGGGGGCATATAAGATTGAAAGTTTTATCGTAGAAACTTCAAAAGGTCTCATTTGATGGGAAATTGAAAGGGCTACAGCCATTTCTAATAGTTGAAAGTGATTGGAGAGCGACTACCGCCCCTCTCACGCCCACCATTTCCCCAAACACATCCAATCAAAATTTTGAGATAGATATTCTGTTTAATGTAGTTGAAAGTTCTGGAAATTGGGTCTAAGAGGATGACAACCACCCTAACAGACCTTAGGGTAAGGGTTGTAATTTATACCCTGGGGGCATATAAGGTGTTTATAGAAAGCGTTGTCGTTTCCAAAAGGGCTCATTCGACTGGAAATCGAAAGGCCTAGTGCCCTTTTTAATAGTCGAAAGTGATTGGAAGGCTTGACATTTTTATAGTAAAGATCGATGTGGGTATAATGTATTATTTTTTGTTGTTGTTGTTATTTAGACCAGGGCACTTCGTATCGAAGTAGTTGTCGTGAAAACTTCGAAAAGAGCTCACTCGATTGAAAATAGAAAGGGATGATGCCCTTTTTAATTGTCGAAAGTGATTAGAGGGCAACTAATCCCCCTTCCACTTCCACCCTCCCATTTGCCCCATTATGTTTAAAAACTAAATGTTGCCTTAAGATTAAATCAAAATGCACTCTGATAATGCTAATTCCCAATAAGGTATATCAGCAGTATCCAGATAACGACTAAGGATATTATGTTCAAACTTTCGGGGCTACTTCTGCTCTTAAAATTTAACCAAATCAAAATAGCGTAGGTGTATCCAAGCTATCAAAGACAGTAAATAGATTTTTTTGCGAATGGTATCAAGTTTTCCATTTCAGGTCAGTTAGAGGAGGTATGAAACTAAATTAAACAGTACTATTTGTGTCCAGATTTTTAAAAGGTTGTATGTTCTTAAAAATTGCTGAAAATTTTTCTCCAGCATACAATTAGCAGGCCAAACTATAAAGTCTTAAAACGAAAAGATTTAAATTATTATTTTCTTTTTCCCTGAAAAGACTATGTCAAGAGAAAACAAACTTAAATTAAATTTAATTAAATTAAATTTTATAAACAAATTAAATTAATTAATAAAACTTTTTCCACAAAATAAGTTTTTCAAAGAAAAGTAAAGAACTCCATTAAACAAAAAATGAGCAAAAATAAAATCAAATAATCTACCAAGCTCGAAACTACCACAAATCAGCATCGATAAATAAATGGAACCCAAAACGAACAGAAATTACAATAAATAACCGAGTCAAACTCAAAACAAGCAGAAATTAACAAAAGTTGGGCGCCAAACCCCTATGCCTTCCCAAGGCCAGAACAAAATTTGTACTTCACTGAAAAAAAAAAAAACAAATGAATATACATTGTCAGTTTAATATACATATACTGATATTTAGTAATCAAAATGTTAAAATTATTTGATTTATTAAAGCTATAAAGGTATAAACATTTATATTTTTTTCAGTAAAGTGCAAATTTTGTTCTGGACTTGGGAAGGCATAGGGGTTTTGCGCACAACTTATGTTAATTTCTGCTCGTTTCGAATTTGACTCGGTTATTTATTGTAATTTCTGCTCGTTTTGGGTTTCATTTATTCATCGATGCTGATTTGTGGTAGTTTAGAGCTTGGTAGATTATTTGATTTATTTTTGCTCGTTTTTTGTTTAATGGAGTTCTTTACTTTTTCATTTGAAAAACTTATTTTGTGGAAATTTTTTTTTAAATTAATTTCTGTTCATTTTATATTGACATAGTCTTTTCAGGGAAAAAGAAAATAACACTTTAAATCTTTTCGTTTTGTAAGACTTTATAGTTTGGCCTGCTATTTGTATTATGGAGAAAAATTTTCAGCAATTTTTAACAACATACACCCTTTGAAAAATCTGGACTGTGTGAGCCTGTTTTGAAGTTTCTACGACAACGCCTTCTATAAAAACCTTATATGCCTCCCAGGGCATAACTTAAAACCCTTGCCCTGAGGATTGTGGGGGAGTATCCGCAAAAATATATTTTCTATCTGGAAATGAACTACGCTGAAAAAAATGGCTATCTCAAAATTTTGATTGGATGTTTTTGGGGAATGATGGGCGGGGGGGGGGGGGCTAGTTGCCCTCCAATCACTTTCGACTATTGAAAAGGGTACTAGCACTTTGAATCTCCAATCGAATGAGCCTGTTTTGAAGTTTCTACGACAACGCCTTCTATAAAAACTTTATATGCTCCCAGGGCATAACTTAAAACCCTTGCCCTGAGGATTGTGGGGGAGTATCCGCAAAAACATATTTTCTATCTGGAAATGAACTACGCTGAACAAAATGGATATCTCAAAATTTTGATTGGATGTATTTGGGGGAATGATGGGCATGGAGGGGGGGCTAGTTGCCCTCCAATTACTGTCGACTATTAAAAAGGGTACTAACCTTTTCAATTTCCAATCGAATGAGCCTGTTTTGAAGTTACTTCGACAACACCCTCTATAAAAACCTTATATGCCCCCAGGGCATAACTTAAAACCGCTGAACTACGCTGAACAAAATGGCTATCTCAAAATTTTGATTGGATGTGTTTGGGGAATGATGTGCGTGAGGGGGGGGGCGAGCTAGTTGCCCTCCAATTTTTTCGACTATTAAAAAGGGCACTGGCCACTCCAATTTCCAATCGAATGAGCCCTTTTGAAGTTTCTACGACAACGCCTTCAATAAAAACTTTATATGCCCCCAGGGCATGACTTACAACCCTTGCACTGAGGGCTCTGAGGGGTTTATCATCCTAAAAACAAAATTTCCAGAACTTTCAACTACGTTGAACAAAATGGATATCTCAAAATTCTAATTCGATGTGTTTGGGAAAATGGCGGGCGTGAGAGGGGCGTTAGTCGCTATCCAATCACTTTCAACTATTAAAAAAGGCACTAGCCCTTTCAATTTCCAATTGAATGAGCCCTTTTGAAGTTTCTACGACAACGCTTTCAATAAAAATTTATATACACCCAGGGCGTAACTTGCAAACCTTGCCGTGAGGGCTGTTGGGGGAGGGGTTGTCATCCTTAAAGACCTAATTTCCAAAAAATGGCTATCAAAAAATTTTAATTGGATGTTTGGGGAAAAGGTGGGCGTGAGAGGGAGGTTAGTTGCCCTCAAATCACTTTCGACTATTAAAAAGGGTACTAGTCATTTGAATTTCAAATCGAATGAGCCCTTTTTCAAGTTTCTACGACAAAGATTTAAATAAAAACCTTATATGCCCCCAGGGCATAACTTATAATCCTTGCCCTGAGGGTTTTGGGGGAGTGTCCCCCTGAAAAATACGTTTTCTATCTGGAAATCAACTACCCTGAACAAAATTGCTATCTCAAAATTTTATTGGATGTGTTTGGGGGAATGATGAGTGTGGGGGAGGGGGGGGGGCTAGTTGCCCTCCAATCACTTTCGACTATTAAAAAGGGCACTAGCCCTTTGAATTTCTAATCGAATGAGCCTGTTTTGAAGTTTCTACGACAATGCCTTCTTTAAAAACCTTATATGTCCTCAGGCCATAACTTAAAACCCTTGCCCTGATGATTGTGGTGGAGAGTCCTCCTCAAAAACATATTTTCTATCTGGAAAACAACTACGCTGAACAAAATGGCTATCTCAAAATTTTGATTGGATGTGTTTGGGGGAATGATGGGCGTGGGGGGGGGGGGGGGTTAGTCGCCCACCAATCACTTTCGACTATTAAAAAGGCCACTAGCCCTTTGAATTTCCAATTGAATGAGCCTGTTTTGAAGTTTCTACGACAGCGCCTTCTATAAAAACCTTATATGCCCCCAGGGCATAACTTAAAACCCTTGCCCTGAGGGTTTTGGGGGAGTTTCCTCCTCAAAAACATATTTTCTATCTGGAAATCAACTACACTGAACAAAATGGCTTTCTCAAAATTTTGATTCGATGTATTTGGGGGAATGATGGGCGTGGGGGGGGGGTTAGTTGCCTTCCAATCACTCGACTATTAAAAAGGGTACTAGCCCTTTTAATTTCCAATCGAATGAGCCTTTTTTGAAGTTTCTACGACAACGCCTTCTATAAAACCTTATATGCCCCCAGGGCATAACTTAAAACCCTTGCCCTGAGGGTTTTGGGGGAGTGTCCTCCTCAAAAATATATTTTCTATCTGGAAATCAACTACGCTGGACAAAACGGCTATCTCAAAATTTTGATTGGATGTATTTGGGGGAATAATGTGGTGTGGGGGGGGCTAGTTGCCCTCCAATCACTTTCGACTATTAAAAAGGGCACTAGCCACTTCAATTTCCAATCGAATGAGCCCTTTTCGAAGTTTCTACGACGACTCCTTCGATACGAAGTGCCCGGGTATGGAGAACCAAAAAACAACACATTGTGCCCACGTCGTTCTTTACTTAGGCAGCGCTAGCGCGCTGCCTATGATTAAATAAAAAATAAAAAAAATTTCAACTGAAAGTAAGGAGCAATATTAAAACTTCAAACGAACAGAATTTATTACGTATATAAAGGGGGAGTCGCCCTCTTCAACACCTCGCTCTTTACGCTAAAAAATTCCCCCAATGTCAAATTCCCCTGACAAGTTCACTCCTTGGAAACTTCCCTCCCGATGGAAATTTCCTCTGTGGAAAAACCCCCAGCCGAAAATTTGTCCCCCCCCCCCCCACACGAAATTTATGCCTACATCCCAATAACAAATACTATGCGCAAACAATGGGCAAATTTTATAACTTAAAGATCTTTCCCCTGAGGCTGTTGAGGGTCATGCTATACCCAAAGGCATAATTATTGGGTCTTTCAATTATGAGCAAAATGGCTATCTAAAAATTTTGATCGGACGATCTTGGGGAAAAAGGGGCATAGGAGGGGGCGTAGTTGCCCTCCAATTTTTTTGGTCGCTTAAAAAGGGCACTAGAAATGTTAATTTTTGTTCGAATGAACCCTCTCCCGGTATTCTAGGACCACTGGGTTGATACGATCACCCCGGGGGAAAACAAATAAACAAAAAAGAAATCAACACGCATCCGTGATCTTCCTTCTGGCAAAAAATACAAAATTCCCCGTTTTTGCAGATAGGAGCTTGAAACCTATACAATGGAGTTCTCTGATACACAGAATCTGATGGTGTGATTTTCATTGAGATCACTTGACTTTTAGGGGCTGTTTCCCCCTTCTTTTGAAAATCAGGAAAATTTTCTCAGACTCGTAACTTTTATGGGTAAGACTAAATTTAATGAAATTTATATATTTGTAATCAGTGTAAACCACCAATTCTTTTGATTTGTATCAAAATTCCGTTTTTAAGAGTTTCGGTTACTACTGAGCTTCGTCGCTCCTTAGTTACAGTTCGTTACCACGAACTGTCTTATAAAAAAATATTGTGTGCTGGAATCATAGGCAGTGCAATAGCGCTGCCTAAGTAAAGAACGATGTGGGCACAATGTATTGTTTATTTCTTGGTCTTAGACCAGGGCACTTCGTATCGAAGGAGTTTTCGTAGAAACTTCGAAAAGGGCTCATTCGATTGGAAATTGGAGTGGCTAATGCCCTTTTTAATAGTCGAAAGTGATTGGAGGGCAACTAGCCCCCCCCCCACGCCCATCATTCCCCTAAAAAAATCCAATCAAAATTTTGAGATAGCCATTTTGTTCAGTGTGGTTGATTTCCAGATAGAAAATATATTTTGAGGAGGTCACTCCCCCACAACCCTCAGGGCAAGGGTTTTGAGGTATGCCCGGGGGGCATATAAGAACGATGTCGGCAAAATGCATTATTTATTATTTTTTTTTTCCTTTAGACCAGGGCACCTTGTCTCGAAGAAGTTGTCGTAGATACTTTGAAAAGGGCTCATTCAATTGTAAAATGGAGTGGCTTGTGCCCTTTTTAATAGTCGAAAGTGATTGGAAGGCAACTAGCACCCCTTCCACGCCCACCATTTCCCGAAACACATCCAATCAAAATTTTGAGATAGCCATTTTGTTCAGCATAGTTGATTTCCAGATAGAAAATATGTTTTTGAGGTCACTCCCCCACAACCCTCAGGGCAAGGGTTTTAAGTTATGCCCTGGGGGTATATAAGAACGATGTTGGCACAGTGTATTATTTATTATTTTTTCCTTTAGACCAGGGCACTTCGTATCGAAGAATTTATCGTAGAAACTTCGAAAAGGGCTCATTCAATTGGAAATTGGAGTTGCTTTTGCTCCTTTTAATAGTCGAAAGTGATTGGAAGGCAACTAACACCCCTTCCACGCCCACCATTTCCCGAAACACATCCAATCAAAATTTTGAGATAGCCATTTTGTTCAGCGTAGTTGATTTCTAGATAGAAAATATGTTTTTGAGGAGGTCACTCCCCCACAACTTTCAGGGCAAGGGTTGTAAGTTATGCCCTGGGGGCATATAAGAACGATATTGGCACAATGTATTATTTACATTATTAACGATGTTGGCACAATGTTTTAAGTTATGCCCGGGGGGCATATAAGAACGATGTCGGCAAAATGCATTATTTATTATTTTTTTTTCCTTTAGACCAGGGCACCTCGTATCGAAGAAGTTGTCGTAGATACTTCAAAAAGGGCTCATTCAATTGGAAATCGGAGTGGCTTTTGCTCCTTTTAATAGTCGAAAGTGATTGGAAGGCAACTAACACCCCTTCCACGCCCACCATTTCCCGAAACACATCCAATCAAAATTTTGAGATAGACATTTTGTTCAGCGTAGTTGATTTCCAGATAGAAATTATGTTTTTGAGGAGGATACGCCCCCAAAGCCCTCGGGGCAAGGGTTGTAAGTTATGCCCTGGGGGCATATAAGGTTTTATAGAAGGCGTTGTCGTAGAAATTTCAAAAAAGCCTCATTCGATTGGTAATTCAAAGGGCTAGTGTTCATTTGAATAGTCGAAAGTGATTGGAGGGCAACTAACCCCCCACTCAGGCCCACCTTTTCCCCAAACACATCCAATCAAAATTTTAAGGTAGCCATTTTGTTCAACGTAGTTAAAAGTTCTGGAAATTAGGTCTTTGAGGTTGACGCCCCTCCCCCCAACAGCCCTCAGGGCAAGGGTTGTACGTTATGCCCTGGGGACATATAAGGTTTTTATAGAACGCGTTGTCGTAGAAACTTGAAAAAGGGCTCATTCGATTGGAAATTGAAATGGCTAGTGCCCTTTTTAATAGTCGAAAGTGATTGGAAGGCAACTAACACCCCTTCCACGCCCACAATTTCCCCAAACTCATCCAATCAAAATTTTGAGATAGCCTTTTTGTTCCACACAGTTTAAAGTTCAGGATACAGTTTAAAGTTTTGTATACTTACTTCGAAGGTGACTTACGAGATGGGGGGGGAGCGGACTGCTGCTCCGATTTTCTAGATTTTTAGCCATGAATGATCAGTTTTACTATTTTGGAATCGGTTCCATTTTCGAAGGATTTCAGACTCTTACGAAAATTGTGAAATTTTTTTTCGTAACTTCTAACCATTGTTTTATTATATGTGGCCAACAGTAACCACTGTTGAGTCGGATTCTATTCTGAATAATATTGGATTTTACTCAGAAAAATGAGTTTATTTAAGCATATTTTTCTCTCGGTTATTGTGGGCCGGGATTTGCCTTCTATTAGTAACCTATGATATGTGATGTTTTTATTGCAGTAATATAATCTCGTTATTTTGTTACCTTCCTATTTGCTTCTTATAATGAATGATCAGAGAAAAAAAATGAATGAAATATTAGTTTTACCCTCCTCATCCACAGCCAAACTGGAGGACTCTCATGGAGGCAAAATGTAAGAAAAAAACAGTGACTAGGACCTGTGCAATTGCTGTGCCTCTGTTATAAACTAATTACCTATAGAAGAGTCATTGGAAATTAATGTATGTAGCTCTGTAAGGTAAAAATTGTCAAAAGTGGAATAATTTATTTTGAGTAAATTTTACATTATTTTAGTTTTCCCTGTGGGAGCATTCTTTGATAACGGTATCATGTGGAATCAAGTGGAATGTGGAACATCTAGCATGCCTGGTGTGACAAGAATATGTCTAAAAACAGAATCAAATTTGAATTATCAACGTGAGATACCAAGTAACATTAGTGTATTTGCTGAAGATAATGTAGCAAAACATGAGAATTTTCATTGTGAAGAAAAATCTTTCAAGTGTGACGTATGTGAAAAAACATACCGCAATAAATCCTCCTTATCAGATCATCGAAGAACTCATACTGGGGAAAAACCTTTCAAATGTGATATATGTGAGAAAACATTCAGCCATAAATCCAACCTATCATCTCACCGAAGAACTCATACTGGGGAAAAACCGTTCAAATGCAATATATGTGAGAGAACATTCAGCAGAAAGCCCCACATGTCTATTCATCAAAGAACTCATACTGGGGAAAAACCTTTCAAATGCGATATATGTGAGAAAACATTCAGCCATAAATCCTCCTTATTAGATCATCGAAGAACTCATACTGGAAAAAAACCATTCAAATGTGATATATGTAAGAAATGTTTTCAGTCAAGTTTCGGTTTGTCTTGTCATCGAAGAACTCATAATGGAGAAAAACCTTTCAAATGTGATATATGTGAGAAAACATTCAGACATAAATCCAATCTATCAACTCATCGAAGAACTCATACTGGGGAAAAACCTTTCAAATGCGGTAAATGTGAGAAAACATTCATCCAAAGCTCTGCTTTATCTTATCATAAAAATACTCATACTGGAGAAAAACCTTTCGAATGTGATGTATGTAAGAAACGTTTTACTTCAAGTTCCAATTTAAATAATCATCAAAGAACTCATACTGGAGAAAAACTTTACAATGTGTGAGAAATTATTCAGACCAAAATCTACCCTGTCTGCTCATAAAAGAACTTATACTTGAGATAAACCTTTCCAATGTTAAATATGTTAGGAAATATTTCCCAAAAAGTCCCAGTCATCTACTTTGTGCAATCACCAAAGAACTATACTGGAGAAAAATCTTTCAATCGTGATTTTGGTAAGAGACATTTTATTTTCAGTTACGATTTACGATTACCTAAATCGCATTTACGATAAGTTACGATTTCAATTACAGAGAATTTATACATGCTAAAAATAGATCAAATATGATGTATTTCAGAAACGTTTTACTTCAAGCCGTAATTTATCTTATAGTTGGAAACTCAAGGGTTTGTTGTACAAGTTTATTTTGTATGTTCTTAGTTTTGATTTTGTATTTTTTATATTTGACTACCTGCTGTTTAATGTGAAATTAACCAAAAGTATAAATATCAATCCTATGTAAAAAAAAAAAAAAAAAAAGATATTCTATGTTTATTGATGCACGTGAACCCGCTGAGACCATGTTTTTTAATATATTCAAGTTACTATTTTTGACATGTCTTGTTTTGTTAATAAGTACAACCAAAATTTGTAGTTTTTGTTGTTTTATGGAAAAAGTCGAGTTTAACTTATATTTGATTGTTGTAAAACATTTGATCCAAAATATATGATACATCTTAGCACAATTGTTTATTTCTCATGAAATAGGGGAGAGAAAAAATTTTGCTTCTGGATTTAGTATTTGGTGTCAGGGTGCTCGTAAATAGGAAATAAAACTTTTTCCAGCAATTAGTTTTAAACGTAGAGCCATGAGTAGTTTAAAACCTACTACATTTTGCAAAAACAGGCTCGGGTTTTCATGCCGCCTCCTCTTCTTAAAGTTAACCCGAGGAAAGAAGCAAGAATTTAGGAGTCTTTTGGTCAAGAGAAATTGCAAGTCTTTGGGTCGAGACCAGGTATTGAAATAGTTCCAAAGTGGCATGTAGCAGAATTTAACAGAATTCCAAAAGTTGCCGACACTTTAGCAGCACAACTTGTGTTTTGACTGTTTTTATTTGAGTCAAAAGTATTCTCATATTCAAAAATGGTGTATTCAGACAAAATCTGCCGACAAATTTGAAAACTGCCAAGTAGCATTGCTGCTTTGCTACAGCACTTTTTTCACGACAGGTCAAGACGAACATAACGTAAAACGTAGCTTGAACATAACGTAGCCTACGAACATAACCAAACGGAACATAACGTAAAAACGTAACGTAACGTAAACATAACGTAACGTAACATAACGTAAAAAAAAGCTTGAAGTTTTTTGCACCTCTCTTCTTTCTTCTCTAAATTAAATTTTACCGAGAAAGAACCAATAATTTTTTTTTCTAATAGGCTGAAAAGCTTAGCATAATCAAAATAGAAGGAGAAGAATATTTGTTCATGCCCAGCAATATCCAAATAAAGATTGTTTTTTACTGTGAACCACTTGCCCCACTTGCCAGGGAGATCTTAATATACAGACAGAATTCAGTTTTGCAGTGCAGGGTCCAAGAATTAATCAAAAAAATTTTTAGGGATGCATAGGTTGTCAAATATAGTTCCTAAAGATTTACTAGGATATTTAAGAAAGATTGCCGTATTATTCTAATTAAACAACCCTTAAGTTTCAGGAGTTGTTCTTAAGGAATTGGGACAAAAAGTCAAACTTTAGCCTAAAGAGCGAGGTATTGAGGATAGAGCAGCCCCCCTAATATACGTAATGCTTTCTGTTCGTTTTAAATTTTTATGTTGCTCCTTACTTTCAGTTGAAGAAATTTGGTTTTTTATTTAATATCTGATTCTTTTTAAATAGTGCCAGGAAATCTGGCTCCCCTCCATGGAAATTTCGTTCACCTCACGGAAAATTCCTCAATGGATATTTTTTCCCACGAATAATACCCCCCCTCCCCCCCACCCCAGGAAAATTCCTCCCAGAAAAATACTATTCTAGCTAAAAATTTCCTCCCGAAAATTTCTTGTGGACGATTCCGGATGAAAAATTTTTCTTAGCATACTTTCATTTGAAAAAGAATTTAATTTTTGATTGTTTTTAAAATCATGGCGGAAATCCTCTTCCTTGGGAATTTTTTCCACAAATGCCCTGCCCCCTAGTAGAAAGTTTCTCTTGTAGAAAATTCCCCTGGAGAATTTATGCCGTGGAAAACGTCTCCTGTGAAAAATCCCAGCACCCTCCTTACGGAAAGATACTCTTGACAACTCTAACCCAATAAAAATTTTCCCTTGGACAATTCCCCTTAGCATCTCCATATGTAAAATTGAGTTGGCAAAGAGAGAGTGAGACTAATAAAAGAAATTCATATAGGAATTCTGGAAAATTCTGCCATTTAAATTTCCCTTGGAAATTTCACTCCCTGGGAACTTCCCTCCCAATAGAAAACTTAAAATTCACCTCCCTCCCCCATACCAAAAATGTATGCATACTTCCCAATAACACATACGACCTTTCTCTATGGGCTGTGGGGGTCTTGTTATCTCCGAAGGCATAATTTTGGGCCTTTCAACTATGCTGAACAATATGGTTATCTTAATATTTCGATCGGAAGAATTTGAGAAAAAAGGAGGATTGGAGGGGGCTAGTTACCCTCCAATCTGTTTGGTCACTTAGAATGGGCACTAGAACTTTTAATTTTCGTTCGAATGAGCTCTGCCCCCGTATTCTAGGACTATTGGTTTTGATGCGATCACCCTTGGAGAGAACAAACAAACAAAAACAACTAATCAATTAAATACTCATTTCTGATCGTTCATATGGCAAAAATACAAAACCCTACATTTTTGCAGATGGGATCTTAAAACTGCTACACTAACTTTTTCGATAACGCTCAATCTGATGGTGTGATTTTGATTAAGATTCGTTGACTTTTAAGAGGAGTTGTCCCCCTTTTTCGATAATCGTGGAAATTTTTTTAGGCTTGTAGCCTTTGACAGGTAAACTTAATGAATCTTATATATTTGGAATCATTATAACAAGCCAATTCTTTTGATATGGTGTCTATTAGTATCAGAATTCTTTTTTTACAATTCGGTTACTATTGAACCGCGAATTCTTAGAAAAATTTGTTTGAGAATGAAGATTCTAATGCTCAGGTGTTCCTGCAGTAATAACATGGCTTATCGCAGATACTGCCAATTAAAAGTATGGTGGGTGGGGTTGTCACTCATTTACTTAGGCATGCTGAAAACGATGTTCATAAAAGGAATCGCAAGAGCATGGACAGTCAAATCAAGTAATTCTTGGTGAACAGGAGGGCCTGGCCATTTTAATTAAGAATAATTTACCGAGGCTTATCCTAATTGGCTGTTTCTGTCATTTATTTTCTCTTCGTTCGTCTTCTGCCTGTAAAAAAAAAAAAAAAAAAAAAAAAAAAAAAAAAAAAAAAAAAAAAAAAAAAAAAACTTTCATCTAACATCGTGCAATTTAGGCATGACATCTATAAATACATTTTGGAAAGTGACAAGAAGAGCTAAAAGATTTTCAGTATTCTATCTGTTGCCATTCCTACCTGTTGTGGAACACCAACTACTTCTGCTACTGTATCAGTTCGAACAGATTCTAAGCGTGATTTTTCTCTGGGGTGTTTATTTTTTATTTTTCCCAAGTAGCCAGTGTGGTCTTTACCTCTGTAGGTAGTCATTGTGACTGGAGTGTATGTCACTGTCTTTAGAGATTGACGAGAAACTCTCCAAACTATAAGTGTGGCGAAAGCGATTCAAAATTGCGTTTCTGAAGATACAGCCTAGTATAGTCTTTAGAAACAGCGTATATGAAGTTTTTAAATGCCTATACCATAAAATAATATCTTAATTGTTTTGAAATTTCAAAGGTATGCCCAAAATCTGGGATGATCTGGAACGACAAATGCTATTGAGTTGCAAAAAAAAATTTAAGAAGTAATACATTTTTAAAAATAATGCATCTTCAATTCAGTAGAGGATTATTTTTTACAACACTGGTGGATCCAGGGGGCGGGGGCCCCTGGACCCCCTAGATATTTTCTGGCTCCCTCTTAACCTGTTGTTTTACTTTTTTTTTAATCTTTGTTTAGAATAATTTGGTCAATAACTGACACCTTTGTCACATTGCCCTCCTCCCCAATATTTTGCTCATGTGCACCTTTGTCACATTGGGTTTCACCTAAGATTTCGCTCTAGTTCCGTTCCTGTTTGACAAATTATTGAGAATTTGCTGTAAGTTGATAGCATGTCCCTTTCAGTAGTTCAGCTAGAAACTGTTGTTGAGAGTTCAAGAATCAACATCTGAGGCACCGACATCAAGTTGTGTGAAGCAGAATTTTTTACCCTGTATGTTTTATAGTCTGAATATTTCATTACAAAAACTTGCATTGCGTCTTGACAAATTTGCTTGTGTGCTTTCCCTCTATAGCTTTAATGGTTGCGATTCAGGAGCTTAAAATTACTTAATTGCTTAAAATGACATACTGCAGTGAATGAAAACCAGTAGTCATTAAGGGTACTACTTGGCAGGGGCGTCCCGAGGGGGGGGGGAGGGGCGCGCCGCACCTTCCCCAACTTTGTTTGAATTGGGTAAAATTTTCGCCGAAGGCGAAAGTTATGGCAGAAATTTTGCAAAATCGGCCGAAATTTAGCAAAATTCTTGATTTCTGCAGAAAAATTTGGCATAAATCAGGTAGCGATTCGGTAAAATTTTGCAAAATCGGCCGAAATTTAGCAAAATTCTTGATTTCCGCAGAAAATTCGGCATAAATCAGGTAGTAATTTGGTAAAATTTACGAAGATTGCCCCCCCCCCCCCATAAAATGAGCCACAGGACGCCCCTGCTACTTGGAGACGCAACATGTCGAGAAAAATATATTGAAGATTTAGTAGTAGTAGTAGTAGAATTATTATACAATTAATGGTTCATATCTCTCATATAGTTTTTCCTGTAGGGAAAAAATTTAGGGAACGCCATAAAATCAATTCTCTCTTGAAATAAATCTCCTATCCAAACCAAGTTGTTCACAATCAATCTTCTTATCCTAACAGAAGTCATATGAAGTCATGACTGATACATTACAACATCAAAAACAAGAAGAACAATAGGGAATTGTTTTCGTAAGACAGCGGGAATTTTTTGAATGAATATTTCGGCCCTTTGTCCAAGGGCCTTCCTCAGCATAAATATATAAGAGAATAAAGGCTTTTGACAATATGCGACCAACAAAAACTAAAATGAATTTTTTTTTTAAACAATTGGAATTTGAAAATCCTAGCCACAAAATTTTTTTTTGAAGAATTCGCCCTTATTCGTAATGACCTAGGCATGAACTAGGAAGCAATTGAAATCAGACTTAAGTTTAATAATAATATTTTCTTAAATAGGGACTTAGGGGAATGTTCACTAAATGGTCTATACACAAATTTAATTAAAAACGATCTTACAAAATATTTTTAAAATAGCAGTAGACATTAATACAGAACCTGTGACAAATAGACCTTTGAGGTTATCTGCCAAAAAGGCAAGATTAGCAACAAGAACGTGTTTTTACTTATTCTTCTTTCATTTCAATAAATTGCATTATTTCATCTCACTTTATTTATCAGTCCTGGTTGAACTTCGCTGAAGTAATGATGCTGGGACTGTTTAAAGAAAAAAATCATTTTAGATTTTATTGGTCGTATGTTGTTGCAAGTCTTTCTTCTTTTATATATTTCGCTTTTGCTGATGACGGCCATTGGACATAAATTGGCCGAAATGTTCATTCACGAAATTTCCATTGTCTTACGAAAAGAATTCCCTATTTTTCATCTTGTTTTTGATGTTTGTAATGTAAGTCGTTAGTGATGCGTCTAATGGCTGTATTAAATAACTTAGGCCAAAAACCAAAAGGTATTTGGCTTAATAAGTTAAGCCAAAAACCAGCAGAAATAAAATCAAAATACTCCCAGCGTTAAACCGCCACAAATTACTATCAACACATAAATGAAACCCAAAGCGAACATAAATTACAATAAATAACCGGGTCAAACTCAAAACGAGCAGAAACTAAGATGAGCAGGGTTAGCATTCCCATGCCCTCTAAAGAACAACACATAGATTACAATTTACTGAAAACAATTTTTATTTTAAGCTGAACGTTTCTATTTCTCATAATATAAAAAAAAAAAAAACTGTATATGTATCGTCAGTTAGCTTTCATTCAGTGAGGTTCCAAAATATACACAATAAAATATATCGGATATGTCTTGGCATTTATTCAATTTGAACAAAAGAAGTTGTGTCTATCCAGATCGATCGAAGGGATTTTTTTGGAAACATCTCAAAAAATTTAAGAGTATCACGTCGGAACTTTCAAAGGTATTTTGTTTATCAAATGTCTAAATCCAACCATGCTTTAGTTATCCTTGTTTGTAGTATGTTCTTATTTGTGGTATCTCAGGAATGACAAAGGGATATAGATTTAAGGATCTCGGGAGATATTGAGGAAGCTGGTTAAGTAATATTTTCTATACTTAAGTATGTCACATATCGGGCCTCAGAATTTTTTAGTTTATTAGAAACTAAAGATTTTGTAGAATTCTAATCTATTTTTTTGAATAGTACTCCCTACGATCAGGCCTAAGAAAATTTTAATATAATTTGTTGTAAAACTCTGTTCAAAATACCAATAGCAAGCCAAAGTCTTGTTTATTAAGGAGAAAACCAAAAACAGGATTTTTAAATGTTTTTTATTGACCAATACCTAAACACTGAATTAAAAGCGAACAAAAAGTATTAAAAAAACATTCTACATAAGAAGTTTAAAAAAAAAGTAAGCAGCTATATTAAAATAAAGACGAGAAAAAATGAAATGAAATTATCATTCAAGCGTAATGTGAATGTAAATCCCTGTCAATAGATAAAAGAGACCTCAACAAACAGATATTACAATAAATAACCACGTCAATCTGAAATTCATTCAAATTACTGCAAAAAGGACCAAAGCTAACGGCCTCTGTGTCTTCTAAAGACCAGGACGTCACTTGGGCTTCACTGAAAACATTTTAAACGTTTTCACTTTTATAACCTTGATAAAGCAGAAATCGCTGAGACTTTTAGGAGCGAACATCAACATGTTTTAAATCTTTATTCCTTTCATCTTGCACGTAATCTCAATTAACATTGAAATTTTTATTTAATGTATGATACGTAAAACCCACAGTTGAATCGTTTTTCAGCAGGCTAAAGTGCTAAAGATCTTTTGGTCTTATTTGGAGAAAAGGTGGTCTGAGAATGAAGATTCTAAGGCGGTGGTTCAAAGACGTTCATGCAGTAATAACTTGGCTTACCGTAAACCTGCAGATTAAAAGGATAGGGTGGGGTTGTCACTAATTTACCCATGTATGCTGAAAATGGTGTTCATAAAAGGAATTACAAGAGCATGGACAGTCAAATCTGTCTATGGACAAGGTTTGACTGTCAAGGACAGTCAAATCATGGACATGGTTGTTGAGAACAATTAACTTATTTTAAATCATAAATCAGAAGAAAATTTCCCTTTGCCAAGTTAAAACTGACCCTTGCTGAACAGGTAGTGTCCAATAGACAACAGTTAGATATGATACACGCGTAACATAACGTCCTCAAAGCCGATGCTAATTACTTTGCATCTCATAGTTTGAAAGTTAATTACAATCCAGACTTCATGATAAGCTTAAAAAATCTGAATTCTCAATCTTAGTCGATGAAAGTAGTGGCAGGACAAGACCTGAGTTCTAGTGATTAATAAATAAAAAACAAGTTTTTTTCAACTGAAACTAAGGAGCACCATTAAAATTTAAACGAACTGAAATTATTATGTATTTGAGGGGGGTTGCCCCCTCCTCAAAACCTCACTCTTGATGCTAAAGTTTTTTAATACTTTTACTCTTCTGGTTCAGGAGTTGTTTTTAAAGAATTGCAACAAAATTCAAACTTTAGCACAAATAGCAAGGTGGAAGGGGGTAACATCCCTCATATACGTAATAATTTCTGTTCGTTTTTTAAGTTTTAATGTTGCTCTTTACTTTCAGTTGAAAAAACATGTTCTTTTTAATTTAATTTCTGATAGTTTTTCAGAAAATCTGGCTCGGCCTCCACAGAAAAATCCCCCCTCTCCATGGAAATATTCTTTAGACAACAATACCGGTGAAAATATACCCTGGACAATTACCCTTAACATTTCCAAGCATAAAATTGAGTTCGCAAAGAGAAAGCAAGACACATAAAATGAATTTTGTACAGGAATTCGAGCAAATTTCCCCCTGAAAAGTCCACCCCGAGGAAACTTCCCTCCCAAAGGAAAATTCTCCTGTGGAAAAAAATAGCAGAAAGTTTGTCCCTCCCTCTACTCGAAAATATATGCACACTTCCCACTAACAAACACTATATGTAAACAATGGGCAACTTTTTTAGAATTAAAAACCTTTCCTCAAGTTGTGGAGGGACATGCTATCTCAAATGGCATTTTTATTTGGCCTTTCAACTATACTGAACAAAATATTTATCTCAATATTTAGCTACCCGATATTTTAGGACCGCTGAGTTGGTAGGATCGCCCCTGTAAAAAAACAAATACACATGCGTGACCTTTCTTCTGGCAAAAAATACAAAATCCCACATTAAATAAAAGTTCAAATAGGGATAAAATCCTTTTAATAGACAGTGAAATAGAAATTCACAAAAATACCAGATATTTCGGTCACATATACAGTGACCGTCATCAGTAGTAAAACTATCGCTATCACTGTATATGTGACCGAAATATCTGGTATTTTTGTGAATTTCTATTTCACTGTCTATTAAAAGGATTTTATCCCTATTTGAACTTTTATTTATCGTCATGGAAAGGCAGTGTGGTCTCCGAAATTATCAAAATCCCACATTTTTGAAGATAGGAGCTTGAAACCTCTACAGTAGGATATTTTGATACGCTGAATCTGATGATGTGATTTTTATTGCGATTCTTTAACTTTAGGTGGTTTTTGTTTTCTGTTTCCAGAATAAGACAAATTTTCTCAGGCTATTAGCCTTTGATATCAAATTAGTTGTTAAAAACTTTTCCACAAATATTTTTCAAAGAAAAATAATGAGCTCCATTAAGACAACAATGATCAAAATAATGTCAAATAATCTTCCAAGCTAAAAAACTACCACAAATCGCTATCAATAAATAAATGAAATTCGAAACGAACAGAAATTACAATAGATAGCCGAGTCAAACTCAAAACGAGCACAAATTAACACGAGTATGGCTGATAACCAGCATGCCTTCTCAAGACCAAAACACAATTTGTGCTTAACTGAAAAAAAGACCGTGAATTGCCAGTGGGATATGTTTCGATGGGATATGTCTTAGGGAATTATAGGTTTGGAGGGAAGTTGCTGACGTCCCTCCATTCGCTTTTGAGTCTTAAAAAGGGCACTAAAACTTATGACTTCCAATAAAATAAGCTCCATCCTATCTAAAATTTATATAACTACCCATTCCATAAAAACCTTATATGACCTGGGCATAACTTATAACCCTTGGCCATGGGCTCTGGGGAATTGTGTCCACCCCAAAGACAATGTTAAATGATTTTTGGACTATTGGTAGCAAAATGGCTATCTCACAATTTCAATTGAATGCGTTCTGGGAAAAGAGGATGTCAGGGAGGGGGGCTATTTGCTCTTCATCATGTTTGACTCTTAAAAAGGTACTAGAACTATACATTTCAAATCAAACGAGCCTCTTCTAAAGTTCACACAACCACTCCTTTCATAAAAACCCTATCTGGCCCTGAGGCATAACTGGCAACCCTTACCCTCAGATTCTGGGGGATTCTGCCCACCCCAAAGACCTTATTGTATGATGTTTGGACTATTTTTGAACAAATGGCTATCTCAAAATTTTTATGGGATGCATTTGTGGAAAATACGAAGTAGGGGGGGGGGGACTGCCCCGATCACTTTGACGCTTAAAAATGGAACTAGAACATCTTATTTCTAATCTAATGAGCCCCCTCCGGAGTTTATACGACCACCCTTTCCATAAAAACCTTATATGCCCTCGTGGTATAACTTATAACCCTTACGCTGAAGGCTCTTTGGAGTGGGTGTCAACCTCAAAAACATAGTTTCCAGACCTTTTGACTACGCTGAACCAAATGGATATCTCAAAATTTTGATTAGATGAGTTTTGGGAATTGATGGGCGTGGGGGGGGGGCTTAATATCCTCCAATCACTTTTGGGTATTAAAAAAGGCCTTTTCAATTTCCAATCCGATGAGTCTTTTTGAAATTTCTGCAAAAACAAATGGCCATCTCAAAATTTACATAAGATGCATTTTGGGAAAATAAGAGGTGGAGGGGGGGGGTATCCACCCTCCAATCACTTTGGATCTTAAGAGGGTACTAGAACTTCTGAAAACCAATCCAGTGAGCCCCCTCATAAGTTTATGCGATCACCGTTTCTATAAAAACCTTATATGCCCCTGGGCATAAATTTCAACCCTCGCCCCGAGGGCTATAGGGGGGGGGGGGTCATCCTCAAAAACATAATTTTCTGATCTTTTACCTGCGCTGAACAAGATGCTATCTCAACATTTTGATTCAATGTGTTGGGTAAAATGGTAAGCTTGTGATGGGGGTTAGTTGCCCTCCCATCACTTTAGACTTTTAAAATGGGCACTAGACCCTCCAATTTCCAATCGAATGAGGCTTTTTTGAAGTTTCTACGACAACAAATGGCCATGGCAACCATTTCGGTGCAACTTCTGATTACCCGTCTAATCAGCCCCCTCTGTAGCTTATACGATCACCTTTTCTATATAATCTTATATACCCCCAGGGTATAACTTAAAATCCTTGCCCTGAGGGCTTTGGAGGGGTTGTCATCTTCAAAACATAATTTCCGGACCTTTCAACTACATTGAACAAAACAGCTATCTCATAATTTTGATCGGTATTTGTTTGTCGAAATGATAGGAGTGGAAGGGGTTTTGGCTGCCCTCAAATCACTTTCGACTATTGAAAAGGGCACTAGCCCTTTCAATATCCAATCGATATAGCCCTTTTTTAAGTTTCTATGACAATTCCTTCGATACGAAGTGCCCTGTTATAAAACAAAAAATAAACAATACATTGTGCTCACATCACTCTTTACTTAAACAGCGGTATTGCGCTGCCTACGATTAAGGTAAATGTTTAAGCAAAACTTAATTAAACTTATACATTTGGAATCAGAATAATAAGCAGACTCTTTTGATATATTAATAAGTTTAAAATTCCGCTTTTTTTAGCATTGGCTACTATTGAGCTGCGTCGCTCCTTACTTACAGTTCGTTACCACGAACTGTTTTATCCGTCGTTATTTTTGCTTCGACTCTAATGAATGAATAGAAAATGTTTTTGTTCCTTCGAGGTTAAGAAACTCATTTAAAAGGTACGTATTGGGACATGTATTCCTTGCTCAAATATAATTGGCTTTTTTTTCGCACGATGACAGTGTAATGCTAGGCAAACAAGAGGGCCTGGCCAGTTTAATTAATTTACCTTGACTTTCCGTGCTTGGTTGTTTTTGTACCAACTGCTTCTGCTACTTTATCAGCTCGTAGTGATTCAAAGCGTGATATTTCTCTGGGAGGGTGCTTTTTTCTGCCCAAGTCGTTAAATCTATAGGCATTGTCATAGGGACTGGAGTGTACAATTCAATAATGCTTTAGGTTCATTGCAACCTATAACAGCGGTTGCAGCAGGGTCTAATACACTTTCTTCGGATATTGGTGAAAATTTGTCTCTTCACAAATTATACGAGTGATGGCAGTGATTCAAAAAATTGTTTCTGGAGGCATGGGCTAAAAAAAAAAGCTTTAAAAGAAGCGTATTTGGAGTTCATAAATATCCATGTATAAAGTAATATTAGAATTTTTTTTTTAATTTCAAAGGCTTGGCCAAAATCTAGGAATAATTGTAGTAGGCAAAGCCTATACCATATTTCGCTACCAAAACAATGAGAGAAATTGTATGTTGAAAATTGATTAGATTCATTGTTAGGAAGGTAATTGTATTGGTTAATTTAGAAAATTAACACTTACAAGATTGGAAAAAGTTTGAAATTTTCCACGCGAAACGGTAAATGTTTTTAAATTACGAAAAACAAAAGTAGTAACAGGTTTTCAAAGGTAAGGCATCGGCAATTTATATATTCTAGTTCAGTAAATTATGTGATAAAGATTACTTTTTATCAAGATTTTTGGTGAAAAAAAAAAGTTATGGGAAAGGTCTAGTTACCCACTAATCTTTTTGTCACTTAAAAAGGGAGATACAAATTTTGATTTTCGATCAAATGAAACCTCTCCCGATCTTCTCGAATAACTCATTCAATATAATAAATCATATAAACAGAATTAAACACGCATCCACCATGTTTCTTTTGGTCATAAATGTAAATTTTCTTAGTTTTGTATTTAAGAGCTTGAAACATTTAGTTTGGTTTTGCAATATTTTGAATCTGATAACATAATCTTTTTAGGCCCTCCTGGCTAAGTGGACGTTCGCTGGGTTGAGAATTCTTTGTCCAAGGGGCACGGGTTCAATCCCTGGCGTGAACAATTATTTGGTTTGGGACGAGGGTCAGTGGTGTGACGCTGTAAGCTCAGCAAGAATCGACCCAGGTCTAAATGGGTACCTGGAGAAGGTAAGCAGGAAGGGAGTGCGAGAGCACAGGATGGCTGGCCCCCAACTCCCCATTG
Source organism: Artemia sinica (assembly GCA_027921565.1). NCBI lineage: Eukaryota > Metazoa > Arthropoda > Branchiopoda > Anostraca > Artemiidae > Artemia > Artemia sinica. The sequence continues at coordinate 252,369 of JAPEVW010000111.1, read as the reverse complement.
CACTTCCTGGCTGAAGGGCCACAAAATGGAGATCAGCACCGCCGGTTTGGACCTTAAGGGTCTACTGCCGTCATACTCACTTACTTAATATAATTTTCAGTCAGGTGTCTTGACTTTCAGGGGGACTTTTCTGTTTCTTTGATAATGAGGAAAATTGTCTGAGGTTCTTTTCTTTTGAAGCGTGACATAAACTTAATTAACCCTTTTTATTTGAGATAAAAAAATCCAATTCTTCCAATGTATCTATTTTTATAAAGGTCAGTTTTTTTTCAGTTTCGGTTACTATTGATCTGAGCCACTGTTTATTTATAAGTTCTTACTAAGAGTTGTTTAATCAACTGTCCAACATCGGAAAACATCCCTTTGAAGGGAGACTGATGGCGGGCACAGACCTTAATTTCATGGCAACCTCGTTAGGTAAAGTCCTCTACAGATAGGAAAAAAAGGAGTTGGGTTAAGTTTTAATATTAGGACTTTATTTATAGACTGGATTTCTCTATTACGGGAAAATATCGGTGGGGGGCTGGGGAAATTATCCGAAGGGGAAGGGAGGTACGATGAGTTTCTGCAGTGAAACTTTCTATTGAGAGGGAGATATTTGGCATGGAAGAATTTCGGCGAGGGAATTAATTTAATTACTAGTGTTTGTTGAGTTCTTTTTGTGTTTCTTTTTTATTATTATGTTTATACTCCACTTCTACTACTTGTTGTCTTGTATGTCAAAATATTCTAAATGCAGCAACTAGAATTAAAACACATTGGTCCAACTGGATCAAACAAATAATTGAGGTATTTAAAAAAGTGTTGTTCTCTGTAAGTACTGCACACAAGTTTATGATTTAATCAAGCTTTGTACTTTACCTTTTAATTTTTCCATTTGAAAGCTACTGACTCTTATAGTAACTGAAGATTTGCAATGGATTGTTCTGGAAAGACCAACAAATGTCTACATACCTTACAACTATCTTTACTGCAGTTGGTCAATATAAATTTAAAAATATCAATTAATTTGTCTTTAGCTCCAGTATATGTCTGATCTATATTCTTCTTTCTTGTATCTCCCATCTATTTTCTAGATTTTGTTTTGTTTTGAAGGTATATTATTCAGATTTGTGAAGGAATTCTGACTTTGTAACTCAACTGAAGAACCTTGGAAATACCCATCCTCTTTGGTGTCACTGTTGTTAAGCAAGGTAAATAGTTTTATGGGGGATTCAACCTATTTCATGATTATTTGTGTTACTTTTGTGCTTTTTTATTGTTCTTATTTTGTGCTACTATGTTGAAAAATTAGAACAATCTTAATGATTGTTCTAAGTCAGTTTGATTGTCAGACTGTTTGTCAAATAGAATAAACAAACTGTAAAACCTGTCTATTATCAATTAAAAATAAAAATTCCAACAAACTGTTTAAAACCAACGTCTTACAAGCTGTGCTTTTTTGTGTAATTTAAATAAGATCATCTTCTCCCTAGAACTAAAATTTTAATTGGAGGTTGAAAGATTATCCCTCTCCCTAAAAAGTGGATTGGCTTTAAAAAAAGAAAAAATTTACTAATAGAATGGATGGGAATAGTAAATTCTTTTATCCCTTATTTCTTCTACCCCAATAGGCCACCTATCCAAGGTATTGAAAAGAACCAGCTGAGACTCATCATTAAAGTAGGGCATTTGTCTAGTTTGCCATGTATAACCAGAAATTTTCTAAGTAGGGGAATCTCCAAGATATCCCTCTAGCAATATCTCTATACAGATAAGAGAATAAATTCCTCTGGGCTACTTGACTTAATTCTCCTGCTGACTTTGCAACAGCATCAAGAGAGCAGGCACTATTGCTCTCCAGTAAACCCAGTCTTGAACTGCCACAGGTGCATCTTCAGGTCTTATCTTTGCCTTGCATTGGGATTATGTAGACTATTAGACCATCTTGCTCTTGGGTGACCACAGGATCGTTTAAATCCAGCACCCCAAGGGTTGAAAGCATATACAATGCAAAAGGGGGTTTCTTCTGACATTTGGAGGAGGTGTTGCACCATCTCAGTGTACATTGCACAACTTGCAGCGAGAATGGAATCTGCATTATACAGGACAGGAGGTTGGTGTTGCTGATAAAGTGGTACTTTATGAAGTCCCTTTAGGCTAGAGGAATCCCAAAAATTATTCTTGTGTCATTATGATAAATTTCTATTTCTTCTGCTTTATGTTTCTATCATATATCACTAAACTGATAAATCAAAGATTTTTTGCAGGATATTTATACCTGAAATATTTCTTATAAGAAAAGTACACATATATAAATGTTACCATGAATGTGCACAAATTAGTGAATGTTAAAATTAACAGGTGAATGTCGAAAATACCTTTTTTTTTCTCCATGGATTTAGTCAGTGTTTCCAGTCAACCTTTTTAATTTAATGCAAGGTTTGATGATGGCATGTTAGGTTAACTTTGGTTAGATTTTTAACCTAGTTTTTATATTTAGAACTAAGTTTAACCTAATCTAGCCTAACCTAAACTAACATAATCTAGCCTAACTTTAACTTTTACCATCATAGCTTGCTTAGGACTTGCAAAGCTAATTGAATCCAAGTAGATAAAAATGAATTTTGAACATTCACCAGTGAATTTTGACATTAACCAGGTTTTGGACACTCATGGTAGCATGTATATAACTAGCAGTAAAAAATAGTATGTTTTTTTTCTTGCTTCTCTCATTGTGTATAATTATCTCTATTTCTTCCCTTATTAGAAAATAGTATGTAGTGGCATCAGAGAAAAACATTAGAATTGTTTTTTTTTGTTTTTTCTTGCTTAAAACTAGTGTGTTTTTTAAATGTTTTAGTACGACTTTGATAATAAAAGAAAATACATAAAATTCTTAGTGTGCTTTTTTTGTTGCATTGTAAAATATTGAAATGTATATTTTAAGAAGAGGTTGAAATTGCAGAAAAGATTTTAAAGAAAGCCTAAATTTTATAAGGTATGTCTAGGACCTCTGCTTGGGGTGTCTTATAGTAAAACTAAATTCTTATGGTAAAACTTTCCTATCTCCCTTCGTCAAAATTTAGATTATCAAAAGTTGCCCCTCCCCTAAACTCCCCAACTCTTTAATTTCAAGTCTCAAGGTACAGTAGATGCTAATTATACCCTACCCTTAATAAAACATATTCCATATTTAATGGCAAAAATTATCTATGTAAGGTGGGGTTCAATTCTGTCTTATGTAATATTAGTTTGTTTTTTATATTTTAATTACATTTTGTACCCTTTTTTATAACAAAACTTTTCTTAAATGAAGTTTCAAAAAAGTGTCAGATTTGCCGCCCTGCTGCAGACGCTTTCCCTAATAATTTAAACTTTGCTTTACAATTTTCCTAGATTTGGAATTGCCTTTTAAATTTGCTAAAGAGAAGACCGGGGCTCTAAATTCAAAAATCATTTTTCTTGCATTAATGTTGAAATAGCTAAGTTAAAGGGGTAGCCACCCAAATAGCTTCCTGAGGGTTCTTCAGAAATATTAGAATTTGTAAATTTTATATCTTTTTGATTCTATAAAGGTTAAGCATATGAGGTTTTATTGCGTGTTCGTCCCAAAACTTTTGTTTTGGGACGAAACTTTTGTTCTGATATTAATGCTGCTACAACTATTGCTACTACACAAGCTTATGGTATTAAGGTAAAGCTTTCAAGGAATAGTTAGGCGGATGCTGAAGTAAATCAAAGCGAACTCTCCTATAGATTGTCAATAAGATGACAAAGCAATATCACAATAACTGCTTACATTATGAAGTTAGACCTTTCAGGGTAAGTTGTGACAGATTTTGGAACAGCGAGAAAAAACTATGTGTATTCTTTTGATTCTAATTCTACAGTTGCTGTAACTAATGACACTATGGGCATTTAGTTGAAACTTTTAGGGGGATTTTCAATTAAACAAAAAACTATATGTATGCAAGTATTAAAATGGCATATAAGCAATATCATAGGCAGCGCTGCTCTATCATAGCAAATAATATCATTAATATTTTAAAGTATCTAATTTGATTCGAATTCAAAGTTCTAGTATTCTTTTTAAGAGTGGGGTTGATACAAACCGTCAGAGCCTGGGGGCGAGGGTTCTAAGTTATGTGCTGGGGTATTTCGGCTGTCCTCTGCCAAAACCAAGTATCTACAAAAAATTTGATTTTGAGTTAAGGATGAACCTCCCCTAATCTTAACACGGCGAATCCAGTGGTAAAGTCTGAATTTTTCTATTTGCTATAGTTGCTGAAATACCACCTAGTATCTAAATGGATAAAAACGTATTTTACCGGTTTTCCTCAGCCAAAACCTAGTATGCACATACTAGAATTGTAAAACCTAGTATTTACATCCAGCAGGAAAATGGGTGGTAAAACCTAGTATCTGCGGCGAAAATCGAAAAGACGAAACCAAGCATCTGCGGATTTCGTGAAACAACAGCAAAATTTCATCATGATCATCACTTTCTTCTGTTTACTTTTTGGAAAGAACAATAATGAAGTCTGAAGAATAATGAAGGGATATTAGTAATAGTAGAGGAGAATTACTTGCAAGGCTTGCAGTGCAATGGCTTTCTTCAATTCAGTATTTCTTGAGATATTTCAAGATATTGAACCTGTGAAGCATATTGAACCATTGTAGCCCTCCTGTAGTAGACCAGAACTTGCATCAGCTCAAATATAGGAAGAGGAGTGTTACCAAGACTTTAGGTCTTGGGTATCTCGTGGGGTCGTGGGTACTGCAATCTCATCCCTAAGCAGTAAAAACTACTTTGTCGAGTTAATCCTACAAAACAACTGGTTTCACATTCCATCTCCAGATTCGGTTTGTTTGTTTACGCTTTGTGGTTTACTCAAAGATTTCATCCGTTTTTTGGTTTCAGTGGTTCGGGGTGGCTGTTGCGCTAAGCTGAAATCATCTTATATTCCATCTGTATTGTGCTCCAGTCAGGTCCTACTCTTTTCATTAGCTGGAGAATTTCTGATAAATCTCGCCATATGTCACAATATTTTCCCTCCTGCGCAACATTTGTATCCCAAGCCGCAAAGGATTGAATCCTGTCGGCAAAGTTATTTGGCAGTTTCAAAAAGGCTAAGAACTCAAGAAAACAATGATGTTGAGTTTTTACAATTGGATTTTTACAATTTTACAATTTGATGTTGAGTTTTTACAATAAAAAAAAATCTGCATTAGAAAAGGGAAAACAGAAATTATGTATTTCCTATTTCAGGTTTGGCCAAGCAGCTGCAGGCAGTGATGCAGTCATCGGACAACCTATTGTTGTAAGAAGCGCAGCTGAGCAGACGACAGCTTACGAAGATACCCAGATTCTGTTAATAAGTCTGAACTTCTAGTGTTTCATGAATTGCAACCATTATTCACTGATGATGTCTTTGAACTAGAGCCATTTGTGCCATTTGACATGCCATGCAGTACAGTGACTGAAACTCTTGTAGCTAATAAACAGATCTGTGATAGTGAAGTTTTGAGGAATGCCAATAGTTCTGAGGAAAGCAGAGCCAATTTTTGTACTGCTAAAGATCAGCTGCAAGGAAACAGTCAAGACATACGAGAACAAGGAAATACAAAAGCAAGAATTGTGTCAGTAAATGGTAACACAAATCATGAAATAAGTGATACTGAACAACAAGAAAATTTCAATATGGAGCACCCTAGAAAAAAAAGAAACAGGAGTGAAGAGGCAAAAAAAGAAAATGCTAAGTGCAAGCATCCTTTTATTGAAAACTACTGTGATATTACATGTAAAAAAAATGTAAAGAGCTTGACATTGGGACCAGAAAAGAAATCTGGGAAAGTTTTTGGAAAGAAGGCTATGCATCAAGAACCAAATTTCTGTCCGGCTGTGTGAGGCTGGAGTGCATAAGAAGACGGACGGTAGAAAGTGACCCTCAATCGGTTAAAGTCTACCGAAAAAATTAAACTAGACACTACTACCTTCTGAAGAAAGATAAGAATGTGGTAGTGAAGATGGAGGTTTGCAAGAAACTGTTCATGAATACTTTGGGGTTTAAATTGGATTCTTACCTAACTGAATTGAGCAAGAAGATGAAAACTGGGCTAGTTGGCGAGCGTATAATGGATTTCAGGGGTAGGCAGAGTCCTCACAACAAGCTACCACCAGAACTAGTTTAAAATGTGAAAAATCATATCATTTCTTTTGGACCCTCTACGCCACATTACCGTCATAAAAATGCACCAAACATCAGATACCTGCCATCTTCTTTGACGGTTGATCTGATGCATCAGGACTTTGTTACTAAGAATCCAGTACCAGTTGTGTCACACGAGACTTACAGACGTCAGTTGAAAGAAATGAACATTTCGCTAAAGATACCAGCATCTGATGTTTGTCCTGAGTGTGAAAAGTACAATCTCATGGAGAACGAAGATAGCATCAAAGAAAACAGCAGCGATGAAGGTGTTAATGGAGAATTTGAACCTTCTTCTGCTGCTGCAAATAAGACTCACGATGCTGATGTTTCCAAACGAAACTGGCAAGAACACATTGAACAGGCAAGGAAGGCTACACATGCCTATCAACGTGACGCAACCAATAGTGGAGAAACTAGAATATGTGTATTAGCAGTTGACTTGCAAAAAGCGATTCTGTTACCCGACTTGCCAGGGAACAAAGAAGCAATATTCCTTAGTCGTCTTGTTGTCTTCAATGAAACATTCGCCCGTGTCGACCAGTATGATGCAATGTCTGTAGGAAAGGGCCGTTCTTTTTTTTGCGCTGTGGCACGAAGCTTTCAGGGGTAAGGGTGCCAAAAATATAGTGGATTCTGATTATCCACTATATTTTTGTGGATTTTGTAACCTTATATGCCCCCAGGGCATAATTTTGTTTGATTATCCAATCAATAATTTTGATTGGATGTGTTTGGGGAAAAGGTGGGCGTGAGAGGGGGGTTAGTTGCCCCCCAGTCACTTTTGACTATTAAAAAGGGCACTAGCCATTTCAATTTCCAATCGAATGAGCCCTTTTTGAATTTTCTACGACAACACTTTCTATAAAAACCTTATATGCCTCTAGGACATAACTTAAAACCCTTGTCCGGAGGTCTGTGGGGTTGGGGGGGGGGGTTGTCATCCTCAAAGACCTAATTTCCAAAACTTTCAACGACGTTGAACAAAATGGCTATCTCATAATTTTGATTGGATGTGTTTTGGGAAAAGGTGGGCGTGAGAGGAGGGTTATTTGCACTCTAATCACTTTCGACAATGAAAAAGGGCACTAGCCTTTTGAATTTCCAATCGAATGAGCCCTTTTTGAAGTTTCTATGACAAAGCTGTCTATAAAAAACCTTATATGCCCCCAGGGCATAACTTACAACCCTTGCCCTGAGGGCTGTGGGGGGATTGTCCTCCTCGAAAACATAATTTATATGTGGAAATCAACTACAATGGTACAAAATCTCAAAATACTATCTAAAAATTTTGATTGGATGTGTTTGGGGAAATGGTGGGCGTGGAAGGGGTCTTAGTTGCCTTGCAATCACTTTCGACTATTTAAAAGACACTAGCCATTACAATTTCCAATCGAATGAGCCCTTTTCAAAGTTTCTACGACAACCCTTTCGATACGCAGTGCCCTGGCCAAAACAAGAAAATAAATGATACATTGTGCCAATATCGTTCTTTACTTAGGTAGCGCTATTGCGCTGCCTATGATACTGGTAAAAATCCTTCAGATTATGCTGATTTTTTTTCACATAAAGAAAGAAAAACGAGCAAAAATGGGGTTTTTATAGGCCTAATGAAGATTTGGCCAAAATCAAAAGAGATTTTTTCAAAATCTCTCAGCCTCTCCAACAATGTTCCACTAATACAAATTGTTGTAAAAGTATTCCGGATCCTTTAAGCTTCGAAACAGATTCAAGGATGCTTTGGATCTCAAGTTCATTACGTTATAAGATGAGGACAGGTCTTGCTTTGGGCCTTCTACGCACGGCAACCCCACTTATTAGTTTATCAGAAAAACTACATAATTGAAGAAGAATATTTAAACACTTTATATTTCTCCCAGTTGAGATTAGCGTCCTTTTTTATGCCTAGCCAGATTTCTGCACCCCTTCGTTTAACACGGGTCATTAACACATCACCCCTTTCACTTAAATCTTTTCCTTTAATTTGGAGACTACTGCGAATGTTGTTTAGAACTGGTGATAGGTCTGTTGTAAAAGTATCCCGGATCCTTTAAGCTTCCAAACAGATTCAAGGATGCTTTGGATCTCAAGTTCATTACGTTATAAGATGAGGACAGGTCTTGCTTTGGGCCTTCTACGCACGGCAACCCCACTTATTAGTTTATCAGAAAGACCGTATCATTTTGTCACATGAACACTATCAGCTGCTAGGCCTACTGTTTTTTCAAAAAGAAATTCAGCATTAGATTTGGTATTTTGACCTGGGCGTTCGGACGGTAAACCCTGAATAATTACATTTAACTGTCTATCTTTAACTTCAAAGTCCATTAATTTTTTCCAAGCTCATCAAAATGACCCTTTCGAAGAAAAGAATCCTGCTCAAGGGACGCAATTTTACTAGCGCGTGAAGAAGAGTGGATTTTCAGCTCCATAATCGCAGCTTTTATACAATCAAGCTTCTTTGAAAGTTGAGACTTGGAGAGGAGGATTGAGTCCAGTTTTAAATTCAGAGTTTTTGAAAAGGTATCAAAGCTTGTTCCTGTCACAGCCGGCATCATTTGTTATAAAAAATAATTTCCTTGATCCACCTTCATTAAATTAGAACTCCATTTGATTCATGTATCTCTTAGTCTTGTCTCTTTTATGTATATTAGAACTAATTTTTATTTGCAGGAGATGGTGCCAAAAATAGAAATTTGTAAGATTTCTGCTTTAACCAAGGAAACTGGCTCCAAAAAAGCAGCTGAAAATTGTTGCACAGTTCATTGAAAATTTTCAAAAATCTAGGTATCTTCTTCTGTCACCCACCACTTATAGAATAAAATTTTTTATAATATTTTCGGAAAGTTTTCTTTTAGAAAGGAATTTTTTTCTTTTTGAGACTTTTTACCCATCACTAAATTAATAATCCAAATTTCTAAGTAAATTAGCTATAAAGTTACTTTAGATCTTGAAGATGCACTACCAAATGATGATGAAAATCTGTTTGAAAGTACAGATCCTTTTTTGTTGCCGAAAGAAGAAGTTTTGCAAGAGAAGAGTTTTTCTACAGACGCATCTGCTAAGCCTGAATCTGATTACCAGCCTCTGAAATTGGAGCCAAGTGTTAATGTGGACGGTGGTATGTTTTTTTCTTTTTTTTTCTTGTACATGTGTGTGTTCAGATGGAATATTAAATTCTCAAATCCTTGGAAAAATGAGGTTAGAAACTCAAATAAGCCATTAATGGATAGTCTACGAGCTAGAAGACTGGAAAACATAAATTTATCTCTAAACTATCATCCAGTATTTTGAAAATGGGTTGTAGTCTATTGTTATCTTGCATACAGATCCATAAATGTAAATGGTATTTTTAATATTTACGGCATAGGTTTTAAACCTCTGCCACAGTCTTCCAAAGCTCTGCCCTATCTGATCATCAAAAAACTCATACTGGGAAAAAACCTTTCAAATGCGATATATGTGAAAAAACATTCAGCCGAAGCTCTGCCCTATCTTATCATCAAAATACTCATACTAGAGAAAAACCTTTCGAATGTGATGTATGTAAGAAACGTTTTACTTCAAGTTCCAATTTAAATAGACATCAAAGAACTCATACAAGAAAACCTTTCAAATGCAATATATGTGAGAAAACATTCTTCCAAAGCTCTGCCCTATCTGATCATCAAAAAACTCATACTGGGAAAAAACCTTTCAAATGCTATATATGTGAAAAAACATTCAGCCGAAGCTCTGCCCTATCCTATCATCAAAATACTCATACTGGAGAAAAACCTTTCTTAGAAGGAAAAAGAAATAACAGAAAGAATACGACGAAGAGCAACCAAAATGGTTGAAGGCCTCAAAAAAATGCCTTACGAAGAACGTTTACGTCATTTGAAGCTCCCTACTCTCGCATACCGGAGTAAACTGACGAAATGATTATGGCGCGCGAAATTTTTTCCAAAAATATTCTCCCTGGTCTCCTTGCCCCTCCCCTCCCCCTCCGAACGCTATGACTAGGAGACATTCCAAGAAAATCTTCAAGAAACACTCCTCAATCTGAGAAGGAAGCCATTTCTTCAGTAAGTAACAAATTTGTGAATTTAACTCTAAAATATAGTGCCTACTAATTTGACGGGAGCATTCAAGCAAAATCTGGACAAAGAATGACTAAAGGAGAAGTTCTTGTACAACTGGGAAGCTATTGAGTCCTCAACTCAAATGTAGCAAACAGTCTATAGAAGTCATAATGGAAGTAGAGAGCTATCTTATACTCGTGTCACCCACCCCTGCTGCCACCTACAACTTTTTTACATAGTTTAATGGGGACAGTGTCAATTACCTCTTTCTCCAAGGTTTCTTTCTCCAGGTGTGTTTTTGGCCAAGTGTCCGCTAGGGGAGAATGTTATGATCTAGGAAAGAGTATTTGTTGTTGTATGCTAGGGAAGAATGTTATGATCCAGAAATAGTGTTTGTTTCCGGGCAAAGTTTAATAATGTCTGACAGGTACTGTCAATCATTAATCAAATTGTTTCCAGGCGAAGTTTAATAATGTCTGACAGGTGATGTCAAGATTGATTGATATGTCACGAAAGGAGATTTAATTTGTTGTTTCTAAGGGGGATTATTGATTCAAGAAAGGGGAATTAATTTGTTGTTTCCAAGGGGAATTATTGATTCACGAAAGGGGAATTAACTGTTGTTTCTAAGGGGAATTATTGATTCAAGAAAGGGGAATTAATTTGATGTTTCTAAGGGGAAGGTTGGGAAGAGATATATTGATTGCGTAATCGAAGGGAGAGAATTCCCGAGAAATTGATTACATAATCGGTAGAACCCTATGAGGAGCTCGTGACGGGAATCCATTTATGGGCATAGAATGACGTAATCAAATAGAATGACGTAATCGACTAAGACAATTGGATTTCTGAGAAATGAATTACATAATCGGTAGAACCCTATCAAGAGGTCCTGACGGGAATCCATTTATGGGCATAGAATGACGTAATCAACTAGGACAAATGGATTTCTAAGAAATTGATTACATAATCGGTAGAACCCAATCAGAAGGTCATGACGGGAATTCATTTATGGGCATAGAATGACGTAATCGACTAAGACAAGCAAGTTACTTTCTTAATGTCCCTCCTAAACCCATTTTCCAACTTGAAGTACTTATCTTTTTCACTCACAACTATACTTTACAGCTTTTTGGATACCTCAACACCAAGAAATACTTTTCAAAGACCATTTCAGAGCAAGTTACTTTCTTAATGTCCCTCCTAAACCCATTTTCCAACTTGAAGTACTTATCTTTTTCACTCACAACTATACTTTACAGCTTTTTGGATACCTCAACACCAAGAAATACTTTTCAAAGACCATTTCAGAGCATGTTACTTTCTTAATGTCCCTCCTAAACCCTTTTCCAACTTGAAGTACTTATCTTTTTCATCCACAACTATACTTTACAGCTTTTTGGTTACCTCAACACCAAGAAATACTTTTCAATGACCATTTCAGAGCAAGTTACTTTCTTAATGTCCCTCCTAAACCCATTTTCCAACTTGAAGTACTTATCTTTATCACCCACAACTATACTTTACAGCTTTTTGGTTACCTCAACACCAAGAAATACTTTTCAAAGACCATTTCAGAGCAAGTTACTTTCTTAATGTCCCTCCTAAACCCATTTTCCAACTTGAAGTACTTATCTTTTTCACCCACAACTATACTTTACAGGTTTTTGGATACCTCAACACCAAGAAATACTTTTCAATGACCATTTCAGAGCAAGTTACTTTCTTAATGTCCCTCCTAAACCCTTTTTTCAACTTGAAGTACTAATCTTTTTCATCCACAACTATACTTTACAGCTTTTTAGTTACCTCAACACCAAGAAATACTTTTCAAAGACCATTTCAGAGCAAGGTACTTTCTTAATGTCCCTCCTAAACCCATTTTCCAACTTGAAGTACTTATCTTTTTCACCCACAACTATACTTTACAGCTTTTTGGTTACCTCAACACCAAGAAATACTTTTCAAAGACCATTTCAGAGCAAGTTACTTTCTTAATGTCCCTTCTAAACCCATTTTCCAACTTGAAGTACATATCTTTTTCACCCACAACTATACTTTACAGCTTTTTGGTTACCTCAACACCAAGAAATACTTTTCAATGACCATTTCAGAGCAAGTTACTTTCTTAATGTCCCTCCTAAACCCATTTTCCAACTTGAAGTACTTATCTTTATCACCCACAACTATACTTTACAGCTTTTTGGTTACCTCAACACCAAGAAATACTTTTCAAAGACCATTTCAGATCAAGTTACTTTCTTAATGTCCCTCCTAAACCCATTTTTCAACTTGAAGTACTTATCTTTTTAACCCACAACTATACTTTACAGCTTTTTGGATACCTCAACACCAAGAAATACTTTTCAAAGACCATTTCAGAGCAAGTTACTTTCTTAATATCCCTCCTAAACCCATTTTCCAACTTGAAGTACTTATATTTTTCACTCACAACTATACTTTACAGCTTTTTGGTTACCTCAACACCAAGAAATACTTTTCAAAGACCATTTCAGAGCAAGTTACCTTCTTAATGTCCCTCCTAAACCCATTTTCCAACTTGAAGTACTTATCTTTTTCACTCACAACTATACTTTACAGATTTTTGGATACCTGAACACCAAGAAATACTTTTCAAAGACCATTTCAGAGCAAGTTACTTTCTTAATGTCCCTCCTAAACCCATTTTTCAACTTGAAGTACTTATCTTTTTCACCCACCACTATACTTTACAGCTTTTTGGTTACCTCAACACCAAGAAATACTTTTCAAAGACCATTTCAGAGCAAGTTACTTTCTTAATGTCCATTCTAAACCCTTTTTTCAACTTGAAGTACTTATCTTTTTCACCCACAACTATACTTTACAGCTTTTTGGATACCTCAACACCAAGAAATACTTTTCAAAGACCATTTCAGAGCAAGTTACTTTCTTAATGTCCCTCCTAAACCCATTTTCCAACTTGAAGTACTTATCTTTTTCACCCACAACTATACTTTACAGCTTTTTGGATACCTCAACACCAAGAAATACTTTTCAAAGACCATTTCAGAGCAAGTTACTTTCTTAATGTCCCTTCTAAACCTATTTTCAAACTTGAAGTACTTATCTTTTTCATCCCACAACTATACTTTACAGCTTTTTGGATACCTCAACACCAAGAAATACATTTCAAAAGACATTTCAGAGCAAGTTACTTTCTTAATGTCCCTCCTAAACCCCTTTTCCAAGTTGAAGTACTTATCTTTTTCACCCACAACTATACTTTACAGCTTTTTGGATACCTCAACACCAAGAAATACTTTTCAAAGACCATTTCAGAGCAAGTTACTTTCTTAATGTCCCTCCTAAACCCATTTTACAACTTGAAGTACTTATCTTTTTCATCCACAACTATACTTTACAGCTTTTGAATACCTCAACACCAAGAAATACTTTTCAAAGACCATTTCAGAGCAAGTTACTTTCTTAATGTCCCTCCTAAACCCATTTTCCAAGTTGAAGTACTTATCTTTTCCACCCACAACTATACTTTACAGCTTTTTGGTTACCTCAACACCAAGAAATACTTTTCAAAGACCATTTCAGAGCAAGTTACTTTCTTAATGTCCCTCCTAAATCCATTTTCCAACTTGAAGTACTTATCTTTTTCATCCACAACTATACTTTACAGCTTTTTGGATACCTCAACACCAAGAAATACTTTTCAAAGACCATTTCAGAGCAAGTTACTTTCTTAATGTCCCTTCTAAACCCATTTTCCAACTTGAAGTACTTATCTTTTTCACCCACAACTATACATTACAGCTTTTTGGTTACCTCAACACCAAGAAATACTTTTCAAAGACCATTTCAGAGCAAGTTACTTTCTTAATGTCCCTTGTAAACCCATTTTCCAACTTGAAGTACATATCTTTTTCACCCACAACTATACTTTACAGCTTTTTGGATACCCCAACACCAAGAAATACTTTTCAAAGACCATTTCAGAGCAAGTTACTTTCTTAATGTCCCTCCTAAACTCATTTTCCAACTTGAAGAACCTATCTATTTCAACCACAACTATACTTTACAGTTTTTTGGTTACCTCAACACCAAGAAATACTTCTCCCGGAAGAAGAAAAGGCCCAAGACATAAAAAATTTAAAGTTCACTTCTAAATTTTTCCGTAGAAGATAGGAAAAGTTATACCATGATTGTGATTATTTTTTATGAAGATAAAAAGTTTCACTTTAATTCTAAATTTTCTTAAATTCAGTTCCAACCTTTCTCGAAGAGATGAAAAAATTTAAAGTTCTGTTCCAAATATTTCCCCGGAAGAAGAAAATTTCAACTTCGATTCTGAATTTTCTCAATGAAAATGAAATAAGTTATTGATCAATTCTATTTTCTCAAAGTATTATAAAATTTTCCACTTCAATTCAGATTTTTCTCAAAGAGATGAAAAAATTTTAAATATTGTTCCAAATTTTTCTTAGAAGATAGAAAAGTTCAAGTTCTAATCTGAATTTTAACCTTGATTGTGATTATTTTCTATGAAGATAAAAAGTTTCACTTTAATTCTAAATTTTCTTAAATTCAGTTCCGGCTTTTCTCAATGAGATGAAATAAATAATATTTCATACTTCTTCCAAATATTTTCCTGGAAGAAGAAAAGTTCAACTTCGATTCTGAATTTTCTTAATGAAAATGAAATAAGTTATTGATCATTTCTATTTTTCCAAATAATATAAAAAGTTTCCACTTCAGTTCAGATTTTTCTCAAAGAGATGAAAAAATTTAAAATACTGTTCCAAATTTTTCGTAGAAGATAGAAAAGTTCAAGTTCTCTTCTGAATTTTACCAAAGAACACAATTCAATTCTAATATCACCAGATAAAATAAAAAGCTTCCACTTCAGTTTTAAGTTCACCAACACATAAAAAATTTAAAGTTCAGTTCTAAATTTTTCCGTAGAAGATAGGAAAAGTTATACCATGATTGTGATTATTTTCTATGAAGATAAAAAGTTTCACCCTAATTCTAAATTTTCTTAAATTCAGTACCGACCTTTCTCAAAGAGATGAAAAAATTTAAAGTTCTGTTCCAAATATTTTCCCGGAAGAAGAAAAGTTCAACTTCGATTCTGAATTTTCTTAATGAAAATGAAATAAGTTATTGATCAATTCTATTTTCCCAAAATAATATAAAAATTTTCTACTTCAGTTCAGATTTTTCTCAAAGAGATGAAAAATTTAAAATACTTCCAAATTTTTCATAGAAGATAGAAAAGTTCAAGTTCTCTTCTGAATTTTACCAACGAACACAATTCAATTCTAATTTCTCCAGAGAAAATAAAAAGCTTCCACTTCAGTTTTAAGTTCACCAAGACATAAAAAATCTAAAGTTCTGTTCTAAATTTTTCCGTAGAAGATAGGAAAAGTTATACTATGATTGTGATTATTTTCCATGAAGATAAAAAGTTTCACTTTAATTCAAATTTTCTTAAATTCAGTTCCGACTTTTCACATAGAGATGAAAAAAATTTAAAGTTCTGTTCCAAATTTTTCATAGAAGATTGGAAAAGTTATACTTTGATCGTGAATATTCAAGTTCTCTTCTGAATTTTACCAAAGAATACAATTCAATTCTAATTTCTCCAGAGAAAATAAAAAGCTTCCACTTCAGTTTTAAGTTCACCATGACATAAAAAATTTAAAGTTCAGTTCTAAATTTTTACATAGAAGATAGGAAAAGTTATACTATGATTTTGATTATTTCCTATGAAGATTAAAAGTTTCACTTCAATTTTTAATTTTTCTCAAAGAAGTGGAGAAAAGTTCAACTTCGATTCTGAATTTTCTCAATGAAAATGAAATAACTTATTGATCATTTCTATTTTCCCAAAATAATATAAAAATTTTCCACTTCAGTTCAGATTTTTCTCAAACAGATGAAAAAATTTTAAATACTGTTCCAAATTTTCCATAGAAGATAGAAAAGTTCAAGTTCTCTTCTGAATTTTACCAAAGAACATAATTCAATTCTAATTTCTCCAGAGAAAATAAAAAGCTTCCACATCAGTTTTAAGTTCACCAAGACATAAAAATTTAAAGTTCAGTTCTAAATTTTTCCATAGAAGATAGGAAAAGTTATACTATGATTGTGATTATTTTCCATGAAGATAAAAAGTTTCATTTTAATTCTAAATTTTCTTAAATTCAATTTCGACCTTTCTCAAAGAGATGAAAAAATTTAAAGTTCTGTTCCAAATATTTTCCGGAAAAGAAAAGTTCAACTTCGATTCTGAATTTTCTCAATGAAAATGAAATAAGTTATTGATCAATTCTATTTTCCTAAAATAATATAAAATTTTCCACTTCAATTCAGATTTTTCTCAAAGAGATGACAAAATTTAAAATATTGTTCCAAATTTTTCATAGAAGATAGAAAAAGTTATACTTTGATTGTGATTATTCTTCATGAAGATATGGAGCTCCACTTTAATTCTAAGTTTTCTCGAAGAAGTGCAAAATGTACAAGTTCTTTCTGAATTTTCTTAGAGAGGAGAAAAAAAGTTAACTCAATTCTTAAATTTACCAATGAAAATGAAAAAGCTTCCATTTTAGTTCATAATTTCTCGAAGACATAAAAATTTAAAGTTCAATTCTAAATTTTTCCATAGAAGATAGGAATGGCTATACTATGATTGTGATTATTTACCATGAAGATAAAAAGTTTCACTCTATTTCTAATTTTTCTTAAATTCAGTTCATTCATCTAACCACCAAAAACAATAGGTTAGGTTAGGTATAAATAAATATTAATAAATAATTAGAAACATTTCTCCATGTTTAAGTTAGGCTAGGTTAGGTTAACTTATCATGAGCGCTCATGATAAGCTAACCTAACCTAAGTTAAACATGGTAAAAAGATTAAATTAGGTTAGGTTAGATTAAGTTAGGTCAGGTTAAGTTAGGTTAGGTTAGCTTACGTACGCGCGCGTACGTAGGCTAACAACATTTCTCCATGTTTAAGTTAGGTTAGGTTAGGTTAACTTATCATGAGCGCTCATGATAAGCTAAGCTAACCTAACTTAAACATGGTAAAAAGATTAAATTAGGTTAGGTTAGGCTAGATTAAGTTAGGTTAGGTTAAGTTAGGTTAGGTTATGTTAAATTAAGTTAGGTTAGGTTAAGTTAGGTTATGTTAGATTAGCCTACGTACGCGCGCGTACGCGCGCGGGGAATGATGGGCGCGGGGGGGGGGGGGGGGGGCTAGGTGCCCTCCAATCACTTTCGACTATTAAAACGGGCACTAGCAGTTTGAATTTCCAATCAAATGAGCCTTTTTTGAAGTTTCTATGACAACGCTTTCTATAAAAACCTTATATGCCCCCAGGGCATAACTTAAAACACTTGCCCTGAGGGTTGTGGAGGAGTATCCTCCTTAAAAACATATTTTCTATCTGGAAATCAACCGCGCTGAACAAAATGGCTATTTAAAATTTTGATTGGATGTGTTTGGGTGAATGGTGGACGTGGGGGGGGGGGCTAGTTGCCCTCCAATCACTTTCAACTATTAAAATGGGCAATAGCCCTTTGAATTTCCAATCAAATGAACCCCTTTTGAAGTTTCTATGACAACGCTTTCTATAAAAACCTTATGTACCCCAGGATATAATTTAAAAACCCTGCCCTGAGGGTTGTTGGGGAGTTTCCTCCTCAAAAACGTATTTTCTATCTGTAAATCAAATACGCTGAACAAAATGGTCATCTCAAAATTTTTATTGGATGTATTTGGGGGAATAATGGGCGTGGGGCGGGGACTAGTTGCCTTCCAATCACTTTCGACTATTAAAAAGGGTACTAGCCCTTTGAATTTCCAATTTAATGAGCCTGTTTTGAAGTTTTTACGATAACACCTTCTATAAAAACCTTATATCGCCCCAGGGCATAACTTAAAACCCTTGCCCTGATGGTTGTGGGGGAGTGTCCTCCTCAAAAACATATTTTCTATCTGTAAATCAAATACGCTGAACAAAATGGTCATCTCAAAATTTTGATTGGATGTGTTTGGGGGAATGATGGGCGTTGGGGGGGGGGGGCTAGTTGCCCTTCAATCTCTTTCGACTATTAAAAAGGACACTAGCCCGTTGAATTTCCAGTCGAATAAGCTTTTTTTGAAGTTTCTACGACAACGCCTTCTATTAAAACATTATATGTTTCTATTAAAACATTATTATATGGCCCCTGGGCATAACTTAAAACCCTTGCCCCGAGGGTTGTGGGGGAGTGTCCTCCTCAAAAACATATTTTCTATCTGGAAATCAACTACGCTGAACAAAATGGCTATCTACAAATTTTGATTGGATGTGTTTGGGGGAATGATGGGCATGGGGGGGACTAGTTGCCCTCCAATCACTTTCGACTATTAAAAAGGGCACTAGCCACTCCAATTTCCAATCGAATGAGCCCTTTTCGAAGTTTCTACGACGACTCCTTCGATACGAAGTGCCCGGGTATGGAGAAAAAAAACAACAAAAAACAACACATTGTGCCCACATCGTTCTTTACTTAGGCAGCGCTAGCGCACTGCCTATGAAAAGGTGGGCGTGAGAGGGGGGATATTTACTGTCCAATGACTTTCAATTATTAAAAAGGGCACTGGCCCTTTGAATTTCCAATCAAATGAGCCTTTTTTGAAGTTTCTATGACAACGCCTTCTATAAAAACCTTATATGCCCCCAGGGCATAACTTAAAACCCTTGCCCCGAGGGTTGTGGGGGAGTGTCGTCCTCAAAAACATATTTTCTATCTGGAAAACAACTACACTGAACAAAATGGCTATCTCAAAATTTTGATTGGATGTGTTTGGGGGAATGATGGGCGTGGGGGGGGGGGACTAGTTGCCCTCCAATCACTTTCGACTATTAAAAAGGGCACTAGCCCTTTGAATTTCCAATCGAATGAGCCTTTCTTGAAGTTTCTACGACAACTCCTTCTATAAAAACCTTATATGCCCCAAGGGTATAACTTAAAACCCTTGCCCTGAGGGTTGTAGGGGAGTGTCCTCCTCAAAAACATATTTTCTATCTGGAAATCAACTACGCTGAACAAAATGGCTTATCTCAAAATTTTGATTGGATGTGTGTTGGGGGAATGATGGGCGCGGGGGGGGGGGGGGGGCTAGGTGCCCTCCAATCACTTTCGACTATTAAAACGGGCACTAGCCGTTTGAATTTCCAATCAAATGAGCCTTTTTTGAAGTTTTTATGACAACGCTTTCTATAAAAACCTTATATGCCCCCAGGGCATAACTTGAAACCCTTGCCCCGAGGGTTGTGGGGGAGTGTCGTCTTCAAAAACATATTTTCTATCTGGAAAACAACTACGCTGAACAAAATGGCTATCTTAATATTTTGATTGGATGTGTTTGGGGGAATGATGGACGTGGGGGGGGGGCTAGTTCCCTCTAATCAATTTCGACTATTAAAAAGGGCACTAGCCCTTTGAATTTCCAATCGAATGAGCCTTTCTTGAAGTTTCTACGACAACGCCTTCTATAAAAACCTTATACGCCCCCAGGACATAACTTAAAACCCTTGCCCTGAGGTTTGTAGGGGAGTGTCGTCCTCAAAAACATATTTTCTATCTGGAAATCAACTACGCTGAACAAAAGGGCTTATCTTAAAATTTTGATTGGATGTGTTTGGGGGAATGATGGGCGCGGGGGGGGGGGGGGGGGCTAGTTGCCCTCCAATCACTTTCGACTATTAAAACGGGCACTAGCCGTTTGAATTTCCAATCGAATGAGCCTTTTTTGAAGTTTCTACGACAACGCCTTCTATAAAAACCTTATATGCCCCAGGGTATAATTTAAAACCCCTGCTTCGAGGGTTTTGGGGGAGTGTCCTCCTCAAAAAGATATTTTCTATCTGGAAATCAACTATGCTGAACAAAATGGCTATCTCAAAATTTTGATTGGATGTGTTTGGAGGAATGATGGGCGTGGGGGGGGGCTAGTTGCCCTCCATTCACTTTCGACTATTAAAAAGGGCACTAGCCCTTTGAATTTCCAATCGAATGAGCCTTTTTTGAAGTTTCTACGACAACGCCTTCTATAAAAACCTTATATGCCCCCAGGGCATAACTTAAAACCCTTGCCCCGATGGTTGTGGGGGAGTGTCCTCCTCAAAAGATATTTTCTATCTGGAAATCAACTACGCTGAACAAAATGACTATCTCAAAATTTTGATTCGATATGTTTGGGGGAACTATGGGCGTGGGAGGGGGGTTATTTGCCCTCCAATCACTTTCGACTATTAAAAAGGGCACTAGCCACTCCAATTTGCAATCAAATGAGCCCTTTTCGAATTTTCTACAACAACTCCATCGATACAAAGTTCCCTGGTATGGAGAAGAAAAAAACACATTGTGCCCACATTGTTCTTTACTTAGGCAGCGCTAGCGTGCTGCCTATGATGTGGCCAACAGTTACCACTGTTGGGTCTGATTCTATTTTAAATAATATTGTATTTTAATAAAAAAAAAAAAAAAAAAAAAAAAAAAAAAAAAAAAAAAAAAAAAAAAAAAAAACAGTTACTAGGTCCTATGCAATTCCTGTGCCTCTGTTCTGAATGCCTCTGAATAGTCACTTTTTTTAATGGAAAAGACACTAAAATCCCTTTTCCTGCGCATATCGTTGCGGCCGTCTCCTGCTCTGGATTTTTTTCTTGCTTTTCCTATCAAGTAAAATTATCTGTGTCTCATTAATTATAAAAACATAGTATGCACTAGTTTCTGTGAAAAACGGTTTCTGTGAGAGATTTTTTTAAGATTAAGACGTCTAAAAAAGGCAGTTTATGATTATCTTCCAGTTCCAAGGTGAACTGAAGGTTGGAATCCAAACTGTTTAGATGAGACAAAAAGTGTTAAGTTCTATCTCTCCGTGATTCCACACAGATATAACATCATCGAAAAACTGGCCCCCGAATCGGTGTTTCAGAGGAAAAGTATTCAAAGCTTAGGTTTCAATAAATTCCATGTAAAAAGTGGCCAAAAAAAGGTGAAAGGCTCGTACCCATTGGGAGGCTATTTATTTGGGTGAAAAATTTATTTAGACGTCTTAATCTTCAATAAATCTCTCAGCCTTGAATATTCTATTTATAGAAAACCTACACATAATGATAGGTTCTTGCATTTCCCTTCAAACCACATTCCTTGTGTAAAAAGAGGAGTAGCTATATCTTTAGTTGATCGTGTTATAAGAATTTGTTCAAAAGTTCATATCGTCCCGGATTTGAATTATCTGAATGACATTTTGTTTGGCAATGGATATTCCATCAAGTTACTGGATCCATCATAGAAAAAAAAGGCAGAAAAGGATTCATCATCTCCACAACCTCCAACGGATATCATTCCTTTAGTGGGTAATAAGAAAGCCTTCACTGTTTCGCCCTAGTTTCCCTAATTAGTTGACAAACTGCAAAGAGTTCTAAAAAAATATAACTTAAATGTCACCTTCAAAAATTCGAATAAAATTTAAAGCTGTTTTAACAGTGGCAAAGATAAAACGAGCCCTATTTTGGACCGGTGTGTTTATAAGGCTCCATGATCTTGTGGCTGTTTCTACGTTGGAAGAACTCACTAGCAATTGGGTGAGAGATTGTTGGAATACAGGTCCGCAATCGACAAAGCTATGGAGCCACGCGAAAGGCCTGAGACTTTTGATTCCGCCTTGGCTCAACATGTGTATGAAAACCTGCACCATTTCGTTTTATTCGATAACACCTCCATTATTGCCCCTGTTAAAGGTCTCATCCAAGTTTTCAGGGAGGCAGTTGAGATAAAAAAGTACATTCACCGAAAGGTAGCTGTCATTAGAGACACTGGAGAAACCTATTTAAGCCCCATTTATAACGAACTAATTAATTCTAATCGTTTTTACTTAAATAAAAAAAAAAATCACATTTTGCAAAATATTAGAACCTAATCTGTGATGATTTTTTACCTGGAAAGCGTTTAGCTTTTAAAAATGCTCTTTCATGAATTAAAAAATTGAATTCCCATTCAGTACTGTATTTTTTATTCAGTTACCCTTTCACCGTTACATAGAAAGGGTCGTCAAATTTTAGTCGTGCTTTGTTTTAAGGTTTGAAATTTTTTTATAGTATTCTTGGATTTTTATTAGTATCTTTTATGTTATTATCATGCACTAAGGACGGTCAAGTGGAGGTCTTTGCATTTTAGTCCACATTTTTCACTGGCTTGTATAATCCTCGTTTTTCTCTTTTTTAATATTTTTTTGCTGTATCAAGATTAGCCAGTGTGGTATCAGAAATTATTTAAATCATCACCATGACTGAAGTCTAGGAGAGTTTTATTTCCCCAATTGAATCCATATTCTCCTATTGCCTTTGCTATACTTATCATTATCATATTGCTCTTCATATGCTATCAATCTTGTATTATCAATGAAACATGAGGCCAATCTTTTTGCTATTTCTACCGGTGTGTCTCTAGAATGTAAACATCATTCTGGCCATTCTAACCTGCAATCGAACATCGGGAGGAACAAAGGTATGCTTCATGTATCCTGAGATTATTCTATAGATTTGTATGTCCACACTGAAAAGGTACATCTAACGCTTCCATTGAAATTAGAATGGGGTATGAAGGATATGTTTTTATTGTTTCTGAGTGAAATGACGGTATTTAAGATTGATACTTGGTTGATACGAGGTCTGGATTGTTTAAATAACAGGATATTAAATTTTTTACATCCCAATGAACTCTATGAACAAAACGACAAACTTATTTTTTTTTTTATCTCTTTTCTAGCTTTTGCAACTCATTAATTTCTAACAATTTTCAAAATTTTGGTTATTCTAATTTTAAAAATATTAGATATTTGTTTTATTTCTGGTTCAAGGATTTAGTTATACGTACAAGTAGTTTGAGCATTAAAAAATTACATGCCTGTTTTGGTATATTTGCCTTTTATTTACTAATAATTAAAAAACCCACTGTATTCATATGATTTTTTTTCAAAAAAAAGAAAATGCTTTAGTTTCCATTTATTTTAATGTAACGCTAAGAGTGAAGATGGTGCAATAAGACTAGGGTGCAGTCAGGTGCAAATAAGTGAAAATCTGGTGCATTATGGCTAAGACTAGGGTGCAATTCGCCTTAATGTCGTAAGGATGATTTTAATAAAAACAGGGAATTGTTTATAAATTGTTGTTCTTTTATGTCTAAACTGGAGTGCAACCTGGACATTATGCAACATGATTTCTGACAGAGTTTCGACAGTTAAAGTTTGGTTGTTTTCGCCAGTGACTTAACCTTATTCTGTATTTTTTTTTTTATGGCTACATTTGATGGAGCCATAGGATTTGAAAGACAGGGAGGAAAAATTTTAGATGTCCGGATTGTTACATTTAGCAAAATGTATATTTTGGAAACGTTATGTTGTTGGTGGATGGAGTTCTCCATGACTTGTTTCGCTTTTTGTGTCTGGCAACCAGCATAAATTATGTTTTTTGCTTTGTGATGTCTCAAAATGTCTTGAAATTTCACCGAAAAAGCTCACACATTTGTGATAGTAAAAAGAGGGTGGGAGGAAACACTACGTCACCTACTCTCTACGACTAAGACATTTGAAAATGCAAAACAAACGAATCTTTAGAAAATTTGACTTAAAAGAGCTTCACTATAAATTTGTTATTTGCTTTTAAGATCAATCTTCGATTGTTAGGACCACCCTTGACAAACTCTTTTGATATTATGTAGCAGTATTTAAAATACTATATAGAAAACAAAAATACAGCAAAGTATTACAAACTGATATCAGTATTATATGTGAATTAATTAAAAAAAACTTTCCGAAAAATAAGTTTTTCAAAGAAAAATAAAGGCCATTTTAAACTTAAGCTCAGGAGATACAATACAAATACCTGTTAAAATTCAAACTGAAAACGACCAGAAATTACTATTAAAGAATAAATGAAACCCAAAACGAACAGGAATTAAATAAAAAATCATAGCAAAAAACATACAACAAGTAATAATATAAATGAATAAATAGATCTTAAAGCGAGTAATGCTTAGATTAAATATGAAAATCAAGCTAAAAACGAAAAAAAATTGTTTGCTATTAAAGTATAAATGAAACTTAAAACGAACAGAAATTAAATAAACAATCAATGCGAACAAACATACAATATAAATTAATGTAAATGAATAAATTAATCTTAAAACAAGTGAAACTTAAATTGAATATGTAAATCAAATTTGAATCGAATAAAAATAACTACAAACAAGAGTTTGGGTATCGCCTCACTGCAGAAGCCTAAAACCTACTGTAATTTAAGGATTCGGAGAATCCTGAGGGATGTGGGGGAGTTGTCATCCTCAAAGACCTAATTTCCAGAACTTAAAACTACGTTTAATAAAATGGCTGTCTCAAAATTTTGATTCGATGTGTTTGGGGAAAAGGTGGGCGTGAGAGGGGGGTTAGTTGCCGTCAAATCACTTTCTACTATTAAAAATGGCACTAGCCCTTTGAATTTCCAATCGAATGAGCCTTTTTTGAAGTTTCTACGAAACCGCCTTCTATAAAAATGTTGTATGCCCCCAGGGTATAACTTAAAACCCTTGCCTTGAGGGTTGTGGGGGAGTGTCCTCTTAAAAAACATATTTTCTATCTGAAAATCAACTACGCTGAAGAAAATGCCTATCTCAGAATTTTGATTGGATATGTTTGGGGGAATGATGGGCGTGGGGGGGGGGGGTAGTTGCCCTCCAATCACTTTCGACTATTAAAAAGGGCACTAGCCTTTGAATGTCCAATCGAATGAGCCTTTTTTGAAGTTTCTACGACAACGCCTTCTATAAAAACCTTATATGCCCCCAGGGCATAACTTAAAACCCTTGCCCTAAGGGTTGTGGGGGAGTGTCCTCCTCAAAAACATATTTTGTATCTGGAAATCAACTATTCTGAACAAAATGGCTATCTCAAAATTTTGATTAGATGTGTTTGGGGGAATGATGGGCTTGGGGGGGCTAGTTGCCTCCAATCACTTTAGACTATTAAAAGGGCACTAGCCCTTTGAATTTCTAACTGAATGAGCCTTTTTTGAAGTTTCTACGACAACACCTTCTATAAAAACCTTATTTGCCCCCAGGACATAACTTAAAACCCTTGCTCTGAGGGTTGTGGGGGATTGTCCTCCTCAAAATCATATTTTCTATCTGGAAATCAACTACGCTGAACAAAAATGGCTATCTCAAAATTTTGATTGGATGTGTTTGGGGGAATGATGGGCGTGGGGGGGGGGGGGGGCTAGTTGCCCTCCAATCACTTTCGACTATTAAAAAGGGCACTATCCCTTTGAATTTCCATTCGAATGAGCCTTTTTTGAAGTTTCTAGGACAACGCTTTCTAATAAAACCTTATATACCCCCAGGGCATATCTTAAAACCCTTGCCCTGAGGGTTGTGGGGGAGTGTCCTCCTCAAAAACATATTTTCTATCTGGAAATCAACTACGCTAAACAAAATGGCTATCTCAAAATTTTGATTGGATGTGTTTGGGGAAATGATGGGCGTTGGGAGGGGGGGGGGGTTAGTTGCCCTTCAACCACTTCCGACTATTAAAAAGGGCACTAGCCCTTTGAGTTTCCAATCGAATGATTCTGTTTTGAAGTTTCTACAACAACGCCTTCTATAAAAACCTCATATGCCCCCAGGGCATAACTTAAAAACCCTTGCCCTGAGGGTTGTGGGGGAATGTCCCCCTTAAAAATATATTTTCTATCTGGAAATCAACTACGCTGAACAAAATGGCTATCTCAAAATTTTGATTTGATGTGTTTGGGGGAATGATGGGCGTGGGGGGGGGCTAGTTGCCCTCCAATCACTTTCGACTATTAAAAAGGGCACTATCCCTTTGAATTTCCATTCGAATGAGCCTTTTTTGAAGTTTCTAGGACAACGCTTTCTAATAAAACCTTATATACCCCCAGGGCATATCTTAAAACCCTTGCCCTGAGGGTTGTGGGGGAGTGTCCTCCTCAAAAACCTATTTTCTATCTGGAAATCAACTACGCTAAACAAAATGGCTATCTCAAAATTTTGATTGGATGTGTTTGGGGAAATGATGGGCGTTGGGAGGGGGGGGGGGTAGTTGCCCTTCAACCACTTCCGACTATTAAAAAGGGCACTAGCCCTTTGAGTTTCCAATCGAATGATTCTGTTTTGAAGTTTCTACAACAACGCCTTCTATAAAAACCTCATATGCCCCCAGGGCATAACTTAAAACCCTTGCCCTGAGGGTTGTGGGGGAATGTCCCCCTTAAAAATATATTTTCTATCTGGAAATCAACTACGCTGAACAAAATGGCTATCTCAAAATTTTGATTGGATGTGTTTGGGGGAATGATGGGCGTGGGGGATGGGGCTAGTTGCCCCCAATCATTTTAGATTATTAAAAAGGGCACTAGAACTCTCGATTTCCAATCGAACGAGCCCCCTTTGAAGTTTCTACGACGACCCCTCCCGTATGAAGTACCTCTGGGAAAAAAAAATAAAATAAATAATAAAACATTGGAGCCGTATGACCTTTACTATAGGCAACGCTACAGCGTTGCCTCTGATAAACCGTGTTAATTGGTAAAAGTAGAAAGTTAACATAACATAGTCCATGTATAGCATATAGAAATATCTAATAGATGAACCCACGTTTAAGCAGATTGATGTCTAACCTTAAGCTTAAGATTTTAAAATAACCGAACTGCTCTAAAAGCTCTTTTCATTCAAATTCAGGGGGTGTTGGGTTTTACGAGCGATTCTAAGAAAACAAGGACTAAAAGCCAAAATTTAGCGTCAAAAGAAACAATTATAAAAAATACCTAGGCTCTTTATTCAGTACCAAAGGAATAAAGAATTTGTAACAAAATTAGAATAACGTTTCATGTTCACTGTTATATACTAATTACCTATAGAAGAGTCATTAAAAATTAAGGTATGTATCTCTGTAAGGTAAAAATTGTTAAAAGTGGATGATTTTTTTTAGTAATTTTTCTTATTATTTTAGTTTTCCCTGTTGCAACGTTCTCTGATATTGATAGTGCCAAACGAGAATGTAGAACATCTAGCATGCCTTGTTTGGCAAGAATATGTCTAAAAAAAGAAATGAATTTGAATTTTCAACATGAGATACCAAGGAACATTAACGTATTAGCTGAAAAAGGTAAAGGAAAACATAAGGATTTTCATAGTGAAAAAAAATCTTTCAAGTGTGTTCTAGGTGAGAAAACATACCGCCAAAAATTCAACCTATCAACTCATCAAAGAACTCATACTGGAGAAAAACCTTTCGAGTGTAATGTATGTGTAATGTAATGTAAGTTCCGATTTAAATAGACATCTAAGAACTCATACTGGAGAAAAACTTTTCAAATGTGATATACGTGAGAAAACATTATGCCCGAAATCCGCCCTATATTCTCACCGAAGAGCTCATACTGGGAAAAATCCTTTCAAATGCAATATATGTGAGAAAACATTCAGCCGAAGCTCCACTCTATCTTATCATCAAAATATTCATACTGGAGAAAAACCTTTCGAATGTGACGTATGTAAGAAACATTTTGCTATGAGTTCCTATTTAAATAAACATCAAAGAACTCATACTGGAGAAAAACCTTTCAAATGTGATATATGTGAGAAACCATTCAGCTGCAAATCCCACTTATCAGATCATAAAAGAACTCATACTGGAAAAAAACCTTTCCAATGTGATATATGTAATAAAGGTTTTACAAAAAAAAGAGTTTATCTTATTATCTAAGAACTCTTCACCTTTTTCATTTGAACTTTTTTTTCATCTTTTTTATTTTATTTTTCATTTTGTTATATCCTTTCCTTTATGAGTTGCATTTATCTAAGAACTCATACTGGTGAATAACCTTACAATGTGTGAGAAACTATTTAGACCAAAATCCACCCTATTTGATCATAAAAGAACTTATACTTTAGAAAAACCTTTTGAGTGTTAAATACAGGCCTAAATACTCTTTGGCTTAAAGAGAATGAAATACTCTTTGGCTTAAAGAGAAAAAAAAAAAAAAAAAAATACTCTTTGGCTTAAAGAGAATGTCACGGAAAAAGAATCATAATTGGCAAGATAAAATTGGCATCCAACAAACCAGCAAGAGGAAATAAAACAAGAAAATCAAAAATTGTAAACGTTCATTCAGAGGAATTAAAAACAGAAAAATATTTGACTGAAAAGAATGTACAGACAAATACTAAGACAAAGGAATATATAGCCTACCAATTCAGGGTATATATTTGCACATTAAGGAAGGGGGGGGGGGTAAAGTTTAAACTTACCTCCTATTTGCATCAGAAATAAACTTTACCCCCACCTCCCTAATATGCAGATATATAAAGAGCATAAAAAAGGGGTAAAATTCTACTTTAGCTACTTTTGGCGATCTTGGAATGGGGTTAGGTCAGGAAAATGAAACTTTCAGGGATGGGTCTAAAGGCCAAAGTATGTCCTGGGAAGGTATTTTGAATTACCTACCTCCACTCCTTCTCCCTCTAGAGGGTCCTGAAATTTGCCTAAATGACAGGACCCATTGAATACCCATTGAAATTTTGACAAAACAATATTTTACCTCAATTTTCAGTTATCAGTTTCTTTTTCTCTGGCTTTAGCTCTGAAAAGGCAATTTCAGTTATCCAAGCAGAATTTTAAGCCATATCAAAGTTTTATTTCCAAAATTTAGGAAATGTATTTGCATATCTTTAAAACCTTATAAATTGGGATTGAGCAAAGTTATGAAGCTGAAAACAATTTTGTTGTACTTCATTTAAGTAAAAGATCTATTTTGCAAGGTTTTGCTTCTATAACTCACAGATTTTAAAGGTCATCAAAGGTCAGGACCCTCTAGAGGGAGAAGGAGTGGAGGTAGATACTTCTAAGTATCTTCCCAGGGCATACTTTAGCCTGTAGACCCATCCCTGAAAGTTTCATTTTCCTAACCTAACCCCTTTCCAAGATAGTCAAAAGTAGCTAAAGTAGAATTTTACCAAAAAAGGCATCAAGTGGTATGTTTACTTGGTAAATATATACCAAATCATATTATTGAGTTAGGAATAAAGTGAATACACATTTGATGCCTTTTTTATGCTGATTACAAAAATAATAATCATTTCTATCAGAAATGAATTTCAGGCCCCCCCCCCACTACATATGCCAATTCAGGGTATATATTTCTACATTAGAGGGGTAGGGGCAAATTTTGTTTCTGATGTAAATAGGAGGTAAATTTAAACTTTACCCCCACCCCCCTTAATGTAGAAATATATACCCTGAATTGGCATATATAGGGGGGGGGGCTGAAATTTATTTCTGATAGAAATGATTATTATATTTGTAATCAGCATAAAAAAAGGCATTGAATGGTGTATTCACTTTATTCCTAAAGGTGCTTTCACATTGCTACGTCATGCCTTTCACACTGCCTTATGCGTCTTATGTAACCTTTCACATCAAGAAGTTACGTTATGTTTTGGTCGTTATGTTCTCTTACGTTCGACGTAACGTAGGATTTTTTACATAGCATAACGAACATAGAAAATAGAGTCGGGCTCTATTTTTACGTTACGTTACGCAAAAGTTTCAAGCTTTGTGGGATAAATGGACTCCCTTGATGAAAAAATAATTGACTTTGTCAAACAACGTCCTTTTTTGTACGATAAAAAGCAGATGGACTATAAGGACTCTGCAAAGAAGCTAAACGCTTGGTCTTCATTTGTTGAGAAAATCAACAAAGAATGTGGAAGAACTTTTCTTGGTAAGTTTCTTTGCTACTTTTCATAGGCAAAACTGGTTTAAGAAATGCTTTTGGGGGAGGTAGAAACCCCAGTTTTATGACTGGTTGCCACCTACATAATGTTCGTTTTCCTTTCATTTCCTTTGTTTCAGTATCTACATAGGCTAGTACTCTTTGTACCTTTAAAGCCTAGTAAAAGAGCCTTGGAAGGTGATTCCATCATAGCTCACAGTTATTATGGTGGTAAAGGTGCAGTGTAGCTCCCCCTGTAGTATAGGGTGCAGAGGCCCTACAAATAGAACTGCAATATACAGTAAGAAGTGTGTTGTTTGCATTCTGCTTCTACTGGATGTTTGCTGCAATCTGTGCAACTTTACAACCCAATTGATTGAATAATATACCCTTAGAAATAAGCTGTTTTTATCAGGGGGAGCTACACTGCACCTTTACCAAAGTTTTTTTTCAGCTGTGATGGAAATCACAGATTTGCCCTCAGTCTTTGGATTTTGTCTTTTTGCCATTGGATACTAGAGCAAAAATACCTTATAAGCAAACCTGCATGCCAAAATGCCACTTTTATCTCCCTGGCTTTTCAAGATAGAGTAAATTGCTGCCATTTGATTGATTTTTTTAAACTTCTGTAAGTGACCACTGATTTCAATATTGTACTATATTATAATGCAACGCTGAATACAAATAGGTATTAACATCAGTGGCATAAATTCAAGCCCCTAAAGTAATAACATGCTTAGACAATGAGTAGCTCTGTACTTCTTTATGATGCTATAAATGACAAGTTTTAAGTTTAGTAGATCAACATGGAGATCAATGTTTTGCAATAAATAAACTTAGTAGCCTATGCCAAAGCTTTTCAAATTGCAAATCCAGATTGTATCCATAGCTCCTAGAAGATTAGTGGTTATATCTAAATCACAGATTTGCCCTCAGCCTTTGGATTTTGTCTTTTTGCCATTGGATACTAGAGCAAAAATACCTTATAAGCAAACCTGCATGCCAAAATGTCACTTTTATCTCCCTGGCTTTTCAAGATAGAGTAAATTGCTGCCATTTGATTGATTTTTTTTAAACTTCTGTAAGTGACCACTGATTTCAATATTGTACTATAATATAATGCAACGCTGAATACAAATAGGTATTAACATCAGTGGCATAAATTCAAGCCCCTAAAGTAATAACATGCTTAGACAATGAGTAGCTCTGTACTTCTTTATGATGCTATAAATGACAAGTTTTAAGTTTAGTAGATCAACATGGAGATCAATGTTTTGCAATAAATAAACTTAGTAGCCTATGCCAAAGCTTTTCAAATTGCAAATCCAGATTGTATCCATAGCTCCTAGAAGATTAGTGGTTATATCTAAACTTTACATAGCACTCTAACTGGCCTTTGCCATTGGATTAAACTTTACATAGCACTCTAACTGGCCAAGTTGTCTTTCATTGCAAGATGCTTCCTATTGCTGTTTATTTAATAAGTCTATTAGCCTATAACCCCAGTAAGCAATTAGTAGATTGTTTTCCCTCAACTTTTGTGGAAAAATCAATTTAACTACAACAAAATCCAAATCGATCTCAGTTTTAAATTTAACATTACTATTAAAGAAGGATTATAGGGGGAGGCGATTTATCCAGTTCATTTATTAGAAAATAGACAAAATTATACTTCCTAATACTGAACTTTTGAAAACTCAGACACCTCACGGCACGATATTTGTTATAAGTTATTTGCTTCTCTAAAATAGGTGTCTAAGAGGCAAATGTAGGAATAATACACTTTTTAGTGATCTATTTTTATAATTGCTGCCGCTTCGCGGCCAAAAATAGGAGGGCTAAGCTCCAGGTCCTGGTCCCTCCCAAGGTTTCAGCAAATGACACCTCTGCATTGTTTGAATTGTTACTTGTTTTACAGATATTTCTTTCATTGCAGTTGAGGACCTGATGAAAAGATGGACCGGCCTTCGGGAAAGATATTCTAGGATCAAGAAAAACTTGAAACCCCCAAGTGGATCTGGTCTAGCAGATGTCGACATAAAGCCGGGAGAGGTAAAAATGCTGATTGCGATGGATTTTTTGAAAGATGTGATTGTGCCTAGAAATAGAAAAACCTTCAGCAATGTTAATCAACCTAAGCCAATGATGACTGATTATACTGACGAGATCCAGCCATATGCTTCAAGTGATACTCAAGGAGAAGTTACCGAAATAGAATCTGATAAAGAGATTGAACGTACTTTCATTATTTATTCCCCAGAAGATTTATTACAGGAAAGTTGCGATCCAGGGTCTGCTAACTTGTCGAAAGAGGAGAACCTACCAAAGGAATTCCCAGTATCACCTGGTCCTGTTCCTAATGTTAAGAGAAAGAGATCAGGAGTCAGTACTTCTTCTAAAGTGAAGGAAGACAGCAGTGAGCTAGAGGAAACCCTGAAGAACTACCTTGTTGAAAAAATTTCTTCAAAGAGAAAGAAAGATGACACAAGTGGTCCCACTTCAGATCCAGATTTCATGTTCCTTCAGTCGATCTTACCCCATTTCAAGCAAGTGGCGCAGGAAGACAAACTGGACTGTCAACTTGAGATTCTGAGTATCATCAGGAATTATAGAAAGAAAAATACATTGCATACAGAATGAGCTTCTTTTGTAATTGAAGTTTCCTTTTTCATATATATTTTTGTAAACGAGATTGAAATAATGTTAATAACCTTTCTGAGATTATTCTTTGCTTTAATTCTTTGTTGCAGTCATCCATAAACAGTTTACAAAATTAATTAAAGGAAAAAAAAAAGTAAAATATCGGGACTAATCAAAATGAGCCTTGAAATGCCCTCTGCATTTGTCCTCTCACTGAACCAGCTTCAGTCATGAAATAGTCTGCCAACTTGTCTCGTAGGTTTCGGGTAGGTCTTGAGCTGTGGTTGCTAGTGGCCAGGCGTATATCTCCCAAGCCATCAGATGATGCTGAAGAGCTACCTTCAGGAGTGACACCTCTATTGACAATAAGGAAATTGTGAAGGCAGATTGCTGTCAGCACAATTTGACAAACTTTTTCTCTCTGGGCTATTATCTCTGTTCTAAATATGCGAAATCTTTGTGATAGAAGCCCAAAACTGTTTTCTATTATCCTCCTGACCGAGTTTAATCGATAATTAAATATC
Source organism: Artemia sinica (assembly GCA_027921565.1). Taxonomy (NCBI): domain Eukaryota; kingdom Metazoa; phylum Arthropoda; class Branchiopoda; order Anostraca; family Artemiidae; genus Artemia; species Artemia sinica. The sequence goes on along the minus strand of JAPEVW010000111.1, from coordinate 219,110 downwards.
CTCTGTTGATCATTCAGTTTTTTGCCAGGATATGCTCTCATTATGTATGGTTTCAGTGAAAACGCTTCATCACCAATCAAGAAGTGGGGAAAAGCTATATCTGAGCCTGGTAGCAATTTGTTTGCAGGAAACTGTATGCTTCCGTTTTCAATGGCTTTTCCCAAATCTGATCTTGCAAATATGCCACCATCGCTTTCACTGCCATAGGCGCCTACATCAGTAAAGCTGAATTTATAACTGGCATCACAGACAGCCAGTAGTACAAGGCTATGGAAACCTTTGTAGTTGAAGTCCAGAGATCCACCTTTGTTTGGACACTGCATCCTTATGTGCTTCCCATCTATTGCACCTACACAATTTGGCATTTTGTATTTCTTCAGAAAATCGTCTGCAATTTTTTCCATTTGACTTGTTGAGGGTGGTTGCAGGTAAGTTGGTGACAGACTATCAAAAACAGCCTTTAAAGTTTCACTTAGAATTCCACTAACTGTAGAGATTCCCAGACGGAAGTCGTAATGCAATGAAGTCATGGAGGCTCCTGTTGCCAGGTACCTCAAAGTTAGTGCCAGCTTGACTTCAGGAGAAATAGCTCTTCGAAAGTTTGTATCCTGCTTCCGAATTTTATCTTTGACTTGCTCAAATATGTCAAGGTATTCACTTCTTGAAAAACGGGTAAAATTAAAAAACTTTTCTTCATCATCACACAGAATCATGTCTTGTAGAAGGTTCAACTGTCCAAATGCATCTCTGTTTTCAGATGTAAAAATAGGTCTGACCCAATAGTCTCTTTTCTTTTTCTTCTTTGGGCTTTTTCCTTTTACACACAAAAGAGCTGCAGAAAGCATCAAAATTTCATCATCAGAGCTGCTTGAGTCTTCACCGTTCCACATATTGCTAGTTCAAAAAAAACCGCCACTGCTGCTGCTGATAGTGACGAAATTATGGATTTTTATGTAGAGGCTTATGGGTTTGTATGTGAAAGTGGACGTAATAGTGTGAAAAGGGCTCCATAACTTAAGAGACGTAACGTAACTTAACGACATAACGTAATTTCTTACGTAGCAATGTGAAATTGCCTTAACTCAATAATATGATTTGGTATATATTTACTGTTTACTTTGCTCCTAAGTCAATAATAAAAACTGCTAAAAATATATCTCCTGGGTTTTAACAATTAGTTCTGTGAAGCATAACATGGAAAGGTACTATCAAGCCACCATATCTACCTGGTTCTTTTTTCTGGGGTTTGTGAAATTTATACATGGCTTGAGGAGTCTTTAGACTTTGTAGCCTAGGCCATCTAGGCTTGTTCTGACTAATGTGTTATGTAAGGCTAGGAAACATCTGTAATAGACTATCCTAGGATAAGAGACCTAGATTAGCCCTGATTTTGGTTCCAAATATAGGCTAGTTTATGCTGTAGGCTACCCTGTGTTGAGGGATTGGCTATTTAGTGATATTGTATATTAATAGCTCTGAGGAAAGAAAAATTTGGTAGCCTACTAGTGCAGTGGTTTGACCTCTTCAGAAGGAAGTAGCCTAGTTGGAAATTACGTACTTATATCATTTCTGGTAAAATTCTAGACAAGCTATTTTTTGCTGTCTTGGAAAGGGGTAAGGCTAGGAAAACAAAACTTTCAGGGATAGATCTACTGCAGTGGCAGATTCCAGAGGGGGGGGGGGGGGGGGAGACAATAACCCCCCCCCCCCCTAGACAGTTTGTATTTTTCTTGTGTTTTACTGCACTTATGGAAGTCTGCATCAATGCATGTTTTAACTACTCTAACTAGACTCTAAACCTTTTTACATTATGTTCAGTCAATTGTAGACAATCAAGATATGCATTCTGAAAATCAGATCATTTGCCTCTCTTCTTTCTGGGTTGGGTTGACAATGTATCCCAATCTTTGAATTTTCTTCTTTTCTTGTGATAAATTTGTAGGCCTCTTCTTGGGACAATTCACTTGCTGCTGAATGAGATGTTGCCTTACAATGTAAATTCTCTAGTTGCAAAAATTATGTTACTATTATAGTAAATAGCATTATTGTAAACACTGCTTATAAATATTCAAAACATGGATGATTATGTAAACATGTAGGATCATGTAGCTAATTATGTAGCTGATCATGTAGCTGATTATGTAAACATGTAGGAAACATGTAGCTAATTAGGTAAAAATATGTGGTATAATCATAGTAGGGTTTGTCCAATTCAATAAAGTCAGCATAAACTGACCTGCTATACATAGGGTGTTGTAGGTTTAGATCCATTAACAGTTTAAAAGCATGTATGAAGAAATTTCTTTTTGAAGATTGGGTTAAAGTTTTTTTGAAGATTGGCTGTCCATACAACAAGTAATTTTGCAGTTTGGCCGATTGTCTGTTGATACAGCAGGAATTCAAAATGTAAAATATTGACATAATGTCCACAAAAAAGATAATAAATCAAAGTTTATATTTTGACTGGCCCCCTTCCAAGTGGGGGCCAGGTGGATCTGGTTTTGACATTCAGTCAAGAAAAATGGCAAAAATATTGATAACAGGCAAATTAATACAACAAATACATCAGCTAAGATACTTGACCAAAAAAAGGATACTAATTGTAATCTTTGTCAAAATGGTAGTAAAAACAATAATAATTTCATTTTTTTTATTTTCTAGCTGCTTAGTAGCAGTTGTAGCAGTCCACAGCTTTTCCTCCACTGCTGTTTCCTCCTTGAGTATTTCTCACCTCTTAGTAATAGCAATTTATTATAAAAAAAAACAGCGACAAAATCAATCAGTAGCACACCAAGAGCATCACTTGCAAGGGTGTGCTACTAACAAAACAAAGAAAAAATATAAGAAAAAATTGAAAAAAAAAATAACATGTAGGCCTATAATCTATAATAAGCAGAAGGGTGAAACCATGTACTGAAAAATAAACTTACATAAATAAATCATACACAATAAAACAACATAATATCATGATCCCAAAGCCAAAAAAAAAAAAAAAAGTTACTGTCAAATTTAACTCCATTAATCTCGATCTGTTTTAAAGGTATACTTACCAAGCAACCCCACACATAGCTCAGATTTAAATTGACTAATGGGTAATTCCTTGGTACTTGGGAGCATAACAACAGTTTACCTGGTAAATTTTAGCTAGTTCTTGCCATTTGCCTCCCTGTTTGAGATGCAATGCAACCAGACCTGAATGCTCTGAAATGTCAAAACAATTATTTCATTCCAGTGTACAGGGAAATTTGAATGTGCCTTTTTCACAAGGACTTTGTTGTATAAGCAATATTAATGTTGGGAAAACATGGACAAATGATGCTTGACAGCTTTGCCATTTCAAAGTCTCACAGAACAGATATTGTAAATGTAACTGCAAGTAGCTCTTCAATTAGTTCTGTTGAAAGTGGCAAACATGGACAAATTCCAGACACTTTTCTAATCTTCTGTTAACCCTGTAAGTGTTCAGAGTGATCATCCAACAACACCCCACCCCCTACCCTGTTTCTGGAAAACAATATTGGGATCTGCATTGGTGCACTACATGCCATTGACAACCCAATAAAGGGTGAGGTTCTGGAGAGGCCATGGAAACTGCCAATTGGATACCAAATGCTTCATTCTGCTCATTTAAAGCAGGGGAAAGATGAAAAAAGGTACTTGAACAATTCTCATTTGCAGAGTTTCCACTGGCTTGTAGAATCTGCTGCCCAGAAAGACCTTTTTTGCAAATACTGCCCTCTTTTTGTAACTGGGGCTAGCAGGGGTTCAAACAGACAGGTTGCCCTACAAAAGCTGGTCACAAAGCCTGTCACAAAATTTCCTAAGTTTCTGGGAAAAGATGGAGACCTGACAGTACATGATACTTACCAGTACCATTGTGATGCAGTAGAAGCTGGAAAGTTGTTTCTAAGGGTCTACCATTCTCCACACAAATCTGTAAATAACTGTGTTAACAAACAGCAAATGAAGCAAGTAACAGAAAACAGAGAGAGGCTTAAGCTGATTCTTGAATCAATCATATTTCTAGGAAGACAGAATATTACACTGAGGGGCAATTGGAATAATGGCAGCTTAAACTTGGATGACTTGCTGCTTTTCAACAAAGGAAACTTCCAAGAACCACTACATTATTGTGTTGAAAGTGGCAACAGCAAATTAAAGGAACAACTGAAAAGAACTCAAAACCAGTTGATTAAGTGCTGTGCAAAAGAAGTCATAGGTGTCATTCTAGAGAGAGTAAAGTCAGCAAGGTATTTTAGCATCATTTTTGATGAGACAACAGATGTGTTACATTTATTACAACTTTGTTTAGCTCTCTGCTATGCCTTTGATAACCATAGATGCAAGGAATTCACAGGTTTTGTTGACTTTCAGCATGCCACCTTTGAAAGTTCTTCTGCAGGCAAAGAACCAACTGTCAATGGAAAAGTGATTGGCCAGCTAGTTCTAAGCTTCTTGGAAGAAATTGGTTTGAATCTACTTGACTGTGTTGGAATTGGGACAGATGGGTTTGCAATGATGGTATCAATTAACTGTGGTGCTGTAGTGGAAATTCAGACAAAAACTGAAAACGCGTCTCATTGTCCCTGCTTTAACCATGCTCTGAACCTTTTCTTGTCAAGAAGCTCAGCTGTTTTGAGCATCAGAAATGCCATAGGCATTATAAAAGAAGCTGTGGCATTTTTTAATGCATATGTGAAGAGAAATTATGTCTTGAATAAGGTTCTGAAAGCTAAGCTCACGGGAATGTGCAAGACAAGGTGGATTGAGTGGCACAAATCACTTATGCAGTTTGTGTCTGAACTTCCAAAAATCATTCAGTCTTTGGAACACATCAGTTACTGGAGTGAATCAGTAGCCACTCCAAATGCAAAGACGCTTGTGACAGTTACATAGTGAGGAATTTGTGGTTTCCCTTCAGTGTCTACTGAGCATTTTTGTTGTGACCTTGCCTCCTAGTTGGCTATTCCAGAGGAAGACTTTGTACTTGGGCGCTGCCAACGGCCATGTTTCCAATCTTTTATGCTTGACTCAGTTATAAGTGACTTAAAGAGCCAATTCTCAAGAAACATGCTGAACTCTTTCCAGTTAACCATATTGCTTCTATCAAATATTGTGAATTTTACTGATGATATGCTGCAATCTTCCATCAAAGAGATTTCTAGCATGTACAGTCAACTTCTTGGCATAACCATGTTGTCTACCAGTGCAATGCTTGTTTTGGCAGAAGCGTATGTGTGGAAAAGTAGATGGCTTTGGGTTAAAAGAGAAGGAGGTATTTTTCCTTGTTCAGCAGCAGAAACTGCCAAGGAATGTGACAGAGAAATTTATCCTTATGTCAGCTCACTTCTTGCTATTTTCATATCTCTTCCAGTGAGTGTGGCATCTGCTGAGCATAGCTTCTCAACTTTACGGAAACTGAAAACCTGACTAAGAGCACAGATGGGGCAAACTAGACTCACTGGTTTGGCCCTCCTTAATGTGCACCATGACATCAATATCAGCATTGACAGGGTAATCAACAGGTTTGGAAACAGTGGAGCCAGGAAGCTTGGATTTTTCTTGTAAACAGTTGTCAGTTGATCAAGTACAGTTTTTTTTAAGCATTATTGTAATATATGAAAACACCATTTTTTTAAATAAGAGACCAACAGGGACACTTAAAATGCAAAAAAAAAAATCAGCCTTCTTTGTCCAACAAAAAGGAAACTACCCCCACTTTTGTGGTCAGAATCCCCCCCCCCCCTAGAACAAAAGACTGGATCCGCCCCTGATCTACTGACTAATATGTGTCCCAGGAAGGTATTTTGAAATGGGATAAGCCTAGCATTTATAAGCCTAAGCCTATAAAAGCCAATGGGATATAAGCCTAAGCATAGCATAATAGGTCTAGCTCAGTTTTATAATAGTTTTGCTCTCCAGGAGTAAATTTCCTATCTGGATTCCACCAACTGCTGCAAAAAAAAACATTTACGGAGACTTAGAAGGGGTTACTTTAGATACTGTAAATATCTGATGTCTTACCCAGCCATTTCAGAAATAGAAATATTGTATCCCGCTATTTTGTCATTGATGCTTGTACATGACTGGTCAGTCTGGCTGCTAATATGATTACAAATACTTGTAATGTTTTTTCTGTCACCGACCCCCTAGTTTGCTTTTTTCATTGTGATATGGGCTAAATTGTATTTTTGTTGTTTTTTTTTTTGTTTTTGTATTGATGTTGATATTATTATTGTTATATTTTTTTTCTTTTGTATTTACTCTGCAGTGTCATTTCTAATGTTCATTTGTGGGTTATAAATAATTTAATTAGTTGATTAATTAGTTGCTTGTCAATACCTTATCTAAACATGCTTTTGGCCCCTGAATCATTAATGAAAGTTTAATTTTCCTAACCTACCATAACCTCTTTCCAAAATAGCAAAAAGTAGCTCATCTAGAATTTTACCAGGTTTCACTTTTATAAAACAAAGATTTTTTAATGTCATCAAAGGTCACTGCCCTCTAGAAGGAAAAGGAGTGGAGGTAGGTAATTCAAAAACCTTCCCAGGACTTACTTTAGTCTTTAAGTCCATCCCTGAATGTATCGGTTTTCTGACATACCCCTTCCAAAGATGTCTAGAATTTTACCATATAAGCTACCTAGGCTTAGGCTACCTGAATTTTGACAAAAAATATTTTACCTTAATTTTAGGCATAAATCTTTCCTTCATTAGGAATAGGGAGTGTGTCAGCATTGTTGCTAAGATGACTTGTATTACACTTTCAGAAAATGTGGTAGGTCCCCAAAATTTCCACACACTATAGCTTTTATTAATAAATCTTGACATGGAGGTAGATTTTTGCTCTTGAAATCTCAGTATCTTATGATTTAACCATTAGCCACCAGGAAAATCAAGATGAAGGTTTTTTTCCCCATAAATAAAAATCACCATTTCTTAGGGTTTTATTTGGGTCTTTTGGAGGAGGAGAACTATAATTATCAATTAAAATTATAGATGAAAAGAAAATACAAGATAAATAAGAGCTGATTACCATGTAAGCACAGCATAAAAGGTGGATCTAGAGCAAAATCTTAGTGACAAGTCTATTTTAAGAAAGAGTAAGAAAAAAAACACTGAGGGCATCAGGAAAAATTGTGGGGTTCCCCTAGATCTGCCCCTGAACAGTATACAGATATGTATATTTATGTGAAATGTATCTTATATGTATTTCCAGCATATACAGATTTATTTCATGTGAAATTTTGTGGTAAGGTGATTTTATTGTATTTATGGTGATGTAGTGGTAGATGCCTTTATTCTCCCTTTATAGGGGAGATAAACTATGGCCCTAAGGTAATTAAACTTTGGTAGCATGCCTTAGGCTATGACCGAACTAATGAGGCATATCAGCTGGGTATGTTCGAGGGACTCAAAGTAGATTGTAGAGAGGTTGGCTATAATACAATACTTTTATTCAATTAACATATACTAATACCAGATATATATTTTCTACTGGGACTGACTGTCCCAAGTAGACCACAAGCCTCGGGAAACTACAATAATATATAATAGGATACTTAGACACTTATAATGATCCAACAAGATTCCAAGGTATTTCTAAAATCAACAGACCAGTGGTCAGTCCGGCATAAAGTTAGTATCAGTCTCCCCTTCCCATAAAATTTATCTTTTATACATTTTTATCAACCACACCTTCCTGTACTCAACCGAAGCAATTAGCTAGGAAGTGGTGGTTTCTCAATTTCCCTTTAAGCAGAAAACTTTGTAGGATATGTTCCTTATCTTAATAAAAAGTGGTATTTTGAAACTTTGTATTGGCGTATTAATATATTTGTAATAAATTCCAAATTGACTAAATTAGAAGCTTTACCGCAATACTCCCCATTCAAAGAAGAGTTGCCCACAACTTTCTATACTTTACTTTTAAAAACAACTTAATTTTGTTTACAGCTATTATGCTGCTGTCTTTGGGTCATTATGTGCATATACCCTCAATGGGTTTCCTTAGGGTCATGTTTCTGGTCCAATATAGGCCACGTTCTTTTTTTCGAAGGATTTCAATTTGAAATTCATCCTTGTTTCTCTTTTTCTCTGTCTCTAGGACTGAAAAATACTCTTTTTACCCTTTTCGTATGCATCTTCTGTTTTAGCTTGACCCCAAGCGGCTTAAGCATTATAGTAGTGGTTCTGCTTAAATTAGATTTAAAGTTATATTCAAAATGTTTACAAATTATTTGAGTTTAAATTTAATTCCCATTACAATTTAACTTGTCTGTGTGATGTGGTTGATATGCCGTTTATTTTTGGTTTTAGAAATGCCTTGGATAAATTACGCATAACATTTTTGGGTTTTAAATTTTCACATATTTTTTCCAGCACAAAGCATTTTCACATATTTCAATAATATAAGCCATTTAGGCTATGTAGCACATTATCTAGGCCTAAATTAAGTTCTGATTCTTATCTCACTTTACAATGAACTGTTAGCAAAGTCTGTTATACTGCATACAGTTTCCAAAATATCAGTTGATCAGGTATGGTTTGGTTTCTGATGGTATGAGATGTTAGTATCAGGTTACATTTGAAGTGGCTTCAAAATTTGTTACTTTCCAAAATACGTAAAAAATGATTGAAAAAAATGGATCCGAAAGGATGTTACAAAAAATTTGATTTCCAAAAAAAAGCTAAGGCTGTATCTAAAATAAATATTCACAGTAGAATACACATAAAGCATAATTTGTTAGCTATAATTATTAATCACTGAACAGATTGTTTCACAATAAAAATATATTTATACGTTGACTCAAAGTCAAATATTTATATATAGCATTAAATCACTAGTTAAAACTTAAAGTATATAAAAACATAGTATATATATACAAGCATTGTGTAATAACTTACACAAGCATTGTTAAGTAACAAAAACTTAGAACAACATTTATCAAAAAAAATATATTTGATTAAAATTTTAGAAGTTACTTTAAAGCACCAAACATTTTTTTAAGTCGATTTCTTGCAAAGCAACATAAAAAGTGGTACAACTCTTTTTTGATTAGTAAAACACTCGAATTACTAATTTATTTACAGTAACAAGTATTATTGCTGACACAGTAACAAAATTCGCCACATTTTCTATCATAGATTTCTCTTTTATTTTCATATTTATGAACTCATAGTGCCAACCGAATTGTCTGCGGTTGTAGATACACATTTAAATATATATATATATATATATATATATATATATATATATATATATATATATATATATATATATATATATATATATATATATATATATATATATATATATATATATATATATATATATATATATATATATATATATATATATATATATATATATATATATATATATATATAATATATATATATATATATATATATATATTTATATATATTTATATATATATATATATATATATATAAATATATATAAATATATATATATATATATATATATATACATATATATATATATATATATATATATATATATATATATATATATATATATATATATATATATATATATATATATATATATATATATATATATATTTGTATATATATATATTTATATATATATATATATATATATATATATATATATATATATATATATATATATATATATATATATATATATATATATATATATATATATATATATATATATATATATATATTTATATATATATATATATATATATATATATATATATATATATATATATATATATATATATATATATATATATATATATATATATAATATATATATATATATATATATATATATCTATATATATATATATATTTAGTTCCTTGCAATAGATTATGGTTTTGTACAGACAGGGTTTCTTATATCCTTCCCCCGAGGGTTTGATGTTTCATAGAATACCAATTTTAAAACCACATATAATCAATTTCAGAACCATGATAGTAGTTATGAAATATTCCCAAGTATAGGCTAATAAGCCTTTATAGTAAGTGGTTCTTTCTATTTATGTTTGGAAAGTGAGATAATTTATGTCCAGATTTTTATTTAGATTTTCCAGGATTACAAAAAATCTGGGTGTTTCTCCTTTTATTTTTTCGGTATGGAGATATCAATTAATTTCTTTATCATCTTTTGTACTTTCTTAATTTTTTTCATTATCTTGTTCCAAATTTGTTGCTTTAAAAAGATTTATTTTGGGTATCGGTTTTATACTCCATTTTTCCATATTTATCCCTGTAATTTCCACAATTGGAGATGATATAATTGTCTCTCTTGTCGTAAAACGACAGGATGGGGAAATATTAAATAGGCCCATCCCTTCTATTCGAATATATCTTGTATTCTTCAACCCTGAAGAATTTTTGCATCTCAACTGCGCCATAAAGGGTTGTGGAACGCTGAATATGAAATCATTTTCGCTTTTTTTTCCATAGTTCAAGATTAATTTTGCTCACTATATCAACTTCACATTCTTTTGTGATCCATCTCCTTCCAAAGTTTAATAGCACAGACTTTTCTTACGCGTAGATGTGATATAGTCCCTAAGTTGCAAAAGGGTAGTTTATCGTTTTGACATTTAATTATTTCTTGTTGCTCTGGTGTCCTATATTTTAAGTTGGAAATGGCTACATATGGGGGCAAATTATTTATCCTAATCCAGCTTGTGGTGTTCGTCAACCTTATAGGGAAAGCATTTATTTGGAACAGTGCGTATTCTTCATTTTGAACTAGGGGTACCTTTAAAAATATCCATAACTCCCCTTGCTTAATTTGCAAATAGTTTTCCGCCATGCTATAAAAGTATCGAATATTCTAGAAATTTGGTTCTAGTCCTAGTCTCAATTGGTAAGGCAAATGACTTTCTATGGTTTTGAGTACTTTTATTAATTTACCTGGGTTTAGAAGTCATGCTGGTAATTTTTTTGTCAAAAGGGTTAGAAACTCTAACTCTAATTTATTAAATTCATGGGATATTTCCAAGATGGCACTAGATAATAACTTTAGAGCCATCTGAAGATTTATATCGTCTATTATTTCACTTTGATTTCCTATTATTCGTTTTAGAGTTATGAATACTGCATTGGTTATCTCCTGTTTAAAAATGGAGAGTGTATTGATCGTTTGATTAACTTTTTCTACGATTTTTGATATCCTTGTTTCGTGATGTTTTAAGATTGTTAGTTGTTTGTCTACCAAGTGTAGAAGATTTTGATTTGTTACTTCGACTTTCCCTATTCGTTTTTCTGCTTCCTTCCACGTTGTCTCAGATACCGTACCGAATATATATTCTGAGATTTCCCCTACAATACCGATTAAGCTTCTTTTCTTTCTGGCCAATGTATTGTCTGGTTCCTTTTTGTTTTGTTTTTGTTTTTGCAGCGTAATTAACATTCTTTTTATATCTTCTAAAACCCCATTAATTTGGTTGTTCAGTACATTGAACAACAAAGTTGCCTGAGTTTGAAATAATGATACTTTTATTTCTTTTTCTATTACCTGCGGGGGTGTGAAAGGAGGTGGGTTAAAAGTTTTTTCTAATTCTCTTCTTCGTCATTTCCAGATTATTTGCTAGTACCGTTACTTGGTTCTGGAGGGTAGGTAAGGCTGAAGCATCAAACCTAATGGCGATTTGCCAGTAGCCTTCCATGGGTTTGATGGTATTCATCCTGCGAAATGATACTCCTTTTAAAACCCTAAATTCGGCCGCAATAAGCTGGAGAAGCTTAAAAACGCAAATTATTTTCCAATTTCTCATCTGTAATAAATATTCCATATATAGATCTTATATAAACACTAAAAAAAAAAAATTGAACTTGTTGTGAATTAACGTGCAATTCCTGCGTATTCTGCATATTCTTGGATCATTTGTAATTGCCTTGGCGTTATCGTCAATTCTTGTAATTCGGTTACTTCCTGTCTGACACCTTGTATTTTACTCTTTTGATCAATAATCCAAGCTGTTATAAGTGTAAATAGACTTACACATACTGTGCCCATTATACACCCTACTAAAAATAATTCATTGAATTGAATGCTTTCCTCCCTTATTACTTTCAGTGTAACTTCTGCTTGACTAAGGGCTATTTCTTGTTCTTGTTTTATATCTTTCAGCATTTGGGCCCAACTAATAGGTTCTTTAAAATTCTTTTTCCAATTTTCTACCAGATGCTTACTACCTTTTTTTTGAAAAAAATTTCTAATTTGCCTGGTAAAATTGTTTTAATTTTTAATGGAGTTAATTTATTAATGTTTTTTCTGATCTTTGTCTATTTTCTCTTTTAAGAATGAAATTTGCATCTTTGTGCCATAGATTACATTCTGAAATTGTCGATATAATTAGTGGAAAATTTGGTATTTCTCTGTCTTGAACACAAGTTCCATCTAGCGTAACATTATTTGAAACCAACACTTCGGATAAGCTTACTTTTATAATTCCTTCAGTTGTTTCTGAAGGTTTAGAGACTTCCCAATGGCATGTTTTTTGAATGCCTTGTCGATTTTCTAGAATTATGTTTTCCCAGCAATTTAAACTATTCCCATTTTTGTCCTTTTTAGTCTTTTTTTGGTCAGTTCTAGTTTAAAAATACCATTTTCTTAAATGTCCGTGACCCAAATTTTTTCTAGAGACATTATTCTTTCTCCTTTATTTTCTACTAGTACATACGCTGAAGTTGATGTCATGGGGATTTCTACTCCCTGTGGGCCCCCTGTTGCCATGGGAAAAGCTTGATACATTGTATACACGCTCTTTTCTGAACCAGGGGTATTTTTGCGTTTATTCGGAGGTTTCCCGCAAATAGAAAATAAAACGCTTTTAATAGCTTAGCATACCAGCTTAAGGGGTCTATCGGGTCTAACCCCGAAGGTAATTCATAGTACCCTTCCTTTAATACGAAACACTGTATGTTTTGCAAGATCTCTTTTAACTCCTTTGGAGGCAACAGAAGTTTTGGAATCTGTTCTAACTCTAATAATCCTAATGCTCTTTGAACTTCTATTGTATAATCACTTAAAATTTGTAGATGTGTCATTAGCTCTAACATGCTTACCGCTAAATATTCTCCATATAACGGCTTATCTTCTTTACTTTCATTAATCAGTAAATTCTCTATTCTACTGAATATATTTTAGATTTCCCCTAGAGTCCAATTTAAACTGGAGATTTTTTCATTCTGTGCTAGCTAGCCATAACGATTTTTTTTCTTTTTCGATATGAAAATATGTTTTGCTCGATATTTTTTTCTTTTTTTCCTCCTTGATATTGGCATGTATTTTTTCCAAATAATATTTTGTATATCTTCGAAAGCTATATTCGTTTTATTTTGTTCTTCTATTAGTGATTGATTATTAACATTAGTACCGTGTTTTGTCACATGCATTATAGCTTCTACTTGTCTGTTTATTGCGTACTATTTTGCAAGCACCGATTGCTCGAAGCTATGGGATATATTTGCAATTCTTTCTTATCTAGTTTTTCGCGAAATTATTTTTTCTTCTCGGTTACTAGTTTTCAACAAAAAGGCTTCGATTATCTTTTGATAAGCGTTCTTTTTTAACCTTATGGTATCTAGCATTTTTTGTAAATGTTCTAAGTCTATTTGAAATAGGAGTTGCCACTAATTTTCTATAATTCTCACCTGGCGTATTTGCATTATAATTCCTCCGTCAACTACTTGTACTTTCTTGCCCTCTGTTTATGTTTTTGTCATCTTAGCACTTTTTCCCAAGAATAATATCGATAAAATAGCCCACCAGTAAAACTTCCACATTGTCTACAAGAAGAAATTGATATTACCCTATGTCCCTCCGTTTTCTTGTTAAGGTTTTTTTTCCCTCCCCGCAATATGCTGTCTTACGCTTTATAGGGCTCTCCAGCATATTAGGGGTTTTAAACAAAAGTTTGGAAAATAAGTTCGTAGCCCTGATAATTCATTGGTTACTATTTTCCCGTTATCTTTGTATACTGTTTTCATTAACGGATCCAGACTGTGTATCATTCCACAGGAGTGATTTGAAAGCCTGAGTATCCATTTTATATTACTTTTTTGAAACATCTCTATAAGTTTCTTTGAATCTGCTTGTCCTTTTAAAACTTGTAACAATTCTTTGTTTTCTTTCGTTATTTTTGTGTTAGTTTTTACCACCCCCTTTAATTTTTGCAAAAAGCTGATTGGATATTTTCCTACCTCTGAGAGGATTTGTATTAAAACGGTTAACATACATTCTTTTGAAAAGTCTTCTGTCACTACGGGGTGGTGCTTACTGGATTTAATGAATTTGTTTAAACCCACTTTGTCGCTTATTGGTGTTGAGATTTCGTGCATCATGCCCTAGAAATTTATTTATTCACGTATAAATAAATTTATTTATTCATGTTATCACTTGTATCTTTTTTTTCTTTTTTTAATTATCCCCCCAAATATTTTTTTCAATATACATATCAAAAGAATCGCTTTTTAATGCTGATTCTAAATATGTATAATTCAATTAGTTTCACTACACCCATTTAAAAGTTACGTGGCCTTACTTAATTTCTTTTATGAAACGTAATTCTTTTCGACAAGTCTTGTCAGTACACCATTTGCGAAGTTTATTTCGTCCCGGAGACAAAATTTTTGCAGGAAGCTCTGATGTCACTTTAGATCTGAGCTTATTTCTTTTCTGGGAACTTACGAGTCTTTAGGCTAAATTTTTTTTTGAGTTTCTTTTCTACGTGACGGTAATAATTTTTACTGGCGAGATTTATTATGAAGGAAACTTTGACGTTATTTACATACCGATTAAAGGAAGAAAAATATAGATATTTCTGTAGAGACTCTACTCGTTTTATTTTTTTTCCGTTATCATTATTTTATTCAAATATTAATCGGCTGGGAGCTACGCTTGTTCTCCCCTTCTCTGTTTCTTGGTCCAAATTTTGGACTCCAAATTTTTGTTTTCTCTTCTTTATAATATTTGCAAGTTTTTCCGTGGTCTCTATAGTGTGGTTCACAAGGCTCTGAGTTCGAGCGCGGTTTTGTTGCCTCGTCTGATATCCTTAATCTTTGTTTCTCATGATGTTTGGACTTTTTCATAAGGGATTTAGCTACTTGTGCTGCTGACAAAAGAACTTGTTGGTGTCCTTCTGGTTTCTTTACTTTTCTCCATAATTTCTCTCTTAGGAGGGTTTTCTTAACGATGGCCCAGGTTTAGTTATATCTGGTTCTGTAGAAGAACTTTTATTAATTTACCTGGGTTTAGAAGTCGTGCTGGTAATTTTTTTGTCAAAAGGGTTAGAAACTCTAACTCCAATTGATTAAATTCATGGGATATTTCCAAGATGGCACTAGATAATAACTTTAGAGCCATCTGAAGATTTATATCGTCTATTATTTCACTTTGATTTCCTATTATTCGTTTTAGAGTTATGAATACTGCATTGGTTATCTCCTGTTTAAAAATGGAGAGTGTATTGATCGTTTGATTAACTTTTTCTACGATTTTTGATATCCTTGTTTCGTGATGTTTTAAGATTGTTAGTTGTTTGTCTACCAAGTGTAGAAGATTTTGATTTGTTACTTCGACTTTCCCTATTCGTTTTTCTGCTTCCTTCCACGTTGTCTCAGATACCGTACCGAATATATATTCTGAGATTTCCCCTACAATACCGATTAAGCTTCTTTTCTTTCTGGCCAATGTATTGTCTGGTTCCTTTTTGTTTTGTTTTTGTTTTTGCAGCGTAATTAACATTCTTTTTATATCTTCTAAAACCCCATTAATTTGGTTGTTCAGTACATTGAACAACAAAGTTGCCTGAGTTTGAAATAATGATACTTTTATTTCTTTTTCTATTACCTGCGGGGGTGTGAAAGGAGGTGGGTTAAAAGTTTTTTCTAATTCTCTTCTTCGTCATTTCCAGATTATTTGCTAGTACCGTTACTTGGTTCTGGAGGGTAGGTAAGGCTGAAGCATCAAACCTAATGGCGATTTGCCAGTAGCCTTCCATGGGTTTGATGGTATTCATCCTGCGAAATGATACTCCTTTTAAAACCCTAAATTCGGCCGCAATAAGCTGGAGAAGCTTAAAAACGCAAATTATTTTCCAATTTCTCATCTGTAATAAATATTCCATATATAGATCTTATATAAACACTAAAAAAAAAAATTGAACTTGTTGTGAATTAACGTGCAATTCCTGCGTATTCTGCATATTCTTGGATCATTTGTAATTGCCTTGGCGTTATCGTCAATTCTTGTAATTCGGTTACTTCCTGTCTGACACCTTGTATTTTACTCTTTTGATCAATAATCCAAGCTGTTATAAGTGTAAATAGACTTACACATACTGTGCCCATTATACACCCTACTAAAAATAATTCATTGAATTGAATGCTTTCCTCCCTTATTACTTTCAGTGTAACTTCTGCTTGACTAAGGGCTATTTCTTGTTCTTGTTTTATATCTTTCAGCATTTGGGCCCAACTAATAGGTTCTTTAAAATTCTTTTTCCAATTTTCTACCAGATGCTTACTACCTTTTTTTTGAAAAAAATTTCTAATTTGCCTGGTAAAATTGTTTTAATTTTTAATGGAGTTAATTTATTAATGTTTTTTCTGATCTTTGTCTATTTTCTCTTTTAAGAATGAAATTTGCATCTTTGTGCCATAGATTACATTCTGAAATTGTCGATATAATTAGTGGAAAATTTGGTATTTCTCTGTCTTGAACACAAGTTCCATCTAGCGTAACATTATTTGAAACCAACACTTCGGATAAGCTTACTTTTATAATTCCTTCAGTTGTTTCTGAAGGTTTAGAGACTTCCCAATGGCATGTTTTTTGAATGCCTTGTCGATTTTCTAGAATTATGTTTTCCCAGCAATTTAAACTATTCCCATTTTTGTCCTTTTTAGTCTTTTTTTGGTCAGTTCTAGTTTAAAAATACCATTTTCTTAAATGTCCGTGACCCAAATTTTTTCTAGAGACATTATTCTTTCTCCTTTATTTTCTACTAGTACATACGCTGAAGTTGATGTCATGGGGATTTCTACTCCCTGTGGGCCCCCTGTTGCCATGGGAAAAGCTTGATACATTGTATACACGCTCTTTTTCTGAACCAGGGGTATTTTTGCGTTTATTCGGAGGTTTCCCGCAAATAGAAAATAAAACGCTTTTAATAGCTTAGCATACCAGCTTAAGGGGTCTATCGGGTCTAACCCCGAAGGTAATTCATAGTACCCTTCCTTTAATACGAAACACTGTATGTTTTGCAAGATCTCTTTTAACTCCTTTGGAGGCAACAGAAGTTTTGGAATCTGTTCTAACTCTAATAATCCTAATGCTCTTTGAACTTCTATTGTATAATCACTTAAAATTTGTAGATGTGTCATTAGCTCTAACATGCTTACCGCTAAATATTCTCCATAAAACGGCTTATCTTCTTTACTTTCATTAATCAGTAAATTCTCTATTCTACTGAATATATTTTAGATTTCCCCTAGAGTCCAATTTGAACTGGAGATTTTTTCATTCTGTGCTAGCTAGCCATAACGATTTTTTTTCTTTTTCGATATGAAAATATGTTTTGCTCGATATTTTTTTCTTTTTTTCCTCCTTGATATTGGCATGTATTTTTTCCAAATAATATTTTGTATATCTTCGAAAGCTATATTCGTTTTATTTTGTTCTTCTATTAGTGATTGATTATTAACATTAGTACCGTGTTTTGTCACATGCATTATAGCTTCTACTTGTCTGTGTATTGCGTACTATTTTGCAAGCACCGATTGCTCGAAGCTATGGGATATATTTGCAATTCTTTCTTATCTAGTTTTTCGCGAAATTATTTTTTCTTCTCGGTTACTAGTTTTCAACAAAAAGGCTTCGATTATCTTTTGATAAGCGTTCTTTTTAACCTTATGGTATCTAGCATTTTTTGTAAATGTTCTAAGTCTATTTGAAATAGGAGTTGCCACTAATTTTCTATAATTCTCACCTGGCGTATTTGCATTATAATTCCTCCGTCAACTACTTGTACTTTCTTGCCCTCTGTTTATGTTTTTGTCATCTTAGCACTTTTTCCCAAGAATAATATCGATAAAATAGCCCACCAGTAAAACTTCCACATTGTCTACAAGAAGAAATTGATATTACCCTATGTCCCTCCGTTTTCTTGTTAAGGTTTTTTTCCCTCCCCGCAATATGCTGTCTTACGCTTTATAGGGCTCTCCAGCATATTAGGGGTTTTAAACAAAAGTTTGGAAAATAAGTTCGTAGCCCTGATAATTCATTGGTTACTATTTTCCCGTTATCTTTGTATACTGTTTTCATTAACGGATCCAGACTGTGTATCATTCCACAGGAGTGATTTGAAAGCCTGAGTATCCATTTTATATTACTTTTTTGAAACATCTCTATAAGTTTCTTTGAATCTGCTTGTCCTTTTAAAACTTGTAACAATTCTTTGTTTTCTTTCGTTATTTTTGTGTTAGTTTTTACCACCCCCTTTAATTTTTGCAAAAAGCTGATTGGATATTTTCCTACCTCTGAGAGGATTTGTATTAATACGGTTAACATACATTCTTTTGAAAAGTCTTCTGTCACTAGGACGTGGAGTTTACTGGCTTTAATGAATTTGTTTAAACCCACTTTGTCGCTTATTGGTGTTGAGATTTCGTGCATCATGCCCTAGAAATTTATTTATTCACGTATAAATAAATTTATTTATTCATGTTATCACTTGTATCTTTTTTTTCTTTTTTTTAATTATCCCCCCAAATATTTTTTTCAATATACATATCAAAAGAATCGCTTTTTAATGCTGATTCTAAATATGTATAATTCAATTAGTTTCACTGCACCCATTTAAAAGTTACGTGGCCTTACTTAATTTCTTTTATGAAAGGTAATTCTTTTCGACAAGTCTTGTCAGTACACCATTCGCGAAGTTTTATTTCGTCCCGGAGACAAAATTTTTGCAGGAAGCTCTGATGTCACTTTAGATCTGAGCTTATTTCTTTTCTGGGAACTTACGAGTCTTTAGGCTAAATTTTTTTTTGAGTTTCTTTTCTACGTGACGGTAATAATTTTTACTGGCGAGATTTATTATGAAGGAAACTTTGACGTTATTTACATACCGATTAAAGGAAGAAAAATATAGATATTTCTGTAGAGACTCTACTCGTTTTATATTTTTTTCCGTTATCATTATTTTATTCAAATATTAATCGGCTGGGAGCTACGCTTGTTCTCCCCTTCTCTGTTTCTTGGTCCAAATTTTGGACTCCAAATTTTTGTTTTCTCTTCTTTATAATATTTGCAAGTTTTTCCGTGGTCTCTATAGTGTGGTTCACAAGGCTCTGAGTTCGAGCGCGGTTTTGTTGTCTCGTCTGATATCCTTAATCTTTGTTTCTCATGATGTTTGGACTTTTTCATAAGGGATTTAGCTACTTGTGCTGCTGACAAAAGAACTTGTTGGTGTCCTTCTGGTTTCTTTACTTTTCTCCATAATTTCTCTCTTAGGAGGGTTTTCTTAACGATGGCCCAGGTTTAGTTATATCTGGTTCTGTAGAAGAATTATCGGGGTCACATTCTGTTAGCTCGCGTCTGGTTGATGGCGTTTGTTCCAAAAGCCATTTTTGTGTTAAGACTGTAGGTGAGTTTAATGTATGAAAATCAGATAATTCATTGGTTCTTTCCTATTTTTCTTCCTCTTTGGATTTCACCTTTGGTTTATCACGTTTTAAACCATTAGGCTGTGTTTGAGGCTCTTCATCGCTAGCATCCGATGAGTATCGAATATTTCCCCTTTTCTCTTGTTTGTTTTGGAGAGTTTGTAGCCAAGACTGGGCTAAATACTCCTTCCACTCCTCCCAACTTTGTGGTCGTTAAAAAGGTAATAAAATTTATATGGTCTTCTGGTATATACCGGTGAAATTGTTTCCTCTATTTCTTCGTCTGAAGGAATAGGCTCTGATTTCCAAGGTTTTGGAAAAAATCCTTTTTTCATTCTATTATGGTGTACTACTTCTTCCTTTTCCTTATACTGATGCTTTAGAACATATGTTAAGTTATTTGGTAGAATTTTTACAATCCTGTAGGGCCCATCCCATTTCGGTTTTAACTTTTTTGTCCCTTCCAGGTTGGTTTTGTGTACGTAAACCAAGTCTCCTAAACAATAATTTGTCTTATTTTTGCTTGTTCTGTCATATTTTTTTTGTTCTGTTTTCGTATCTTCAAATTTTCTTTAACTTGTTCCATAGCTTTTTTCATTCGCATTACCATTTCTTGCTTATATTGGTCTAGGTTGTAATATACTCTATCATTTTGTATTTCATCTAAACAAATTCTGGGATCTCTTAGATGTTGTAAAAAATGGCATTTCTTTTAAGGAACGTGGAAAAGCCGTATTTATTGCAAAGACTACGAATGGTAAATGTTCATCCCAATTTGCATTTTCCTCTTGCATGTATCCCCAGCATATAAGCTAATTCCCTATGTTTACGTTCAACCTTTCCATTAGCGGCTGCCATATAAGACAAGGTAAACCATCGTTTTACCCCCAGATATTCCGTAATTTCGTCTAATAGTTAATCTCTAAAACATGGCCCATTGTCACTAAGTATCTAGGAAAAAATCCGTGTTCCAAAAAGAGGCGGTTGACTAAAACTTTCGCAATGGTTTTTGTCTTTTCGTCTTTAATTGGAAAAGCGTATAAGTATGAGTTAAAATGGTCAACTACGGTTAGTACACACCTGACTTTCCTGGAAACTGGTAAACTTTCTCCTGTTCCCCAAATGTCTATTGACATTGATTCTCCTACCCCTGAAGGGGTGGGGTAGAGACCTAATTTGACCCTAGGGGTCTTTGGTGGCGACTTTTGTTTGGCACACTCTTGGCAGCTTTGGATGAAAGCTTTTACTTTTGAGTGCATTTTTGGAAAATAAAATTTCCTTTTAGCCTCCCCATAGTTTTCGCTTCTCCCATGTGACAGCCAATAGTTGCGTGTGTCATCTGTAAGATTTATCCTTCCAGTGATTTTGGAATTACTGGAATAATTTTTAAGTCATTTTTTCTATATTCTTGCGATAGTTTGTAATATCTTATTAAAAGATTTTTACTTTCATCAAGATCAAAATTATCTAAGTCCTTCAAAAAATGTTTAAAGTGCTCTGGCACTTCCGTTCCCTTTGATAAAAAGGATTTCATTGCTAAACAAAAATCATCTTTATCCTGATGATTCGGAATATTTTCATTAGATAGTATTTCTATCCCTTCCAGTACGCTCTGGATTGTTGTTATCAAATTTCCTTCCGTATCAGGATTTCGTGACAAATAGTCTGGTAAAATGTTTGTACGGCCCTTTATATATATTGGGGTATATGAATATGCTTGCAGACGTAGTATCCACCGTGTCAGCTGGGATGAAGTATTTTGCATCGTATGTAGCCAAATTAATGATTTTTGGTCTACGCGTAAAATGAAATTTTTTCCAAGTAAAAATTGTCGAAAATATTCTGTAAAAACTACAACTGCTAAGCATTCCCTTTCAACTGTCCAATATTTTCTTTCTGCCTCCGTCAGTGACCTGCTGGCGTATTGGACTATTGATTCTACTCCTTCCGAATTTATGTTTAATAATATGGCTCCAATACCATACCCCGAAGCATCTGTTTGTAAACAGAAGTCTTGTGACAAATCTGGTAGTTTAAGTATTGGTGCCTGTAATAATTGTCTTTTTATTTCATCCAGCGCTTGTTTTGCGTCCGCTGGATATTCGAATTTACCTGTTTTTTTTCAAAAGGTTTGTCAAAGGTTGCGCTATTGTTGCATAATTTTCAATATATCGTCTGAAATAGCTTAACAAACCACAAATTGATCTGCAGCTTTTTTATCTTTAGGAGGCTGTAAATTTTCTATGACTATAAACTTTTCTGGATTTGGTGAAATAGTACCTTGGTTTATCAGGTGTCCAAGAAAAACTAATTTTGGCACTACTATTTTTAACTTTTCTGGTTTTAATTTTAAACCTGCTTTTTCAAACTTTTCCAGTATTTTTCTTAGTCCGACCAAGTGGTCTTCCAGGTTTTCATTAAACAAAATTACATCATCTAAAAAAGCTAAGGTATCTTTTTTCCTTCCTGGTTCGTTATCTTTTAACACCAAATTCATTAGTCGACTAAAACAATTTGGACTAAATGATAAGCCAAAAGTTATACGTTCAAATGTGAAAGTTCTTCCATCGTCTAAGATTACTGTAGCTTTATGCTTTTTTTCTGCATGTAAAGCGATTTGCCAATATCCTGCTATTAAGTCAAAACTAGTGTAATATTTTGTACCTCCCAGCGAATCTAAAATCGTATCAATTCTTGGTAGTTTCATGACGTCTTTTACTGTGACGGCATTTAGTGCTCTAAAATCTATACATAATCTCCAGGTCTTATCTTTTTTCTGACTATTACTAGTGGAAAACACCAATCGCTAACACTTTCTTTAATTATTCCCTGATCTTCCATTTCCTTTATTTGGCTTTCCAGCCATGGTTTTAAATGATAAGGTGTTTTATACGGTGACTTTTTAATTGGAGGGCCCTCAGTTGATATTTTGTGCGTGATTAAAAGAGTTAATCCGTAATCCGCTTTGTGTCTTACAAAAGTCCATTTAAAATCCCAAAGAATATTTTCTACCCGAGTTTTTATGTTTTCCGGTAAATGTTTTAAATCAAATTGTTGCAAAAAATCCGTTTTCGACATTCCATACTTCTCTTGTGGTTGTGGTTTTAATGAGGATAATTGTTCGTGGCTAGTGAAATTTACGCTTAATTCTGGACTGTTTAGAGATTTTATTTCTGAATTTGAAATCCTTTCCACTGACCCAAGTTCTACTTAGTTCAGTTTTACTTTATTATTACTTAGAGTTGATAGTTTTAAGTATGTGATACTATTTTCAATTTTAATAACTTGATTTTCCACGAAAATCGTGGGATATTCTTCGAGGGTGTATCCTCCTATCATTTGATCCATTGTTTTAACATTTCCTTCTTTTGTATTTAATGTCGCTAGAACTTGAGCTGTTGTTCCCCCTTCTATTGTAATTTTTTCCGTTTATTTTTAGGTTATAATTCGAATCGTCACTCTCTTTATCTGTCGTTACGCAAATTTGACTATTAGTTTTATTTGCCTGGTTTATGGTTATTGTATCAGATATGGGTTCCCATACGATCCCATATTTCCTGATGGCATCTACTCCTATAATACAAGGGAATGTTAGCTGCTTGTATATTATCACCGTTACTGTTATTTCTTTATCCCTTGTGCTAAATTTTAATGGACATTCCCCCAAAATTGTCAGCCTGTGCCCTGTCACTGATGTCAGGGTATTCGGGCATCTGCTTACGCGATTTTTGACACTAGGAGGAAACCTCTTAAAAACTTCCTCTCGAATTAATGATTTAGATGCACCCGTATCTAGCAAACATGGTAAATTTTGAAAACACTCAATTTTAAAACAACGCAAAATCTGTAGACTATTATTATTTGCATTTGTATCACAACATTCTAAACTGTATAGGTGTCTTTGTAAGGAAACAGCTCTGTCGACCCTTACAGGCTGGTTTCTCCGTTTAAATGCCCACTGTTTGGCCAAAAGTTTATGGGGTTATCCCAGTTTTCTTCAGCGTCGCTACTTTAACCCTGGGTATTGTTAACCGTTTGCCTCCTGGGCCTAAATTCAGGAATATTATTAGGTATTTGCCAAGTATTATTTGTTCCCTGCCTTCCTAATGTCATTGTTGGTTCCCCAACTCTCTGTCTTTGGTGGGGGAGGGTGCCCATATTTTCTATAGTTATTAGCTGCTAATCTCTCAAGGTCGTGGAATCTGTCAGCTATTTCCCTAGACGGCGACCCTCGGCCTCCGTCGCGCCTTTTTGGTTCACGATTTGGCTCCTCAAAGTTCACCCGCTTCTGTCCCCTTTCATATTTTATGCTTTCTTTGGCTCCTGTATTATTTTTGACATTTGATCAAACTTTTTCATAGCCTCGTCAATTTTTACCTCTGTTTCGACTAGTATTATAGCCTGCTCTAAATTTTCAGGTTTCCGCGATAATATTAGTCTTAATAGCTTTTTTGGTAAGCCTTGGGTAAAAGTATGTAGTTGTACTTTCTGTACTGTTTCGTCATTTCCGCCTTTCTCTAATTGTAAGCATACAGATTTTGTTGGCATTTTCCCTGATGCTAGTTGAGGTATTGAATGTCACTACCTCTGTTCTTAGCCTCTCGGAGATGCTTGTCTCTATGAATCTTGTTTTAAAAGATTCAATTAGAGTACTGATGTCCTTGGGCCCTTTTTCCTTAATCGTCTCAAAGTGTTTAAGGGCGCTTCCCTTTAATCTGGCTGCAACGCATTGCTCTTTGACCTTATCCTCAAATGATTCAGCTAGTTCGTCGAAAAATTTTAATTTTTCGATAAACTCATCTACATCTGAGATTCCCGCGTATTCGGGTATAATTTTTGCAATTTCAAGTACCGTTGATAGGGAAGCCATTTTTTCCTCTGGTAAAGCCATTTTATTTCAATCTACTATTTTTATCTAGCCCTCTCGACCCAGTTTTTCCAACGGCCACAAGTTGTGGTAAGGTGATTTTATTGTATTTAAGGTGATGTAGTGGTAGATGCCTTTATTCTCCCTTTATAGGGAAGATAAACTATGGCCCTAAGGTAGTTAAACCTTAGTAGCGTGCCTTAGGCTATGACCGAACTAATGAGGCGTACCAGCTGGGTATGTTCGAGGGACTAAAGGTAGATTGTAGAGAGGTTGGCTATAATACAATACTTTCATTCAATTAACATATAATAATACCAGATATATATTTTCTACTAGGACTGGCTGTCCTAAGTAGACCACAAGCCTCGGAAAACTACAATAATATATAATAGGATACTTAGACTCTTACAATGATCCGACAAGATTCCAAGGTATTTCTAAAAACAATGGACCAGAGGTCAGTCCGACATAAAGCTATTATCAGTCTCCCCCTTCCCATAAAATGTATCTTTTATACATTTTTATCAACCACACCATCCTGTGCCCAACCGACGCAATTAGCTAGGAAGTGGTGATATCTCAATTTCCCTTTAAGCAGAAAACATAAGGATATGTTCCTTATCTTAATAAAAAGTGGTATTTCGAAACTTTGTATTTGCGTCTTAATATATTTTTAATAAATTCAAAATTGACTAAATTAGAAGCTTTACCACAATTAGTCAGGATTTTTGTTTTTGTTAGGTGTCTTTATTGACTAATTTGACCTAAATTATTGACTAATTTAGGTGTCTTTATTAACATAATTTGCACTATACTGAAAAAATATGCATTTTTTTACTTTTATAACTTTAATAAATCAAATAATATTAACATATTGATTACTAAATATCAGTAAATGTATATTAAACTGACAATGCACATTCATTTGCATTTTTTTCAGTAAAGTGCAAATTTTGTTCTGGCCTTGGGAAGGCATAGGTGTTTTGAGCCCAACTTATGTTAATTTCTGCTCATTTTGAGTTTGACTCCATTACTTATTGTAATTTCTGTTTGTTTTGGGTTTCATTTATTTATTGATGCTGATTTGGGGTAGTTTCACGCTTGGTAGATTATTTGATTTTATTTTTGCTCATTTTTGTTTAATGGAGTTCTTTACATTATCTTTGAAAAACTTATATTGTGGAAACAGTTTTTTAATTAATTTCTGTTTGTTTTATATTGACATAGTCTTTTCAGGGAAAAAGAAATAATACTTTAAATCTTTTCTTTTTTTATGACTTTATTCACCCTTTTAAAAATCTGGACACAAACAGTAGTGTTTAATTTAGTTTCATACCTCCTCTAGTTGACCTGAAATAGAAAACTTGATACCATTGGCAAAAAAAATCTGTATACTTTCTTTGATAGCTTGGATACACTTACGCTATTTTGATTTGGTTAAATTTTAAGAGCAGAAGTAGCCCCAAAAGTATGAACATAATGCCCTCAGTCGTTCTTGGGTTACTGCTGAGATACCTTATTGGGAATTAGCATTAACACAGTGCATCTTGATTTAGTCTTAAGGCAACATTTAGTTTTTAAACATAATGGGCAAATGGGAGGGTGGGTGTGGGAGGGGGATTAGTTGCCCTCCAATAAAAAGAGCATCAGCCCTTTCTATTTTCAATCAAATGAGCCCTTTTCGTAGTTCCCACGGCAACTCCTTTGATACAAAGTGCCCTGGTCTAAACAACAACAACAACAACAAAAATAATACAGTATACCCACATCAATTTTTACTATAAAAATGTCAAGCCTTCCAATCACTTTCGACTATTAAAAAGAGCACTAGGCCTTTTTGGATGTTTTTACAACATCAATTTCAATAAAAAACTTACATGCTTCCAGGGCATAAATTAAAACCCTTGCCCTGAGGGTTGTGGGGGGGGGGATTGGTTGTCATCCTTAAAGACCTAATTTCCAAAACTTTCAACTGCGTTGAATAAAATGGCTATCTAAAAATTTTGATTGGATGTGTTTGGGGAAAAGGTGGGCATGAGAGGTGGGTTAGTTGCCCTCAAATCACTTTCGACTATTAAAAAGGGCACTAGCCCTTTGAATTTCCAATCGAATGAGCCCTTTTTCAAGTTTCTACAACAAACATTTCAATAAAAACTTTATATGCCCCCAGGGCATAACTTATAACCCTTGCCTTGAAGACTGTGGGGGGAGTGTCCTGCTCAAAGCTATAATTTCCTGAACTTTAAACTGCGTGGAACAAAATGACTATCTAAAAATTTTGATTGGATATGTTTGGGGAAATGGTTGGCGTGGAAGGGGTGTTAGTTGCCTTCCAATCACTTTTGACTATTAAAAAGGGCGCTAACCATTTCAATTTCAAATCGAATGAGCCCTTTTTGAAGTTTCTGCGACGACACGTTCAGTAAAAACCTTAAATGCCCCCACGGCATAACTTACAACCCTTGCCCTGAGGGCTGTGGGGGAGTGTCCTCCTCAAAAACATAATTTCTATTTGGAAATCCACAACGCTGAACAAAATGGCTATAAAAAAATTTTGATTGGATGTGTTTGAGGAAAAGGTGGGCGAGAGAGGGGGGCTAGTTGCCCTCAAATCACTTTCGACTATTCAAAACGGCACTAGACCTTTGAATTTCCAATCGAATGAGCCCTTTTTCAAGTTACTATGACAAAGATTTCAAAAAAAACTTATATGCCCCCAGGGCATAACTTATAACCCTTGCTCTGAAGACTGTGAGGGGAGTGTCCTGCTCAAAGGTATAATTTCCTGAACTTTAACTGCATGGGACGAAATGGCTTTTTCAAAATTTTGATTGGATGTGTTTGGAGAAATGGTGGGTGTGGAAGGGGTGTTAGCTGCCTTCCAATTGCTTTCGACTATTAAAAAGGGCACAAGCCATTTCAATTTCTAATCAAATGAGCCCTTTTTTATTGTTTCTACATCAACACTTTCTATAAAAACCTTATATCCCCCCAGGGCATAACTTACAATCCTCGTCCTGAGGGCTGTGAGGGGTTTGTCATCCTCAAAGACCTAATTTCTAGAACTTTAAACTACGTTGAAAAAAATGGCTATCTCAAAATTTTGATTGGATGTGTTTGGGGAAAAGGTAGGCGTCAGAGGGGGGTTGATTACCGTCTAATCACTTTCAACTATTAAAAAGGGCACTAGCCCTTTAAATTTCCAATCAAATGAGCCTTTTTTAAGTTTCTATGACAACGCCTTCTATAAAAACCTTATATGCGCCCAGGGCATAGTTTACAACCCTTGTCCCGAGGGTTGTGGGGGAGTGTCCTCCTCAAAAACATATTTTCTATTTGGAAATTAACTACGCTGAACAAAATGGCCATCTTAAAATTTTGATTGGATGTGTTTGGGGGAATGATGGGCGTGGGGGGGCTAGTTGCCCTTCAATCACTTTCGACTATTAAAAAGGGCACTAGCCCTTTGAATTTCCAATTGAATGAGCCTTTTTTAAGTTTCTACGACAACGCCCTCTATAAAAACCTTATATGCCCCCAGGGCATAACTGAAAACCCTTGCCCCGAGGGTTGTAGTGGAGTGTCCTCCTCAAAAACATGTTTTCTATATGGAAATCAACTATGCTGAACAAAATGGCTATCTCAAAATTTTGATTGGATGTGTTTGGGGGAATGATGGGCGGGGGGGGGCTAGTTGCCCTCCTATCACTTTCGACTATTAAAACGGGCACTAGCCCTTTGAATTTCCAATCGAATGAGCCTTTTTTGAAGTTTCTACGACAACGCCTTCTGTAAATACCTTATATGCCCCCAGGGCATAAGTTAAAACTCTTGCCCTGAGGGTTGTGGGGGAGTGTCCTCCTCAAAAAGATATTTTCTATCTAGAAATCAACTATGCTGAACAAAGTGGCTATCTCAAAATTTTGATTGTATGTGTTTGGGGGAATGATGGGCGTGGGGGGGGGAGGGGCTAGTTGCCCTCCAATCACTTTCGACTATTAAAAAGGGCACTAGCCCTTTGAATTTCCAATCAAACGAGCCTTTTTGAAGTTTCTACGACAATGCCTTCCATAAAAACCTTATATGCCCCCAGGGCATAACTTAAAACCCTTGCCCCGAGGGTTGTGGGGGAGTCTCCTCCTCAAAAAGGTATTTTCTATCTGGAAATCAACTATGCTGAACAAATTGGCTATCTCAAAATTTTGATTGGATGTGTTTGGGGGAATGGTGGGCGTGGCGGGGGGCTAGTTCCCCTCCTGTCACTTTTGACTGTTAAATTGGGCACTAGCCACTCCAATTTGCAATCGAATGAGCCCTTTTCGAACTTTCTACGACAACTCCTTCGATACGAAGTGCCCGGGTATGGAGAAAAAAAAAACATTGTGCCCACATCGCTCTTTACTTAGGCAGCGCTAGCGCGCTGCCTATGACTGAAGATTTGCAATGGATTGTTCTGGGAAAGACCAACAAAAGTCTACATACCTTACAACTATCTTTACTGCAGTTGGTCAATATAAATTTAAAAATAGCAGTAAATTGGTCTTTAGCTCCTGTATATGTCTGATCTATATTCTTCTTTCTTGTATCTCCCATCTATTTTCTAGATTTTGTGCTCTTTTGAAGGTATATTATTCAGATTTGTGAAGGGATTCCTACTTTGTAACTCAACTGAAGAAGCATGGAAATACCCATCCTCTTTGTTGTCACTGCTGCTAAACAAGGTAATTAGTATTATGGGGGATTGAACCAATTTTATGATTATTTGTGTTAATTTTGTGCTTTTTTACTGTTCTGATTTTGTACTATTATGTTGAAAAATTAGAACAATCTTAATGATTGTTCTAATTCAGTTTGATTGTCAGACTGTTCGTCAACTAGAATAAACAAACTGTAAAACCTGTCTATTATCAATTAAAAATAAAAATTCCAACAAACTGTTTAAAACCAACGTCTTACAAGCTGTGCTTTTTTGTGTAATTTAAATAAGATTATCTTCTATATAAAGAAGATAATCTTATTAATCTTATTAGATAATCTTATATAAAGAAGATAATCTTAATTATATCTTCTATATAATTTAAATAAGATTATCTTCTATAAGATTATCTTCTAATTTAAATAAGATTATCTTCTCCCTAGAACGCAAATTTCAATTGGAGGTTGAAAGATTATTACTCTCCCTAAAAAATGGATTGACTTTTAAAAAAAGAAAAAACTTCCTAATAGAATGGATGGGAATAGTAAATTCTTTTATCCCTTATTTCTTCTACCCCATTAGGCCACCTATCCAAGGTATTAAAAAGAACCAGCTGAGACTCATCATTAAAGTAGGGCATTTGTCTAGTTTGCCATGTATAACCAGAAATTTTCTAAGTAGGGGAATCTCCAAGATATCCCTCTAGCAATATCTCTGTGTAGATAAGAGAATAAATTCCTCTGGGCTACTTGACTTAATTCTCCTGCTGGCTTTGCAACAGCATCAAGAGAGCAGGCTCTCCAGTAAACCCAGTCTTGAACTGCCACAGGGGTATCTACAGGACTTATCTTTGCCTTGTATTGGAATTATGCTGACTATTAGACCGTCTTGCTCTTGGGTGACCGCTTGATTATTTAAATCCAGCAAACAAATGGTTGAAAGCATATACAATGCAAAAGGGGGTTTCTTCTCATATTTGGAGGAGGTGGTTGCGCCATATCAGTGTACATTGCACAACTTGCAGGGAGAATGGAATCTGCATTGTACAGGACAGGAGGTTGGTGTTGCTGATAAAGTGGTACTTTATGAAGTCCCTTTAGACTAGAGGAATGCCAAAAATTATTCTTTTGTCATTATGATAAATTTTTATTTCTTCTGCTTTATGTTTTTATCATATATCACTAAACTGATAAACCAAAGATTTTTTTCAGAATATTTGTACCTGAAATATTTCTTATAAGAAAAGTATATATATGTGAATCTTGACATTAACCAGATTATGGACACTCATGGTTACATGTATATAACTAGCAGTAAAAAATAGCATGCTTTTTTTCTTGCTTCTTTCATTGGGTAAAATTATCTCTATTTCTCCTCTTATTAGAAAATAGTATATAGTGGCATCAATGAAAAACATTAGAATTGTTTGTTTTGGTTTTTCTTGCTTAAAAACTAGAGTATTTTTGAAATTATTTAGTACAATTTTGATAATAAAAGAAAATACGTAAAATTTTTAGTGTGCTTTTTAGTTGCATTTTAAGATATTGGAATGTATATTTTAAGAAGAGGCTGAAATTGCAGAAAAGATTTTATAGAAAGCATAAATTTTATACAGTATGTCTATGACCTCTGCTTGGGATGTCTTATATGCTTCTTATGGAAAAACTTGCCTATCTCTCCTTTGTCAAAATTTAGGTTATCAAGAGTCGCCCCTCCCCTAAACTCCCCAACTCTTTAATTTCAAGTCTCAAGGTACAGTAGATGCTAATTATACCCTTAATAAAGCATATTCCACATTTAATAGCAAAAATTATCTATGTAAGGTGGGGGTTCAATTCTGTCTTATGTAATATTAGTTTGTTTATTATATTTAATTACATTTTGTATCTTTTTTTATA
This sequence comes from Artemia sinica, assembly GCA_027921565.1. NCBI lineage: Eukaryota > Metazoa > Arthropoda > Branchiopoda > Anostraca > Artemiidae > Artemia > Artemia sinica. Next base: position 187,961 of record JAPEVW010000111.1, on the reverse strand, counting down.
ACAAAACTTTTCTTAATTGAAATTTAAAAATAGTGCCAGATTTGCCCCCCTGCTCGAGGTGATGTGCCTGATAATTTAAACTTTGCTTTACAATTCGCCTAGATTTGAAATCGCCTTTTTAATTTGCTAAAGAGGGGACAGGGACTCTAAATGTAAAAAACATTTTTCTTGCATTGATGTTAAAATAGCTAAGTTAAAGGGGGATCCAAATAGCTTCCTGAGGCTTCTTCAAAAATATTATAATTTGTAAATTTTAAATCTTTTTGATTCTACAAAGGTTAAGCATTTGAGGTATTGTTGCGTTTTCATCCCAAAACTTTTGTTTTTATTTGTTTTGTTTACCACTTTGAAGAATTAGCTTTTGCTTTGCTTACTGTAATTTGCCATAAAGTCTTGAATTTTGCTATGACAAACCCAGGTAGTCCACCAATCCTGCAAGATTTTTTTCTTTATCTTTTCGAAATATTTTACTATCAAAGTCCTAAGGTTTTTTAAACTTTTTTTGAAAGTTTTCTCTTAGAAAGTAAAAAAAAAATCTTTTTGAGCGTTTTTACCTATCACTAAATTATTGTTCTGAGTTTTCGAATAAATTAGCTTTAAATTTTCTATAGAACTTGAAGACGCACTACGAAATGATGTAGAAAGTCTGTTTGGAAGTTCTGATCCATTTGTGTTACCTAAAGAAGAAGATTTCCAAGAGAAGACTTTTTCTACAGACACATCTGCAAAGCCTGAACCAAATCGCCACCCTCTGAAATTGGAGCCAACTATTAATGTGGACAATGGTATGGTTTTTTTTTTGTTTTTTTTTCTTTTATTTCCTTGTAAATTTATGTGTCAAGATAGAATATTGAATTTTCAACTCCTTGGGAAAATATGGCAGAAATTGAAATATGCTTTTAATGGATAGTCTTCATGCTAGAAAACTGGAAAATATAAATATCTCTCTAAACTCTCAACCAACGTTTTGAACATTTGTTACAGTCTATTGTTGTCTTATATACAGATTCCACAATATAAATGGTACCAGCTAAGGGTATGTTTTTGGGTTAATGTAGATTATATGTCATAATTTGTTGGCACATTCTTTACCCCCCTCCCTCTCAAACTCAAAATCCAAGCACCCCTAGTTTAGACAAGCCTAATATTGATATTATTATAATGATATCATAAGAGTTATTGATTTTTTCATATTTAGTACTATATTTAAAATTTATTTAGTTTGTTGCATTGATCAAAGCTACCCTGTGTGTGTTAATTACAGGATTAACAACAGGGAGAAGATGCCGAAACAAATCGAAATACAAAATGAGTGCAACGAAACCGAAAAATTCAGTGCAGAGCATTAGCTTATAAATTACCAAAAAAGAAACTAATAAATAAGAAAAAAAAATTATTTTCCTTGTTGTTGACAGTGAGTGACTGTAAGTCTCTAGTAAAGGGTTTTTGACGATGAGGGTTGCTGTTTTGTGTACTTTGTTTCTATTAAATGTCAATTTAAGAGCATGATCTTCTTAGAAATTCTCAAAATTTGTTCTCAGTCCTGAAGATTCGCCATGCTGCTAAATTTGACAGGCTTAGGATTAGGATTTTTAACACAAATTAGGATCTTGTTTAGGAATTATTTTTATAAAAGAAATTAAAAATGCAACAACACAAATTATAAGTTATGAAGAAGTTTGGAAATAATGGGTTCTAGATAAGAAGTTTTGAAACTGACCACCAAACTAAGAACTGACAGAATTTTTGGGTAGATTTGGGGTTTTGTAATTACCACTTTCTTGTTTCAAACAGGACGTGCGGTCAGGGCATAAAGTATATATATGTGTGTTTTAGCAATAACCCGTCGTAATTTTTGAACTATTTTTATTACCTTTGGATTTTGGATCGTTTTGAGCACAGTTCATATAATTATCCAGTAAGCTTATCGCAGATCATTTCTGGTCTTCGTTCTCGGTGCGAACAAAAAGCTCCTCCCACTTCTTCGTGCAGTTATTAATAGCGGGTTTCCACTTGTTTCCGATTGTTTCGCGTAAAGTGCATTATTTGTAATAGCGGGTTTCCACTTGTTTCCGATTGTTTCGCGTCTGACTTGTCTACCCGTGAAAAGATCTGACGCCGCTTTTGTTTCTACGTTCTCTGGAGCACTCGCACCCCGGTCCGGGTTTTTATAATGGGTGAGATAGGGAATGATCATACTGGATAATTATATGAACTGTGGTTTTGAGATTGTAAGTGTCTTTTCTTCTAAAATGAAGACTTTTTAAAAACAACTTAATTTGCATGTATAGAAAGTCGGTAATAGGTGAATCTGGTACGTAGATCACGAGTATGTACTTTTTTCAGTTTTGAACGCTTACGTTTAGCCCCCCCCCCCCCCCCCTCTCGTCCATAGATCAAGCATCGATGTAGGTCTGAGAGCAATATTACGCAAAGTTGAATTTATAAAGGAAAAAATTGGTTTGCTAAAGGAGAAAAGAAGTCGTGTCTATGTCAACTTACCCCACCCTCCATCCTTAACGTGACCATCCCGAATTCTTAGAATCTAATTAGCAACTTCTCACAACTACCTAAATCATTGATTTTAATTTGAACAGAAAATCACAGATATTCGGAAATTTTAAAAGGTTGGAGATTCATCACATTTATTTAATTAAACACATATCTTCTTCAACTTTGATTTGGAGCTGAGCATTAGAGCAACTACTTCCTTTGCAAAGCCCTTTCTAAGAGTCATAATGATTTGAGAGCAAACAAGATCCTAATCCCCCCCCCCTCCCCACGCTCATTCTTTCTTTTATCACCTCCAATCAAAATTTGGATATAACAATTTTGTTCATTGTAGCTGAAGGGTCTGGAAATTAAGCCTGTGAGGAAGACAACTTTCTTGTATAAATGGTGGTCGTATTTGCTTTGGAGGGGACTCATGGGATTGGTAGTCAGAGGTTCTAGTGTTCTTTTTAAGAGTCAAAGTGATCAAGTGATTAAGGTTATAATTTTGGGCACTGCTACTACTACTACTACTACTAAAGCTAAGACTACTACTATTAACTCTACTCCTACTGCTGTTACTATAACTACTGGTGCTACTACTACTACTACTAAATATTATTTAAAAATTTTGGTATTGATTTACAATTTTGGGCAATATTGTAACTGTATTGAAATAAATCAAAACACATTATGCCCACATAGGTTTTCAAGACGACGTATCAGCTTTGCTTCAGGACCAGTTGATGGTATCAAGTTAAACATTTCATCTTGTGTTGAAGGGGCTGTTGAAAAAAAGGTGTTACTTACCTACCGCTATTAATACTACTACAACTATTGCTACTACACAAGCTTAAGGTATTAAGATAAAGCTTGCAAGGAATATTTACGCGGATGCTGAAGCAAATCAAAGCGAACTATGATCCTATAGATTGTCAATAGGGTGACAAAGCAATATCACAATGACGGCTTACATTGTGAAGTTAGACCTTTCAGGATAAGTTGTGACAGATTTTGAACTAGCCAAAAGACGCTATGTGTGTTCTTTTGATACTAAGTCTCTAGTTACTGTAACTAATGACACTATGGGCATTTAGTTGAAACGTGTAGGGGAATTTTCAATTAAACAAAAAAACTATACGCATGCAAGTATTACAAGGGCATATAAGCAATATCATAGGTAGCGCTGCTCTATCATAGCAAGTAATATCATTGATATTTTAAAGTAGCCTAGCTAATTTGATTTGAAATTCAAAGTTCTAGTATCCTTTTTAAGAGTGGAGTTGATACAAACCGTCAGAGCCTGGGGGCGAGGGTTCTAAGTTATATCATGGGGTATTTAAGGTTTTAATGGAAGGGATGGTTGTTTAACTCTAGAAGAAGCTACATTGGAAGTTCTAGTTCCTTTTTAAGCGTCAAAAGGGAATTAGCCTCCCCCCCCCCTCCCCGACGACGTTCTTTTCTTCAAACGTATCTGATTGAAATTATGTGATAGCGACTTTGTTTAAAATAATCCAAAGAACATATAATAATTCCTCTAGGGTTTACACAACCCACCAGCGCCCTGGGGATAGGGTTGGACGTTATGCCTAGAGGGCATATAAGGTTTTTATGGAATGGACGGTCGTATAAACTTTAGATGGGGCTCATTTGATTTGAAATTGAAAGTTATAGTGCCCTCTTTTAGAGCCATAGTGATTCGAGAGAAAACAGCCCAACCCTCCACGCCCGTCATTTCCCTTAACACCTCCAATCAAAATTTGGACAGAACAATTTTGTTCATCGTAGTCGAAGGGTCAGCAAATTATATCTGTGAGGAAAACAACCCCCCTCCCCTACAGCTCTCAGTTGTAAGTTATTTCCTGGGGGCATATAAGGTTCTTACAGAAAGGGTGGTCGTATATGCTTTAGAGGGGACTCATGGTATTGGTAATCAGAAGTTTTAGTTCTTTTTCTAAGAGTCAAAGTGCTCAGAGCGCAGCCACCTCCCCCCACCCCCCACGCACACACAAACACGTGGTGTTTTCCCGAGATGTATCCAATAGATATTTTGAGACAGTCATTTCATTCAAAATAGTCCAAAGATCTTATAACAAGTCTTTTGAGGTTGATTTAAACCACTAGAGCCTGAGGGCGAGGGTTGTAAGTTATACCCCTTGGGGCATTTAAGGTTCTTATGGAAGGGATGGCTTTATAAACTTTAGAGGTGGCTGTTTTGGTTGAAATGGGAGTTCTAGTTCCCTTTTAAGAGTCAATAGTGATGGAGGTTAAATAGCTCTCCTCCCAACTACCCCTCTTTTTATCAAATGTATCTGATTGAAATTGTGCGATGACAATTTGGTTGAAAATAGTCCAAAGAACATATGACAATGCCTCCAGGGTCGGCACTACCCCCCAGAGCCCTGGGGTAAGGGCTTTAAGTTATGCTCTGGGGGCCTATAAGGTTTTTATGGAGTGGGTGGTCCTATTAAATTCAGATGGGTCTCATTTTATTTTAAATTGGAAGTTATAGTTACCTTTATAAGAGTCAAAGTAATTTGAGAGAACCCCCCCCCCCACGTCCAACATTTTCCATAACAAACATCCAAACAAAGTTTTGAGACAATTTTTTGTCAGCACTGTTGAAAGGTTCAGTAATTATACGTTTGGGGATGTCCCCCCCCCCGAGGCCTCAGGCAGGGGCTGCAGGTTGTGCAGTTTGTTCACTGTTTACATATAGTAGCCTATATGTTATTGAGAAAAGGTATGCATGTTTGACTTCTACTTTCCCAAAATACAAAGGGTATTAAGATGAGTTTTCCAGGGAATGTTGAGGGGAGTGTTGAACTAAACCATAACCTGTTATGTGTATATATGTCGTCAAAGGGTGTAACTCAGGAATGACTGAGTACATTAATTTGGAATTTTCAGAAAATGGTAAGGGAGAGGATCAATTGACCAAAACTACTACTACTACTACTATTTAACCTAAGGGTATTAAGAAATAAATTTTGGGCAATATTATAACTGTATTGAAATACACTATGCCCACATAGGTTGTCAAGAGGACGTATCAGCAATGCTTTAGGACCGGTTGATGGTATTAAGTTAAACATTTCATCTCGTGTTGAAGTTGTCGTTGAAAAAAGGTGCTCCGTACATACTTCTACTAATGCTGCTACAACTATTGCTAATACATAAGCTTAGAGTATTAAGGTAAAACCTTCAAGGAATATTTAGGCGGATGCTAAAGCAAATCAAAACGAACTACGATCATGTGGATTGTTAATCGGGTGACAAAGCAATATCAAAATAACGGCTTACATTAGGCCCGTTTTTTAGCACTAAGATCTAACATCTAAGATCTTACATCTTTCTGCAAAGATTATCGTTTTTTAACTCATCTTTGTTCTAAGATCTTACAGCTCGCTGATGTTAGCAAAAAGTGTGAAGACCGCCACTGTTCTCCCATATAGAACAATGATGAGAGAACTTTGATGATCTACTCATCATTGTTCTCAGACCGCTGATCAGAGCAGAATGATGAAAGACGTTTGCACAAAAACGACCAAAGATGTAAGATCTTTGTTCAAAGATTTCACTTTTAAGCGTTTTCTGACGGAAGATGTAAGATCTTAGCATATTGATGATGGAAAAAACGCCCCTATTATTAAGTTAGACCTTTTAGGTTAAGTTGTGAAAGGCTCTGAACTAGCCAGAAGACACTATGTTTATTCTTTTGACACTAATTCTACACTTACTGTAACTAATAGACTAAGAGCATTAAGTTGAAACGTTTAGGGAGAGTTTCAATTAAATTAAAAAATTATACGCATGCAAGTATTAAAAGGGCATATAAGCAATATCATAGGCAGCGCTGCTCAATCATAGCAAGTAATATCATTGATATTTTCAAGGAGCTAATTTGATTGGAAATTTAAAGTTTTAGTACCGTTTTAAGAGTCAAAAGTGATTGGAGGGCAATCAGCCTTCCTCTTTATCTCATAATTGTCCAAACACTTCCAATCAAAATTTAAGATAGCCCTTTTTTCAGCATTGCTGAACGGTCTTGTAACTGTATATCTAGGGCTATTGCGTAGGTCAAAGCCTCACAATTATCCAACTCGCCCATTATGTTTTAAAAACTAAATGTTCCCTTAAGGTTAAATCAAAAAGCATTTTGTGTATGCTGATTGTCAATAAGACATCTCAGCAGTATCCCAAGAACGACTGAGGGTATTATGTTCAATCTTTGGGGCTGCTTCTATAACTACTTCTGCTCTTAAAATTTAACTAAATCAAAAGAGTTTAAGTGTATCCAAGCTGTCAAAGAACATAGATATATTTTTTTGCGAATGGTATCAAGTTTTATTTTTTTGGTCAGCTAGAGCAGGTATAAAACTAAATTAAACACTTCTATTTGTGTCCAGATTTTTAAAAGGGTTTATATTGTTAAAGATTGTCGAAAAATTGTCTCCATCATACAAATAGCAAGCCAAACTATAAATTCTTAAAGAAAAACCGAAAAGATTTAAACTATTATTTTCTTTTTCCCTGAAAAGATTGTGTCAATATGAAACGAACAGAAACTAATGAAAAAACACTTTCCACAAAATAATTATTTTCAAAGAAAAGTAAAGAGCTCCATAAGACCAAAAATGAGCCAAAATAAAATCAAATAATCCGCCAAGCGTAAAGCTACCAAAAATCAGAATCGATATATAAATAAAACCCAATGCGAACAGAAATTACAATAAATAACAAAGTCAAACTCAAAACAACCAGAACATAATTTGCACTTTATTAAAAAGAAAAATTTAATATTATCCCTATCATTACTTTAATAAATCAATTATTATTAACATTTTCAGGAATTAATGTCAACTTATGTATATTGAACTGACTATGTAGATTCATTTGTATTTTTTCAGTAAAGTGCAAAACCTTTTGGTAAAGCAGCTACACCCTCTGACATGTAATCTGACCAAAAGAATCTTGAAATTCTTGGGACTTGGGCTGATACATGGCTCCTCTCTTTCAATGTTGATAATTGCCATGTAATACACTTCAGCAATTAAAATCCACCTCAGCAGCGCCATCTCTATGGTAACCACCCCTCTGCAGTTTAAAAAAAAAAAACACATTTTACAAGGTTTTCACTGCCATTTATAAGAAAAGTTTCACATGCACCTTAAATGGCTTTTTTATCATTATGCAAAAGCGATGTTATAGAATCCAAACTCCCAAGTAAACTTTGGTAATAAGTGAAAGCCATTTTCAGAGCCCCACCATAAATTCTACCACAATTGCCTACTGATGAATCTTGACTAAACGGGAAGCTAGATAAGTATTCATCATATACTTCTGTTATTTGGGTGTTGTACTGGTAAAAATCCTTCAGATTAAGCAGATTTTTCTTCAAAATCTTTCATTCTCTCCAGCAATGGTCCACTAATTCTCATTAAAAGTTAAATAATCGTTTTTTTTCTGATGTCTCGAACTCTACGTGCTTACAATTAGGTTGGGGTGGCATGCACTCAGTATGAAATGGCAGAGATGACAGAATTGTACATTACCAAGATACATACATTGTGGTTTTTCTTGGACCAGTTCAGTTACAACACAGCAAATACACACAGCAAGAACAAAAAAGAAGCCTTGAAAATAGCAAGCTGATGCCAAAAAAATTAAATAAAATTAAAAGTACTGGATGGAAAAACCCTCGCGACTTTCCTCTTTATAGACAGATTATTTTACAGTGCATCTTATTCTGGTATAAGACTGATATGAACAGTTATAAAAAACAACGCACTACATAATTGAAGAAGAATATTTAGACCCTATTCATATTCTTCCAGTTGAGATTAGCATCATTTTTTATTCCTAGCCAGATTTTTCACCCCTTCGTTTAACACGGGTCATTAACACATCACCTCTTTCACTTAAATCATTTTCTTTAATTAGAAGATTACTGCGAAGGTTGTTTAGAACTGCTGGTAGATCTGTTGTAATACGTATCCAGGATCCTTTAAACTTCGAAACAGATTTAAGGATGCTTTGGATCTCCAGTTCATTGCGTTATGAGATGAGGACAGGTCTTGCTTTGGGCCTTCAACGTCCGGCAACCCCACTTATTAGTTTATCAGAAAGACCGTATCATTTTGTCACATGAACACTATCAGCTGCTAGGCTCACTGTTCTTTCAAAAAGAAATTCAGCAATAAATTTGGCCTTTTGACTGGGCGTTCGGACGGTAAACCCTGAATAATTACGTTTAACTGTCTATCTGTAACTTCAAAGACCAGTACTTTTTTTTCAAGCTCATCAAAGTGAGCCTTTTGAAGAATAGAATCCTGCTCAAAGAATGCGATTTTACTAGCGCGTGAAGAAGAGTGGGTTTTCAGCTCAATAATCTCAACGTTTATACAATCAGGCTTATTTGAAAGTTGAGACTGGGACAGGAGGATTGATTTCAGTTTTAAATTCAGACTTTTTGAAAAGGTATCAAAGCTTGTTTCTGTCACAGCCGGTATCATTTGTTACAAGAAATAATTTCCTTGATCCGCCTTCATTAAATTAGAACCCCATTTGATTCATGTCTCTCTTAGTCTTGTCTTTCTTATGTCTATTAGAACTAATTTTTATTAGCAGGAGATGGTGCTAAATAAGAAAATTGTGAGATTTCCGCTTTAACTAAGGAAACTGGCTCCAAAAAATCCGCTTCAAATTGTTGCATAGTCTATTGAAAATTTTCCAAAAATCTAGGTATCATCTTCTGTCACCCACCACTTATAAAATAAATTTTTTATAACATTTTCGGAAAGTTTTCTTTTAGAAAGGAAAATTTTTCTTTTTGAAACTTTTTACCCATCACTAAATCATTAATCCAAAATCTCTAAGTAAATTAGCTATAAAAATTCCTGTAGATCTTGTAGATCTTTAGATAAAATTATTTAAAGATCTGTAGATGTAAATTATTTAAAGATCTTTAGATAAAAGATCTGTAGATCTTTAGATAAAATTTCTTTAGATCTTGAAGATGCACTACCAAATGATGATGAAAATCTGTTTGAAAGTAAAGATCCATTTTTGTTACCGAAAGAAGAAGTTTTGCAAGAGAAGAGTTTTTCCACAGACGCATCTTCCAAGACTGAATTTAATTGCCAGCCTCTGAAATTGGAGCCAAGTTTTAATGAGGACGGTGGTATGTTTTTTTCTCTTTTTTTTCTTGTACATTTGTGTGTTAAGATGGAATATTAAATTTTCAAATCCTTGGAAAAATGAGGTAGAAACTCAAACAAGCCGTTAATGGATAGTCTACAAGCTAGAAGACTGGAAAACATAAATTTATCCCTAAACTATTATCCAGTATTTTGAAAATGGGTTTTAGTCTATTGTTATCTTGCATACACATCCATAAATGTAAATGGTATTTGTAATATTTACGGTATAGGTTTTAAACCTCTGCCACAGTCGGCCCTTTGATTGCCAGTGTAGGCAAGCCTAATTGATATTATCATAATGTTATTCTAAAAGTTGTTGATTTTGTCATATTTTGTACTATATTTAGAATGGATTAGTTTGTTGTATTGATGAAAGTTAACCTAAGTGCATTAGTTACAGGATTAACAGCAAGAGAAGATGCAGAAACAAATCAAAATACAAAATGGGTGCAACGAAACCAAAAAATCAGAATTCCCGGGACTCGTGGTTCTAATCATCCATTTCAGTGCTCTGCAATATTTCACTGCTCCTTTAGCAGTGAAAAATAACAAAAAGAATACTCATCAGGTTTCATGCTCTTTTTCCGAATTTAACCCCAAAAAATGTTACAAGTAATTGCTGTAAAAAAAAAAGCCCTACTCATGTTAATTTTTTGCTCGTTTTGAGTTTGACTCGGCTATTTATTGTAATTTATGTTCGTTTTGAATTTCATTTATTTATTGATAGTGATTTGTGGTAGTTTTACGCTTGGAAGATTATTCGACTTTATTTTTGCTCATTCTTGGCTTAATGGAGCTCTTTACTTGTCTTTGAAAAACACGTTTTGGGGAAAAGTTTTTTAAATTAATTTCTATTCGTTTTTTATTGACATAGTCTTTTTTATGGAAAAAATAATATTTTATATCTTTTCATTTTTTTTCTATGAGAATGCATAGTATGGGTGGCTATTCGTATGTTGGAGAAACTTTTATATCAACTTTTTAATCCTGACAGAAACAGTATTTTTCAATTTAATTTTACAGCTTCTGAAGTTGACCTGAAAAATAAAATTTAATGTCATTCCCAAAAGATTCTATCTATGCTCTTAGACAACCTGGATATACTTACACTCTTTTTATTTGTTTAAATTGTAAGAGCAGAAGTAGTAATAGTAGTATCCCCAAAAGTTTCAACTTAATACCCCCTGTCTTTCTCGATATATTGCTGAGGTGTCTTATTGGCAACCATAAACGCAATGCCTTTTGATTTATTTTAAAGCAGCATTTAGTTTCAAGCATAATGGACCAGTTGCATAATTGTGGGGGGTTGACATGCCTAATATCCTTAAAGACATAGTTGCTGGACCATTCTACTATGCTGAACAAAATGACTGTCAAAGTTTTGACTGAATGCGTTTGGAAAATGAATGGGCTTAAGAGAAGGGCTACTTGCCGTCCAATCTCTTTTTACTCTTAAAAAGGGCACCAGAACTTTTTATTTTGAATTCAATTAGCTCCTTTAAAAGTTTCAATGATATTTCTTGCTATTCTAGAGCGGTGCTGCCTATGATATTGCTTATATGACCTTTTGAAAACCTGCTTGCATACATTTTTTCCCTTTAATTGAAAATCCTAAACGTTCCCTAAAGAGTTTCATCGTAATACCTTTAGCGTCATTAGTTACATTAACTGTAGTGGTAGTATTGAAAGTATACATATAGTGCCTTCTGGCTAGTTCAAAATCCCCCACAACTTAACCTTAAAGGTCTAAATTAATAACATAAGTTGAATGGGGAGGTTGACATCCCCAAAGACATAATTACTGGACCTTTCAATAATGCGGAACCAAACATTTCTATTAAAATTTTGATTGAATAAGTTTTGGGAAATGATAAGATTGTGGGAAGAGGTGGGTTGTTCTCTTTTCACTTTTGACTCTTAAAAAGCGCACTAGATCTTCCAACTTCCAATCGAATGAGCCCCATCCCATCCGAAGTTTATTCGATCATCCGTTCCATAAGAACCTTATATGCCTTCAGGACAAGGGTTGTAAGTTATGCCCTGGGGGCATATAAGGTATGTACAGAAAGGGTGATCGCATAAACTGCATTTTAATTTGCATTTCACTGAAAAGAAAATGACTGTGGATTGTCAGTTTCGTATAAATATAATGATACATATTCCTTGTATGCCCGGGGCATAACTTACCACCCTTGCACCTTGGCTCTGAAGGGTTGTGTCCACCTTGAAACCATTGTTATATGCTCTTTGGACTATTGTGAACTAAATGGCTATCTCACAGTTTGATTGGATGTTTTTGGGGAAAACGGTTTGTTAGGGGGGGGGGTGTAGTTGCCCTATGTTAATTTTGACTCTTAAAAGGGAGCTAGAACTATACATTTCCGATCAAATGAACTTCCTCTAAAGTTCAAACAACCACACTTACCATAAAACGCTTATATGCCCCCAGGGTATAACTTACAACCGGGCCCCCAGACTCTGGGGGGTTGTGTCAACCCTAAAGGTCTTGCTATGGGATCTTTGGACTGCTTTTGAAAAAATGATTATCTCGAAATTTTAGTAATATAGAACATAAAAAAAATATAAATATCTTAATATAAATACTTATTAGCTATAATTTATAAATATCAGCTATTCATCTTATTTTAGAACAAACTTGTCTTGTGTTTTTTAAACAAAAATATTTGTTTTGCATTCACTTTCCCGTTGAAGACTCAAAAACCATTCTAATCCTTTCAGCCTTAAATAAATTTTAATAAATAAAAAATTATTAAAAGTTAAAGGAATATGTATCATTATATTTATACTAAAATGACAATCCACAGTCATTTTCTTTTCAGTGAAATGCAAATTAAAATGCAGTTTATGCGATCACCCTTTCTGTACATACCTTATATGCCCCCAGGGCATAACTTACAACCCCTGCCCTGAAGGCTGTGGGGGGGGGGGGGGTTGTCATCCTTAAAGACGTAATATCCCGACCTTTCAATTACGTTTAACAAAATGGCTATCTCCAAATGTGTTTGGTTAAATAGTTGGCGTGGTAGGACGGGTTAGTCGCCCTCCAATCAATTTCGACTACTAAAATGGGTCCTAGCCCTTTCAATTTCCAATCAAATGAGCTATTTTTGAAATTTCTACGACAAGAAATGGCTATCTAAAAATTTCTGTGAGATGCATTTCAGGAAAATACTGAGGTATGTGGGGGGGGGGGTATCCACCCTCTGATCACTTTGAAAGGGCGCTAGAACTTCTGATCACCAATCCAATGAGCCCCATCCGAAGTTTATACTATCACCCTTTCTGTATATACCTTATATGCCCCCAGGGTATAAATTACGACCCTTGCCCAGAGGGCTCTGGAGGGGTTGTCATCCTCAAAGATAGAATTTCGGGACCTTTCATTTACGTTGAACCAAATGGCTATCTAAAAATTGTGTTTGGATGTGTTTGGGAAAATGGTGGGCATGGGAGGGGGGGGGGGTAGTTTCCCTCTAATCACTTTCGACTGTTAAAAAGGGCACTAGCCCTCTCAATTTCCAATCGAATGAGCCTTTTTCGAAGTTTCTACGACAACAAATGGCCATCTCAAAATCTCTATCAGATGCATTTTGGGAAAATACCGGGCTTGTGCGTGTGTGGGGGGGGGGGGTAAATCCACCCTCCCATCAATCTGAATCTCATGAAGGGCACTGAAGCTTCTTTTAGCCATCCAATGAGCTCCCTCCGAAGTTTATACTATCATCCTTTACTTATTAACCTTATATGCTCCCAGGGCATAACTTACAACCCTTGCCCTGAGGGCTGTAGAAGGGTTGTCATCCTCAAATACCTAATTTTCAGACCTTACAACTATTTTGAACAGAATGGCTATCTCAAAATTTTTATTGGATGGGTGTGGGGAAATGATGGGCGTGGGAGGGGGGCTAGTTGCCATTCAATCACTTTCGACTATTTTTCCAATCAAATGAGCCTTTTTCGAAGTTTCTACGACAACTCCTTCGATACGAAGTGCCCTGGTCTAAAACCAAAAAAAAAAAAAAAAATAAATAAATGATTCATTGTGCTCACATCACTCTTTACTTAGGCAGCGCTTTTGCCCTACCTATGATGTATGTTCTCGTATTCTCGTTTATTTACGTGCCATGATAAAATTCTATATAATAATAATAATAATAATAATTTATTTTTAACCCGCTAAGGTAACAAAAGCGGAGTATAAATAAAAGAAAAGAAAAAATACATACAAATCGACTAAATACACAGTAAAGACACTAAATCACATACAAAGTAAGACACAAAATACAAAAAAGTAAACACAAAAAAGTAAAACACAAAAAAGTAAGACACAAAATACATACAAATCGACTAAATACACAGTAAAGACACTAAATCAATGAAGGAGGCGTACAAACCCATGATGAGCTGGGAGAGCCTTCACTGTCTGGGGGAGTTTGTCAGCAAGCTCAACTAGCTTTTCAGTTATATCTGGAAGCCCAAAAACTGAGACAAGGTTACGGTTCCGGTACCACGGAGGCAAATACAGTAGAAAACGCGAGAACCGAAAATAATAAGAACGTAATGACCGGGTATTTTTTCGCCCAAGAATGGGATAAACACCAGAAAGGAACAAAATTGAATGATCAGTAAAAACAGAATACAATTTAGCAAGGGTCTTCCTACTGTATTTCCCCCGATTGGCAACAATTTTGGAGTAAGAAACTTGGATCTTTTTCTTACAATTCGCCACGGCTTGTTCTCGGAGAGATTTAAGATTTTTAGCAATGTTTATACCCAACCACCGAAAAGAAGAGACACATGGGACAGAAAAAGAAGCGCAATCTAAAGGCGAGTTACCATTACTATTAAACGAAAGATATTCACATTTAGAGAAATTCAGTGATAGACCAATCTTACTAAGGTTTGTTGCAACTGTAGATACGGAAACAGAAAGACCTTTTCTAGTCCTACTAATTAGAAGTATATCATCAGCATACGCTATGTAAGAAAGATTAATCGCCTGAAAAATACAAGTGGTTGGGATAGAAGATAAAACAGAAGAAATGCAAAGTTTAAAGATAGAAGGGGAAAGGACAGCACCTTGTCTGACACCACACCGAACCGGAATTTTAGAATCGGAAATAACCCCTTCAGCTTTTATTCGTAGAAAAGAATTGGCATACCAATAACGAAGGAGAGAAACCAGAGAAAGATTAATGCCGTGACTAAAAAGGGAAAACAGAGCTTGTGAGTGGACGACGCTGTCAAAAGCCTTGGAAAGGTCCAAGGCGCAAAGATGGAGTTCATATCCCTTTTTAGTCGCATCGATAAGAAGATTAATTAGAACTCGATGGGCTTGCTGGCACCCTACCCCAGACGAAAATCCAAGCTGATTTTCGCCAAAATGTGCACTCGATATGAACGGAAGAAGAACATATTCAAAAACTTTACTGAGATTGCATGACACAGTTATTGGCCGATACGACGAGCAATCGCTAGGAGGTTTCCCTCTTTTAAGAATTGATGTTACAGACCCACATAGGAAGCTATCCGGTACCGCAGACGCACACAAGCACATTTGGAAAAGCAACTGCAGGTGTTGAAAAAGAAGTGGGCAATCAACTTTTAAATGGTTGGCAGAAATGCCATCGCAATCGAGGGAATTTGATTTCAACCTTTTTACTGCCTGCTGAACCACAGAGAGCTCGACAGACAAAATCTGAGTTTGGCTCAGCGATACGGGAAGTGCGGCAGTGAGAAGTTTCGAAAAAACCGAATGGACATGATAATTCACTGAACTAAAAACTTTACTGTAATAACTATGCCATGCACCGGCACTAATCGGGCTTGTAGCAAAAGAATCATCAAGTTTTTCAGAATTAATTACCTTTTGCCAATCAGATTTACTTAACGGGAAATTCGATATTTTTGATTTAGTCGAGCGCAGGTATTTTTTATATTCTAATTTTGTCTTTTGCTTTATTTGATGAATAACCCCTTCAGACGGACGACCACAAGAAACCCAAATCCGCAACCAAAACTTTGCTTTATTTTTAATCGATTTCAATTCAGGATCCCACGACCACTCCGGTTTACGCGTGTTTCGCCTGACTCGCTCCCGTGGTACAGCGGTCAATTCAGCTGTTTTAAGGCAAGATACTAATTTTAGATAATAATCATTTAGAGTATTTTTATCATTTGAAGACTTACAACTAAGCTGTAGAAGGTGGAAAGGAACATGAATTGTAGCAAGTAGCATAGCTAGCGTAGAAATATACAGCGATAAATTTATCTTATTCCAATTTCGACGGAAAACCCATCTTCGTCCTGCTTGTAAAGCATTACGATTAGTACAAATCGGTATTTGAAAAACAAACGAAATCGGTAGGTGATCTAAATCGCAATGATCTTCATGAACAGTTACAGTAGAAACGGGTAGGCCCGGAGAACAAACAACATGATCAATATTACTTTGACTACCGGAATGATGAAGATAAGAATATATACAAGTTTTTTCAACCAGCTTAAACTGCGGCAGCGAATCAAATATCAAATCCGAGCGAATATTCGATGACAGCAGGTCAGCGTTAAAGTCTCCAGCGATCAAAAAACGATAACCTTGATTTGAGACGGATTCCAAAAGTTTCTGTAATACACTGCAAGTCTTAGCGAATCTGTTAAGAGACTGAACCGATTTTCTGTCACAAGGCAAGTAAACATTTACGATCACTAAATCGTTAATCCGCACAGCCAAAATGTTAGGATCACTGTGAAAAAGCACAGGCGAGTAGCAAGCAACACTATTTCGGTTCAGTATACATGCAAGCCCACCCGACGGCCGTCCGAAAGTAGTTCGTGCCGCCGATACGAAAACGACGTGATTAGCACTACGTTTTAGCAGGTTTGTATTAGCCGACGATAATAAGTGTTCTTGCAAACAGACAATGTCATAGTTACATGCAAGTTCGTCAATAACATGCTCTTTTCTTCTGGTACCATTTATGTTGTACGAGACAGCTGAAAGGGACTGCATCATTTTCGGGCACTACTCGAAACGCGAGACTTGAGCACTGGACATTTCAAACTAAAGGATGTATGATCACCGTTGCAGTTCGCACATTTTGGGCTATTTTGGCAAGGCGTTTCCTTAGTGGCAGTATGATTACCGGCACAACGAGCACATTTATCAACAGGACTGGTGCAATCCTTCATCATGTGATCTGGGGATCGGCATTTGAAGCAGCAACGGGGTACACTGATGAAATCGTACACACGGAATATTTCGTAACCTATTTTCAGGCCGTTCTTGATGGCATTGCCTTTTGCGAATGTATCCGAAAACTCTAGCTTAATTGTTTGTGAAGAGCCGAAACGAGTGGCTTCAGTCACACCAGGGTACGAATTTAGTCCAGCAATGTCAAAATCCTCAGGGATACCTCTAGCAATCCCAAGGTGACGCTTAAGCACAGTTTTAGTGGTAGCACCCGATGCGGCTGCACTAATCGAATTGCAGAAATCCGAAATAACAGATTTCTCAATGTTGACATACAACTTGTCACCTCGTGGGCGGACACTGGAAACTGACTCGTGACCTGACAATTGGTCTAAGAATTCCTTTCGACTTTTTGGGTTGCAAACTGTTTGCGGAAGGTTTGAAACAATCACTGTGGCATGGCTACTCGATAGTGAAGAAGCAGCATCCCCAGGCTGGGGTAGCGGTGGAAAATTGGCTGAATAAGACTCGAACTGATTGGATATAGTTTTTAGATGCAAGTTCAGTTCATTGACTTTCGAGAGCAAAGCCGAGTAAGCCGAAGCCGGGATAACTGGCACTTCCGAAGGGCTTCGAATGACGAAAGTCGGAATTGTAAAACAATCTGAATCACCTTTTCTCAGCATTTCCAAGATATCACCAAGGTGACTAGATGGAGCCTTCGTTCCGGTTCGCTTCTGAAATGGCGCATCAGGATCCAGCTTCAAGCCCAGCCATTTCTTTGCGATCACAATCACTTCGCAATCAAAAAACTCCGCTCCAAATCTTTTGATAGTCTCATCATCTATTCCCTCTTCCTTGTTTCGCTGAACGAAATTCAACACGGGCGAATAATGCAAATTCTCACTCTGTTCAAACATCATGACGTAACAAGCTCTATGCACAGCAGCATGGGATGTTGCGCGCACGACTGACGAATTCTGCTTTTTTTGCACAGACAAACGCCTCTAAGACTTCAAATGCCTCCGTCCACACAATACTAGGAACAAGGGAAGTGTCGGGACCCGCTCACCAATTCCCCGCAATTTAAGGGTAACTAAATACCGGCAGGTACATACGGCGCTTGCGGCAGGAACCCTCCCCTCTTCTGCTTGTTGTCTAGTATATGTTATCAATCAATATTCTGTTCCGGAAACTACTTTAGAATTTTGGCTTATATTCAGTCAGTACAGTAGGTGGCAACACTGCTCTAAAAAATTCGGGCGCACTTTCCACAGCGCAACAATCAAGCTCTGGCAACGCAGCTAGATCCAGAATTCATTTCGGCCATACCGCTGCTATCCATAAAGAATACAATCCTCTAGGGTAATTAAATGTTTCTGTCTGAGTCTCTGTACTTATTAAGTCACTAAATCTCAAGGGAATTTATGTTCAGTAAAAAAATGTCATACATGTTCAGTAAAAAAAAATATGTCATACTCGTTGGGAAAATGTGGTAGAAATTGAAATACGTCTCCGGTGCATGGTCTTGAAGTTGGTAGACTGAAATGTATATGTCTACCGGTCATATATGCGGAAGGACATTTTTGTGCCTAAACTAGATCTTTGAAGGAACAGTTCATACTGTAACAGTTCATTGGACAGTTATATTGTTTTTATCTAAACTATCTTTTAACATTTTGAAAATGTGCTGCGCAGTCTGTTGTTTATGATATTTCTTCATGGAAAGTTTATGTTGCTTTAGAACTGAATCAAAAGGCACCGTGTGTATGTTAGTTACTAATAATACGTTTCAACAATACCTCAAAAACGTCTGAGAGTATTGAACTGAAACTTTCAGAGCAACTTCTATTGCTAATTATGTTCTTTCAATTGAATTAATTCAAAAGAGTGTAAGTATATCTAGTTTGTGAAAATAGTATAGATACAATTTCTTAGGAATGGTAGGTATTAAGTTCAGTTTTCAGGGAAGTTTAAGGAGGTGTAAAACCAAATCAAAGGATAGTATGTGTGTCCAGACTTTCAAAAGGGCATATATTATTGAAAACTGTTGAAAATTTTTCTCCAACATATAAATAGTTAGCCGAACTATGGCAGGGGCCAACCGCAGTCACTAAAATCACTTTTTGTCTTTTTATTTTGGCTTTTCACTTTTTGTCACTTATTTTGGGCTGTCATATTTTGTAATTTTTTCTTGCAGAGCAAAAAGAAAAAATTACAACCCTTAATGATAGACTCAGAAAGTTTGCCTTTTTGCAGCATAATAAATGTTCTTTAAGATTTTGTTTTTTAAGATTATTTGCTTACTTGAAATGTGCATCGAAGAAGTGAATATAGTGGAAGAAACTCTTCGTGCCGTAAAACAAATAAAAATATGTTTTTAAGCCTTTTATCGACCCCAAAATTCTTCAGTCGTAAAATGGACGAAAGATACACTACTTTGTCGAAATTTTTAATTTTTTTCCATCCCTCCCCCCCCCCCCTCTTGGAATTTTGCCCTCCAGATACGTCAATGTTCTGTTACTGAAAATCTGAAAGCTAGTTAAGAGAGAGTTTTATAGATAAAGATATTTTTTCATATTGTAGAATAAACTGCTTACCTTCTTCAAAGGTGATTTTTGAGATGGGGGTTGCTGCTCCGGTTTTCTAGGTTTTTAGCCATGGGTGATCAGTTACTAGTTTTAAACCAGATTTTAAAGACCTAATTTCCTAATATCATCCTTAAAGACCTAATTCTTAATACTTTCAACTACGTTGAATAAAATGGCTATCTAAAAAATTTGATTGGATGTGTTTGGGGAAAAGGTGGCGTGAGAGGGGGGTTAGTTACCCTGTGACGAAAGTGACGAACAATACGAGTTGTCCTGTGACGAAAGTGACGAAGTGACGAAAAATAATTAAATGGCCTATTTAAGTTTTCCTGCTTCAAATAATAAGTTTTTTTCAAGCATCATTAAATTCATTTGAAGGCTTTCAGGCTTTTTTCGAAATTTCTGCAAGTTTATTTTCGTAACTCCCAAACATTGTTTTATTGGTTATGGCCAACAGTTACCACTCTTGAATTGGATTCTATTCTGAAATATATTGGATTTTACTCAGGAAAAGAGTTTGTTTAAGTATATTTTTACTCTCGGTGATTGTGGGCCGGGATTTGCCAGTAACTCATGATGTATGAGGTTTTACTACAGCAATTTAATCTTGTTATTTTGTTACTTTCCTTTTTGCTTGTTATAGTGAATAATAAAAAAAAAACAAATGAATGAAATATTAGAATTTTACCCCCCCCCCCCTTATTCACGGCCAAACTGGAGGACTCTCGTGGAGGTAAAGGAAACACAGTGACGAGGACGTATGCAGTCCCTGTGCCTCTGTTCTGAATGCCTGTAATTAGTTTCTTTTTGTCACTTTCTGAATGGAAAAGGCGCTTAAACCAGTTTCCTTGCGCATCTTGTTCCAGCCGACTCCTACTATGGATTCTTTTTCTTGCTTTTCTTATTATGTAAAATTATCACTGTCTCTTTAAATATTAAAATATACTATGTATTAATATTAGTGA